>JADLZN010003712.1:0-11056 GCA_018155175.1 Sinocyclocheilus anophthalmus
CGTGACAACAGAGACATAACAAAAGATAGGCATTGTACCCTGCTGATGTTCAGCTCCTTGAGGTCTGAGTAATTGGCCACGGTGGAGAATGGACCCAAGTTGGTGTCAAGCCATGCAGCATCGCCTCCGATGTTCTGTCTGCAATCTGTTTTTAAAGATAGGGGTGGAGCAAGATCAGCCTGCGTCGGTCCATCGCTATGAAGCTGACAGACAACAACCTTGACCTGTCAGCTGAAAGAAAACCAGCAACGCACCCTACCCGGCAACAGAGAGATGCCGGAAAAGCGCGTTCTGGAAGGTCTACCTGGACTGTTGAACTGGACGGCAGATTTCTTCAGGTGCTCCACCAGAACTTTGGTTAACTCCTGCCTCCTGATGAGTGTCATTTTGTGGAAAGCAACTCCCATTCCCTCAACGCTGCAACAGAAAGGCACAGAGAGGGCGATAAGCTGGGCGAGTCAAAGCAGATGGACAAACTTCCTTCCTCCAAATTCAGCCACTCACATCACATGGTAGTTGGTGCAGTTGACGCCAGCTGTGACCTCAACCAGCATTTCTGCGGTGAAACTGGGGAGGATAGGGATGAGCTTCACGGTGAACCACACCACCCAGTCATGAGCTTCAAATGCATGGAATTTTGATTCAATGATTACGAAGATTCGGTTCATCATCACGGCGCTCACAGCAGGGGTGATATCGGGAATCTGCAGGGACACAACAACAAGAGTGTGAAGGGCACTTTATCAAAGCATCGCTCTTCGGGCTACTCTCCGTGGCTTCTACGCAGCCTCTGTCAGACTCTTTGACTCATTGACTTGCCTCAGAAGTTGTGGTCAGTGCCGTCAGAAACTCTTCCACGTTCTTGAAAGCGTCGCCGTCCTCCAAGCGGTCGAACACAGCGTTGATCTGACTGGTGTTGTTCAGAGCTCCAGAGCTCAGTGCGAGTTCAGCTACTTGGGTAGGGCTCAGCAGATCCAGCGATTCAAACTGAAGCACAACATGGACAGCAGAGGTTATTTCATATACGTGAGGCCGTTTACTTCAAACAAGGGGGGAAAAAAACTCATTCGGAAAATAAACGACAGTTCACTTGGCCCACTGGAGCAAGTCAAGTGTTACTCACGCTGGAGACATTTTCGTTCAGAGTTCGCAAATCCTCCAAGCTAGCGTAGACGTAGAAGTTGCCAAAGTTCTTCTCGAGCCAGTCAGCGCTGCTCACAGTTTTGGACAGACAGGCAGGATCTGGATTGAACATAGGGGGAATTGAACCGAACACCAGTGAATGACAAGCTGAGATGCTGAAGGATGCTCGAGCAACTACAGCATGACAGATGACAACTCAAAACAGTGACAGGATTTAATGTACCTGTTAGGTCATCTCTGGAGAGGAAGGGACGGACGAAGTCGGTGAAGACGAGCCGTTTTTGCCCCACCTCCATGAGGGACGCTTGATGACTGAGAGCCTGCACCCTAGATCGTGGAAGATTGGGGACCATTACGGATTGCCTGACTTCACTCCCATAAACGCCACTTCAGGATTACCCACACCACCGAGGATACTTACACGACTTGGTAAGTGTCACAAGTGAAGTTCTTGGAGCTGAGGCAGGACAGGAAGTCCCTGGACGCTGTCGGCAAGAATGGTCTCAGCCTTCCCTGGAACCAGCTGCCAATGAAGCTGGCATCTGTCAGCTGTGCAGCGCTGAAGTTGTTGACTTTCACCTCTCCGATAGCATCGAGAACATGGGACTCAGGCTGACCGTCACTGAGGTTCTGTGAAAGCACAGGGACACATGTCAAAACTGAACTCAGAGACAGCACGTCATCTCCATTTCTGGAAAGCAAGGGTGTCACCTACCTTGATGGAATACTCTGACAGAGCATCCTCCAGAACTCCTGCGACTTTCTGGAAGAAAAGCTTCCACGTCTCTGCGCTGCTGTTGGTGCCGCTCTGCGCCTCGCAAGTCAGCAGCGTGACGAGGTTGCCAGAGGACAGAGATGATGCAACCTTGAAAGAGGTGGAGAGATTTGTGCAGTCTGAGAATCAGGACTCTTTGCAAAGACAGGCATTCGGGGACATGGATCATGGAAGACTTACCGAAGAGCAGGCATATTGCGAGATGCCAAAGTCGCACAGCCGATACGGGGAAGGAGGCTGACTCCCAAGTGGGCCACTGCAAGGCACAAAAGCACGTTATCCATTTTCACCACATTGAAGCCTATCTCTGTTCTCAGCAGACGCCAAACCTATACTCACCCGTCGACGCCCTCACACAGCCTCTCTTCTGCAAATGGAAAACAAAAAGATGAGCTGAAGAACTTACTAGCTATCTTATGATTTCATTACAAATCAACAAAATTCTATCGACTAGCATCATGTGTTCTGACTCACCATTTACTAATGTTGGTTTGCACTGGCGAGAGGGAAGACAAAGCAAGAAAAGATAAGAAAACCATTGCTAACAGCTTTTCTTGGGCTTAAACTTTACTCAGAACCCCTGTACAACAAAGAAGTACTTACGAAACCGACAGGGCGAGGAGGCGTGCAGCCTGAGGAGAATCCAATACAAACAAGATCTCTGTCAATGGGAGGCTACTTGCAAATTGTGTACATTCACGTCCATTTTGAAAGAATTCTTTTGGTTTACCAAACGACAACGCATTCTTTATGTATTTGAGGATCTTTGGTCAGGCCATACCTTCTGGTGGTGACTGTCGAAGTTCGTCGATGCTAGACTTCAGCTCCTCTCCGACTTCAGATGGTAGAACCTCCAAAGCCTTCTCCAGGCCTTTCAATCTGTCGAAACGGGCAAAAATGCAAAGTCTCAACATTTACTTCCACACACTGCACTGAATAAGGACACGAAACCAAGGAAGTCAGATTGTTTACATTGCGTCATAAGAGTCGCAGGTGAGGTTGGCGGGGATCACCACCAGAACTGAAGGACGGAAGCTGGCCAGCAGGACCACAAGATTGATTTGGAACCAGAGCTCGTAGTCACTGGTTTGGAAGAGGGGGAATTTGGGAGCCAGAGCCATCAAAGTCAGGTTCAGTATTGTGTCTCGGACGTCCGCGTTGGTGATGTAGGTGATGTTTTCCTGAGTGCGAAGGGTGGGAGAAGAGACACCTTTAGTACCATGGCAGGACCTACTAGCACGGCCTGCTTGTTCACAAGTGTCGCATTCCTGATCTAGGCCATTTAGGAAAATTCGAATTTAAAAAGACATTTAAAAAATTTAAAAAATCAACAACAACAATAGACGACTAACCTCCTGGCTGAGCCCCACGAACGCTTCAAAGAATTTCTCCAGCTGCTCTTCCTCTGGGGATTTTAGGATGCTGCTCAACACCTCCTTCACCACAGTCACATTTTCAAGTGCACCGGTGGACGGGTCCAACAGCAGCTCTGCTTTCTGGTCAGGTGACAGGGATTCCAGAGCTGCCATCTAAGGTGAACAAAACCCCAAACACAAAAGATGTAGCGCGTTACTGCTGGCGCTTTGCTCCCTTCCCAACGTTAAACAGAAAAATCGCCGCCGGCTAAAGGCTCCCTTTAAGCTGCGTGACAACAGAGACATAACAAAAGATAGGCATTGTACCCCGCTGATGTTCAGCTCCTTGAGGTCTGAGTAATTGGCCACGGTGGAGAATGGACCCAAGTTGGTGTCAAGCCATGCAGCATCGCCTCCGATGTTCTGTCTGCAATCTGTTTTTAAAGATAGGGGTGGAGCAAGATCAGCCTGCGTCGGTCCATCGCTATGAAGCTGACAGACAACAACCTTGACCTGTCAGCTGAAAGAAATCAGCAACGCACCCTACCCGGCAACAGAGAGATGCCGGAAAAGCGCGTTCTGGAAGGTCTACCTGGACTGTTGAACTGGACGGCAGATTTCTTCAGGTGCTCCACCAGAACTTTGGTTAACTCCTGCCTCCTGATGAGTGTCATTTTGTGGAAAGCAACTCCCATTCCCTCAACGCTGCAACAGAAAGGCACAGAGAGGGCGATAAGCTGGGCGAGTCAAAGCAGATGGACAAACTTCCTTCCTCCAAATTCAGCCACTCACATCACATGGTAGTTGGTGCAGTTGACGCCAGCTGTGACCTCAACCAGCATTTCTGCGGTGAAACTGGGGAGGATAGGGATGAGCTTCACGGTGAACCACACCACCCAGTCATGAGCTTCAAATGCATGGAATTTTGATTCAATGATTACGAAGATTCGGTTCATCATCACGTCGCTCACAGCAGGGGTGATATCGGGAATCTGCAGGGACACAACAACAAGAGTGTGAAGGGCACTTTATCAAAGCATCGCTCTTCGGGCTACTCTCCGTGGCTTCTACGCAGCCTCTGTCAGACTCTTTGACTCATTGACTTGCCTCAGAAGTTGTGGTCAGTGCCGTCAGAAACTCTTCCACGTTCTTGAAAGCGTCGCCGTCCTCCAAGCGGTCGAACACAGCGTTGATCTGACTGGTGTTGTTCAGAGCTCCAGAGCTCAGTGCGAGTTCAGCTACTTGGGTAGGGCTCAGCAGATCCAGCGATTCAAACTGAAGCACAACATGGACAGCAGAGGTTATTTCATATACGTGAGGCCGTTTACTTCAAACAAGGGGGGAAAAAAACTCATTCGGAAAATAAACGACAGTTCACTTGGCCCACTGGAGCAAGTCAAGTGTTACTCACGCTGGAGACATTTTCGTTCAGAGTTCGCAAATCCTCCAAGCTAGCGTAGACGTAGAAGTTGCCAAAGTTCTTCTCGAGCCAGTCAGCGCTGCTCACAGTTTTGGACAGACAGGCAGGATCTGGATTGAACATAGGGGGAATTGAACCGAACACCAGTGAATGACAAGCTGAGATGCTGAAGGATGCTCGAGCAACTACAGCATGACAGATGACAACTCAAAACAGTGACAGGATTTAATGTACCTGTTAGGTCATCTCTGGAGAGGAAGGGACGGACGAAGTCGGTGAAGACGAGCCGTTTTTGCCCCACCTCCATGAGGGACGCTTGATGACTGAGAGCCTGCACCCTAGATCGTGGAAGATTGGGGACCATTACGGATTGCCTGACTTCACTCCCATAAACGCCACTTCAGGATTACCCACACCACCGAGGATACTTACACGACTTGGTAAGTGTCACAAGTGAAGTTCTTGGAGCTGAGGCAGGACAGGAAGTCCCTGGACGCTGTCGGCAAGAATGGTCTCAGCCTTCCCTGGAACCAGCTGCCAATGAAGCTGGCATCTGTCAGCTGTGCAGCGCTGAAGTTGTGGACTTTCACCTCTCCGATGGCATCGAGAACATGGGACTCAGGCTGACCGTCACTGAGGTTCTGTGAAAGCACAGGGACACATGTCAAAACTGAACTCAGAGACAGCACGTCATCTCCATTTCTGGAAAGCAAGGGTGTCACCTACCTTGATGGAATACTCTGACAGAGCATCCTCCAGAACTCCTGCGACTTTCTGGAAGAAAAGCTTCCACGTCTCTGCGCTGCTGTTGGTGCCGCTCTGCGCCTCGCAAGTCAGCAGCGTGACGAGGTTGCCAGAGGACAGAGATGATGCAACCTTGAAAGAGGTGGAGAGATTTGTGCAGTCTGAGAATCAGGACTCTTTGCAAAGACAGGCATTCGGGGACATGGTTCATGGAAGACTTACCGAAGAGCAGGCATATTGCGAGATGCCAAAGTCGCACAGCCGATCCGGGGAAGGAGGCTGACTCCCAAGTGGGCCACTGCAAGGCACAAAAGCACGTTATCCATTTTCACCACATTGAAGCCTATCTCTGTTCTCAGCAGACGCCAAACCTATACTCACCCGTCGACGCCCTCACACAGCCTCTCTTCTGCAAATGGAAAACAAAAAGATGAGCTGAAGAACTTACTAGCTATCTTATGATTTCATTACAAATCAACAAAATTCTATCGACTAGCATCATGTGTTCTGACTCACCATTTACTAATGTTGGTTTGCACTGGCGAGAGGGAAGACAGAGCAAGAAAAGATAAGAAAACCATTGCTAACAGCTTTTCTTGGGCTTAAACTTTACTCAGAACCCCTGTACAACAAAGAAGTACTTACGAAACCGACAGGGCGAGGAGGCGTGCAGCCTGAGGAGAATCCAATACAAACAAGATCTCTGTCAATGGGAGGCTACTTGCAAATTGTGTACATTCACGTCCATTTTGAAAGAATTCTTTTGGTTTACCAAACGACAACGCATTCTTTATGTATTTGAGGATCTTTGGTCAGGCCATACCTTCTGGTGGTGACTGTCGAAGTTCGTCGATGCTAGACTTCAGCTCCTCTCCGACTTCAGATGGTAGAACCTCCAAAGCCTTCTCCAGGCCTTTCAATCTGTCGAAACGGGCAAAAATGCAAAGTCTCAACATTTACTTCCACACACTGCACTGAATAAGGACACGAAACCAAGGAAGTCAGATTGTTTACATTGCGTCATAAGAGTCGCAGGTGAGGTTGGCGGGGATCACCACCAGAACTGAAGGACGGAAGCTGGCCAGCAGGACCACAAGATTGATTTGGAACCAGAGCTCGTAGTCACTGGTTTGGAAGAGGGGGAATTTGGGAGCCAGAGCTGTCAAAGTCAGGTTCAGTATTGTGTCTCGGACGTCCGCGTTGGTGATGTAGGTGATGTTTTCCTGAGTGGGAAGGGTGGGAGAAGAGACACCTTTAGTACCACGACAGGGCCTTCTAGCACGGCCTGCTTGTTCACAAGCGGTGCATTCCTGATCTAGGCCATTTAGGAAAAATCGGATTGAAAAAATGAAGACATTTAAAAAAACAACAACAATGACAACAATCGTTGACTAACCTCCCCGCTGACCTCCACGAACGCTTCAAAGAATTTCTCTAGCTGCTCTTCATCTGGGGATTTTAGGATGCTGCTCAACACCTCCTTCACCACAGTCACATTTTCAAGTGCACCGGTGGACGGGTCCAACAGCAGCTCTGCTTTCTGGTCAGGTGACAGGGATTCCAGAGCTGCCATCTAAGGTGAACAAAACCCCAAACACAAAAGATGTAGCGCGTTACTGCTGGCGCTTTGCTCCCTTCCCAACGTTAAACAGAAAAATCGCCGCCGGCTAAAGGCTCCCTTTAAGCTGCGTGACAACAGAGACATAACAAAAGATAGGCATTGTACCCCGCTGATGTTCAGCTCCTTGAGGTCTGAGTAATTGGCCACGGTGGAGAATGGACCCAAGTTGGTGTCAAGCCATGCAGCATCGCCTCCGATGTTCTGTCTGCAATCTGTTTTTAAAGATAGGGGTGGAGCAAGATCAGCCTGCGTCGGTCCATCGCTATGAAGCTGACAGACAACAACCTTGACCTGTCAGCTGAAAGAAAACCAGCAACGCACCCTACCCGGCAACAGAGAGATGCCGGAAAAGTGCGTTCTGGAAGGTCTACCTGGACTGTTGAATTGGACGGCAGATTCCTTCAGGTGCTCCACCAGAACCCTGGTTATCTCCTGCCTCCTGGTGAATGTCATTTTGTGGGAAACCTCTCCCATTCCCTCAACGCTGCAACAGAAAGGCACAGAAGGGTGTTAAGGTAGGCGTGTCGATGCAGATCGACAAGCTTCCTTTCTCCACATTCAGGCACTCACATCACATGGTAGTTGGTGCAGTTGATGTCAGCTGTGACCTGAAGCAGCATTTCTGCGGTGAAACTGGGGAGGATAGGGATGAGCTTCACGGTGAACCACACCACCCAGTCATGAGCTTCAAATGCATGGAATTTTGATTCAATGATTACGAAGATTCGGTTCATCATCACGTCGCTCACAGCAGGGGTGATATCGGGAATCTGCAGGGACACAACACCAAGAGTGTGAATGGCACTTTATCAAAGCATCGCTCTTCGGGCTACTCTCCGTGGCTTCTACGCAGCCTCTGTCAGACTCTTTGACTCATTGACTTGCCTCAGAAGTTGTGGTCAGTGCCGTCAGAAACTCTTCCACGTTCTTGAAAGCGTCGCCGTCCTCCAAGCGGTCGAACACAGCGTTGATCTGACTGGTGTTGTTCAGAGCTCCAGAGCTCAGTGCGAGTTCAGCTACTTGGGTAGGGCTCAGCAGATCCAGCGATTCAAACTGAAGCACAACATGGACAGCAGAGGTTATTTCATATACGTGAGGCCGTTTACTTCAAACAAGGGGGGAAAAAAACTCATTCGGAAAATAAACGACAGTTCACTTGGCCCACTGGAGCAAGTCAAGTGTTACTCACGCTGGAGACATTTTCGTTCAGAGTTCGCAAATCCTCCAAGCTAGCGTAGACGTAGAAGTTGCCAAAGTTCTTCTCGAGCCAGTCAGCGCTGCTCACAGTTTTGGACAGACAGGCAGGATCTGGATTGAACATAGGGGGAATTGAACCGAACACCAGTGAATGACAAGCTGAGATGCTGAAGGATGCTCGAGCAACTACAGCATGACAGATGACAACTCAAAACAGTGACAGGATTTAATGTACCTGTTAGGTCATCTCTGGAGAGGAAGGGACGGACGAAGTCGGTGAAGACGAGCCGTTTTTGCCCCACCTCCATGAGGGACGCTTGATGACTGAGAGCCTGCACCCTAGATCGTGGAAGATTGGGGACCATTACGGATTGCCTGACTTCACTCCCATAAACGCCACTTCAGGATTACCCACACCACCGAGGATACTTACACGACTTGGTAAGTGTCACAAGTGAAGTTCTTGGAGCTGAGGCAGGACAGGAAGTCCCTGGACGCTGTCTGCAAGAATGGTCTCAGCCTTCGCTGGAACCAGCTGCCAATGAAGCTGGCATCTGTCAGCTGTGCAGCGCTGAAGTTGTTGACTTTCACCTCTCCGATAGCATCGAGAACATGGGACTCAGGCTGACCGTCACTGAGGTTCTGTGAAAGCACAGGGACACATGTCAAAACTGAACTCAGAGACAGCACGTCATCTCCATTTCTGGAAAGCAAGGGTGTCACCTACCTTGATGGAATACTCTGACAGAGCATCCTCCAGAACTCCTGCGACTTTCTGGAAGAAAAGCTTCCACGTCTCTGCGCTGCTGTTGGTGCCGCTCTGCGCCTCGCAAGTCAGCAGCGTGACGAGGTTGCCAGAGGACAGAGATGATGCAACCTTGAAAGAGGTGGAGAGATTTGTGCAGTCTGAGAATCAGGACTCTTTGCAAAGACAGGCATTCGGGGACATGGTTCATGGAAGACTTACCGAAGAGCAGGCATATTGCGAGATGCCAAAGTCGCACAGCCGATCCGGGGAAGGAGGCTGACTCCCAAGTGGGCCACTGCAAGGCACAAAAGCACGTTATCCATTTTCACCACATTGAAGCCTATCTCTGTTCTCAGCAGACGCCAAACCTATACTCACCCGTCGACGCCCTCACACAGCCTCTCTTCTGCAAATGGAAAACAAAAAGATGAGCTGAAGAACTTACTAGCTATCTTATGATTTCATTACAAATCAACAAAATTCTATCGACTAGCATCATGTGTTCTGACTCACCATTTACTAATGTTGGTTTGCACTGGCGAGAGGGAAGACAAAGCAAGAAAAGATAAGAAAACCATTGCTAACAGCTTTTCTTGGGCTTAAACTTTACTCAGAACCCCTGTACAACAAAGAAGTACTTACGAAACCGACAGGGCGAGGAGGCGTGCAGCCTGAGGAGAATCCAATACAAACAAGATCTCTGTCAATGGGAGGCTACTTGCAAATTGTGTACATTCACGTCCATTTTGAAAGAATTCTTTTGGTTTACCAAACGACAACGCATTCTTTATGTATTTGAGGATCTTTGGTCAGGCCATACCTTCTGGTGGTGACTGTCGAAGTTCGTCGATGCTAGACTTCAGCTCCTCTCCGACTTCAGATGGTAGAACCTCCAAAGCCTTCTCCAGGCCTTTCAATCTGTCGAAACGTGCAAAAATGCAAAGTCTCAACATTTACTTCCACACACTGCACTGAATAAGGACACGAAACCAAGGAAGTCAGATTGTTTACATTGCGTCATAAGAGTCGCAGGTGAGGTTGGCGGGGATCACCACCAGAACTGAAGGACGGAAGCTGGCCAGCAGGACCACAAGATTGATTTGGAACCAGAGCTCGTAGTCACTGGTTTGGAAGAGGGGGAATTTGGGAGCCAGAGCCGTCAAAGTCAGGTTCAGTATTGTGTCTCGGACGTCCGCGTTGGTGATGTAGGTGATGTTTTCCTGAGTGCGAAGGGTGGGAGAAGAGACACCTTTAGTACCATGGCAGGACCTACTAGCACGGCCTGCTTGTTCACAAGTGTCGCATTCCTGATCTAGGCCATTTAGGAAAATTCGAATTTAAAAAGACATTTAAAAATTGTAAAAAATCAACAACAACAATAGACGACTAACCTCCTGGCTGAGCCCCACGAACGCTTCAAAGAATTTCTCCAGCTGCTCTTCCTCTGGGGATTTTAGGATGCTGCTCAACACCTCCTTCACCACAGTCACATTTTCAAGTGCACCGGTGGACGGGTCCAACAGCAGCTCTGCTTTCTGGTCAGGTGACAGGGATTCCAGAGCTGCCATCTAAGGTGAACAAAACCCCAAACACAAAAGATGTAGCGCGTTACTGCTGGCGCTTTGCTCCCTTCCCAACGTTAAACAGAAAAATCGCCGCCGGCTAAAGGCTCCCTTTAAGCTGCGTGACAACAGAGACATAACAAAAGATAGGCATTGTACCCCGCTGATGTTCAGCTCCTTGAGGTCTGAGTAATTGGCCACGGTGGAGAATGGACCCAAGTTGGTGTCAAGCCATGCAGCATCGCCTCCGATGTTCTGTCTGCAATCTGTTTTTAAAGATAGGGGTGGAGCAAGATCAGCCTGCGTCGGTCCATCGCTATGAAGCTGACAGACAACAACCTTGACCTGTCAGCTGAAAGAAAACCAGCAACGCACCCTACCCGGCAACAGAGAGATGCCGGAAAAGCGCGTTCTGGAAGGTCTACCTGGACTGTTGAACTGGACGGCAGATTTCTTCAGGTGCTCCACCAGAACTTTGGTTAACTCCTGCC
>JADLZN010003713.1:0-80730 GCA_018155175.1 Sinocyclocheilus anophthalmus
TTTCTTTAACGTTCCGCTGGAAACAAAGATGCCGTGATGCCAAACCCTTACGAAAGAAAGCCGCCGTGTTTACAACTGTGACGACGCACGCTTATCAGGATCAACTAAACACTGGATTCTCAAAGTATGTAAAATATTTAAGTTTGCAGCACAGAATCTTTCAAATACTTCTGAGAGTTTTACTGTTATTGCTGCAACATTTCCATGCCCCATAACGTGCCGCTGAATGAAACGAACTGTGATTGGTTGTTTGACATGTCGGTCAAACGGCCTCATGGGCCAAAGAAAGCTGCCATGAATTCCAGACCTTCAGTCGTCAGTCTGGTGCACGACCATGGTGCAAACGGAATAATTTCTGCCGCGGCGCAGCTCCTAGAGAAAATGGTAAATGGTCATTGTTCAGTTGAAGTCGTCTGCATCCGAAAACCTAGGCTGCTGACATGCTGCCTCACCGCCTATCAGCTATTGACTTCGCAGGCAGCGTTTGTTCATGAGGCAGCTTAATGGTTCAATGATCTACAACAAATAGAACGAGCTTGGAGATAACTAAGCAAATATTCAATGATTTATTTGATCAACCATCACAGGATAGAACACACAGGATTGTTAGTCATTTAGCAGATGCTTTTATCCAAAGCGACTTACAAATGAGGACAATAAAAACAATCAAAACCAACAAAAGGGCAATAATATATAAGTGCTGTGACTAGTCTTGGTTAGCCTAACACAGTACACGTAGCAAAGTTTGTGTGTGTGGTGTCTGTCTCTGTATATATTATACACACACAAAGAAAAACAAGTATATATAATAGAAAAAATAGAAAGCTAGTGTTTGTTTTGTTTTTTTTTTTAATACAATAAATAAAAAAATTAAAGAGATAAATATAACTAAGAATTAAAATCGAATAGCAGTGTAGCGTTGAGGGTCAATAAACGGTGGAATCGTTGTTTCTTGAAGATGGTTAAGGACTCAGCTGCTCGGACTGAGTTGTGCAGGTCATTCCACCTGGAGGGAACATTTAATTTAAAAGTCTTTGAAAGTGATTTTGTGCCTCTTTGAGATGGCACAATTATACGCTGTTCACTTGCAGAACGCAAGATTCTAGAGGCACATTAGTCTGAAGTAGTGAATTTAGGTAAATTGGTGCAGAGCTAGTGGTGGTTTTGTAGGCATTCATTAATGCCTTCAATTTTCAGCTACTGGTAGCCAGTGCAAATTGTGTGACAAGCATTATTTTCGGCTCATTAAAGATTAATCTTGCAATACATCTATTCTGCCTTTAAATATCGACCAGATGAGGTATCTCAGGAGGCAGGAAGTGAAGCTAAATTTGGATTTGACGTGTCTCGATGCCTTTCTACCTTGAAATGTGTCCTCCGAAGGCAGCATTTTCCAGTTTCGGATGCAGCCGTCAGTTCAGCGTTGATTCTGCTCTGTCTAGTCGTATAGGAAACACATTGTTCTTAAGCTTTGGTTTTATTGGGAAAATGCTTGGTCTAATTTTATAGTTTATTGTCGGGAACACGTTTTTCCCCATAGCTATCTGGTTGTCATTGGAACATGCTTGTTCTTAAGCTACCTGGTCGTTATTGGGAACATGCTTGTTCTTAAGTTATAGTTGTATTGTTGGGAACACGCTTGTCCCAGAGCTATCTGGTTATTGTTCTAAAAGCTGTAGTTGTATTGGGAACATGCTTGTTTTTAAGTTGTCTAGTCGCATTGGGAATATGCTTGTTCTTACGTTATAGCTGTATTGTTGGGAAGATGCTTGTTCCAGAGCAATCCGGTCGTTATTCGGAACATGCTTGTTCTGAAAGCTGTAGTTGAATTGGAAAGTTTTTCTTAAGTCTAGCTGGTGTTATTGAGAATGCTGCTTAAGCTTTAAGGTATTGGCAACATATTCATTGGTCAACTGTTAAAGGCAACAGAATTGTTGCTACATGTTATGCGGGTTTTGGCAACATATTTGATTGGTCATTGGTTAAGGGCAACATGCTTGTTGCTCAAGGCTTTGAGATTTGATATCAGTTTGTGTTGGGGGATATCAGCATATGGTTTTGTTTTGGGGGGGGGGGTTACCTCTGCTCTCTCCTGCTCTCATCCATGCAGGCCTGCATGATGCAGGGAGTTCTTGCCCAGATCAGAACCATACCGCCAATCCAAACTGCTAATTGTCAATCATCTTTGACGATAGTGGTCCTGACAGAAATCTAGCGTAGCGTTAGATCTGCCAGGTAACATTAGTCAAGCTCGCATCAGCTGAATTTCAACTGATCCCCATCAACCTATGGGAATACGACACCTATCTAAACATTCATATATAGGTCCCTCTTATTATCAGCAGTTTTTTCGCATTGCTCAATAGCTAATTACCATCCTCCATCCCCAACTCCTCCTCTGTTTGTCAGGATTCAGCCTTCTGATTCTCCCTTGAATCAGACTAAGCCTAAAACGTGTACATAACATTATTGAACTTTAACAATATCTGCAATACGTTTATGTTGGTTCTGTTCTGTTCTGTTTACCCTGGGGGTTTATCGCTGCTCTCATCCATGCTAGGCTGCGTGGATGTGCAGGGAGTTCTTGCCCAGAACAGAACCATACCGTCAATCCAAACTTTATGCTAATTGTCGATCATCTTTGACGATAGTGGTCCTGACAGAAATTGTGTCAGTGTCCAAATATATATGGACCTACTGTTATGTTTTCATTTTTTTTGGTTTTGATTACTTCTTTGTCCTCATTTGTAAGTCGCTTTCGATAAAAGCATCTGCTAAATGAATAAATAAATGTAATGTAATTTTATATGCACTTTTGGAATGCCATACTAATTTTTAGAGGTCAACCGATGTATCAGTTTTTCCGATCACTCGGCACCGATAGATGATTACTGGAAATTAATTAATGTACATAATGACTTAAAGGGGTCATATGATGTTGCTAAAAAGTACATTATTTGGTGTATTGAAATGTTTATGCGGTTTAAGGTTAAAAACATTATTTTCCACATACTGTATTGTTTCTTATTATTGTTTCTTCTCTATGCCCCGCTTTTCTGAAATGCGTTGATTTTTACAAACTCATCGGTCTGAAAAGCGAGGCGTGCTGTGATTGGCCAGCTATCCAGTGTGTTACGATTGGCCGAATACCTTAAGCGTGTGAAGGAAATGTTACGCCCCCACCATACTGTTGATGCCGTGTCCCGGCCGGAGCGATGATTCAAAAACATGAAAACCCATTATAAACTAGGCATTTTGTTGCATCCAGTGGGTACATAATTATTGATTATAATGACTTATACGGTCTTTACATGTTGCATCGCATCACCCGTGTAAACAATAAACCATGTCTGCATTTGTGATTGGAGAAACGACAAAAAATAAGCGCTACTCTACACTGCTCAAAACACTCGCTTTAAATATAAAAAATATAAAATAAAAAACTCTTTAAATATAAAAAAACGTACTTACAGTCTTTGAGTTCGAACAGCCGGATTGTAGCCCCCCCCCCCCCCCCCCCCCCCCCCCCCCCCCCCTCTACTCTACCAGGCTAGGAAATGGTCGCTTGAAGTGGAACTGCAAGCTAACCGCTGTTTTCAGAAGGCAAGCGCATTTATCCACAGTGGAGAGAGCACGTGTGCACATGGTTGCCAGGTTGACAAAGATAAGTAGCACACTTAGCAAATATTTCCGTATTGCGCAAGTGTAAAGCTCTGTTTCGGGGATTTCGTCTCTTTATATCAGGCAACCCAGTTGTGTTCCTCTGCGGCCAGATTAAACCTTGTTGTAGCCTATATATGTCCTATTCATTCTTTTTTAGAAACCTCAAACTTTTCTTCTAAATTTTAAACGTTGTAAAATGTTTTACAAATTAAGCGTGGTCCACTGCTGCACACATGCCACAATACTCGTATCGTCAATTCTCTGTGACGATACATCGTCGTATCAATATTTTTAACACCGCACTAATCAGCTCCAAGCATGACGAAGCGATATCGTCCTCTTTTGGAAAGCCAAAAAAAGTAGTTTTGCTTTCACAACGAAACACACAGCGCCTTTACGACATGGTGGCGGCAACAATACTACAGTGAGAATTAAAGTTACGCTTTCTTTCTTTGCGTGAACATTTGGGCGGCGTTATGCAAATCTTCCCACATAGTGACGTAGATATGTGGGGGCGTGTTAGAACGAGCCATTTTAGGTAGGCGTGGCTACTCTTAACTTTATAAAGAATATCTCTTTGGATTTGAGACTTTAAGTCTTTGCAACTTTACCGATCTTCTTTATGCACCAAGAGCTTGTAACTTGGTGTATTCTCTTGCCACCTCCAAAGAGAAAGGAAAAATTGAAAACGCATCATATGACCCCTTTAAAATTGTGTATTGTGCATTTTTTTTCAGCAAAACGTTTGTCTTTCTTTGGCTCTAATAAAGTAGTCCCTATGCTTAATTTATTGAACTATAATATAGATCACGCTTTCTCTAATTTGCTCTGTATTTTTAATAGGGCTGTGCGATATTGAAAAAAAATGCAATATGGGATACAATATGCGTGAAATAAAGTGTGAAAAATCAATTTAAATTTATATTTTTAAATGAAAATTATATAACCAATTTGTTTCACATTCTTTCTTGGAAAAGAAAGAATCACTACAACTTCTGAAAGTGCACAGCAAAATATCCAGTGTTGTTTAGAGTTGCTTTTATGGTGTTAATTTATCAGAGTTAAAAAGTGTTGATTTGAATGGCATTAACACTTGCAGTGTAAATCAGTGGTCGGAGTCAGTGTAATTTCAGCGAGTTGACATAATTGAGACTGGTGATGAGTTGATCCAATTTCCGGTCCTTGCACATTATTTCCTTTTTGATTAATGGCGGACGACCACGAGGAGAGGACAGTGTTCAAACAGGTATATTATTTTATAACCACTTAAATTGACCAATTTTCATGTTTAGTTTACGTTTCTCCCATTCAGAATAATATTAGTATATTTCTCAACATTGCTAGAGTGCTAACAGTATTTATTTTCAGATAACGCGACAGACCACCGACAGGATATCGAGGCCATTTAGTTGCACCACTTGTTAGCAAGCAAATTGAGGTAAGAATGGCATTGTTTGTTAGTTAGCCGTTTTAAACGTACGTTTTCTTATATTTTAGAATCTGGGGTAGATAACAGGTTCATTTCTGTGATTTGTGTAACTTGACTGTTTAATGAGTTAAACTAACGCAAATAACGCAGCATCCATATCCCCTTCTTGGGGCTCACGTTATTTGTGTTGCCAAAATAAGACATTGTAATGCATTTTTGTCTCCAGTATTTTAGTATAACTGTGCATTGTGAGCAGCAATCAGTAATGCGCGTTTTTTTTTTTTTTTTTTACGTGGGCCTTGAACGCACAGCTTCGGATGATCCGAGGAATTTACATGAAATGTAAAGCGGTTACTCTCGTCTGCAAAGTAAAAGGCAGCGGAGATAAATTATCAGATAATCAAGCAAGAAGCGTTTTGCTAAACTTATATTTTCTGCCAGCGTATGACTGAACTAATATTTGCTCATCATATGAGACGCGTGTTTGACTTGCGCGCACTTCATCTGCAATAGTAGTAGATACTTTAACTTACAATTAACTCGCTGCGATTTCACTTTAATGTAACGTTAACATTTGTGGGGTGACAAATGGAGCTTCTGACAAGCGGCTCGCTGGATTTTCTTTAATTAACAACTTCATAATTTGCATTTTTCTTGGCCAACAGCTTTCATGTTCATCAAGGCGTGAAGAAATTTGTAAAACTGCACAGCGATAGTAGGTTCCAAGACTTTTTCACTGAAGGTAAGCTTAGAATCTTGTTCTACTGCTTAGAAATGTACTTAGTCATATAGGAACTATGCTTGATGTATAAGCCCACAGTGCTTGTGCATGTTAACACTTTACAATAAGGTCTCATTAGTTAACATTAGTTAATGTGCAAACTACTTTATTATTAGTCAAACTGAATTGTTTGTTCATGTTAGTTCACAGTGCATTAACTAGTGTTAACAGATACAACTTTTGATTTTTATAATGTATTAGGGAATGTTGAGATTAACATTAACTAAGCTTATTAAATGCTGTAGAAGTATTGTGCATTCTTAGTCCATGTTAACTAATGAAACCTTATTGTAACGCACCAGACATCAGCTTGTTAATATTGTCAGTCACATGACAGCAATTCATGGGTAAAACTTCAGTGCACAGATGCAAGAAATGCACACAACTGTGTCAATTGTGATAGAAAACAGTGAATTTAGCATTACTAATATATACATATATATAATTTATTATTTTTTTTTTTATTATTATTATTTTTTTAGCATTGAAGGAGATCCCCACCCTCAACAGCAGGAAACTTAATGCTTGGCAAGGTATTTCTCTTTCCTAGCCCTAGAGACCCTTGTTTCACAAGGGCTATGTTAAGAATCTTTTGCATTGATGTACTTTTAACACAATCTAGTTGGACATGAAGTTTTGTGCTCCTTTTTTGTGGCATGTAATAGTAGTTTATCTATTAAATGTAATGTAATGCCTAACGTAATGTTCAGATCTTACAAAGTGTTCTCTTGTCTTTCTGACAGGAGCATTTCTACGTTCCAGAAAAGGGAACAGAGTTCATCTCCTGGCGCCTTAAAACTTTGTTGAGGAAGAACCCAAAACGTGTTGGCTTGGAGATGACTGAAAGTGCAGGACTAAGTCGACGAAGAAGGATAGATGATGTGCAACAACTTGAATGAGATGCATGCAGAGAGGTAACTTCTTTCCTTGTCCATACAGCTGATGAAGCTGAAGTTATGCAAAAGATGAAGGAAACTTTCAAGCATAAACAATAGGGCTGCACGATAAATCGCATGCGATATTTAATGCCCATCTTGCCAGTAAAGCCGGTTCTGTAATCAGCGGTAAATCTCTACACGTGCGTGCTTTCACATGGAGCAGCATTTACTACACCGAGCCGTTGTTCACTGACAAGCTGCGCAAAACCACGATCATATTTTGCACATGTTTTGGTTATGGCATGATTTGTAAGGATGTCAATTTCATATTTTTGGTTTCTTTGGTTTCTTTCATATTCTCTGGTTTCTTGTTATTGTGAGCACTAAATGTTTGTTTGTTTTATCCTAAATCGCCCACCACCCCCTAAACATCTACTCATTCAGATTGGGACGGTTACATGTCCTGCTGCTGTTGCATCTCCTGCCTTCTGCTCCAGGGAGGAAGAAGACTAAGATCAGTACAACAGAGACTGGTGACAGACTTGTGCAATTACCATAAGGTATAAAAACAAAAAAAAAAAAAAAAAAAAAACTAACAATACTGTTGCCAAGTCATTGTGATGTTTAAATGGCAGTGGTTTTCAATCATAGTCCTTGGGATTCACCCCTCTGCACATTGTTTCTCTGACCTACACTTAAGGGATAGTTCACCCAAAAATTTAAATCGTCATTTACTGTTCCAAACCTCTATACATTTCTTTGTACTGCTGAACACAAAGGAAGATATTTTGAAGAAAGTTTGTAAACTGGCTGCTTTGGGCAGCCATTGACTTCCATAGTAGGAAAAAAATTAAGTACTATGATAGTTAATGTCTGTACAAAGTGGCCTGTTTACAAACTTTCTTCAAAATGTCTGTTCAGCAGTACAAAGAAATGTATACAGGCTTGGAACAACCTGTGGGTAACAAACTTTTCTGTAAATTACAAAATTTTCATTTTTGGGTGAACGAACCCTTTAGTTTATTTCATGGAGCTCTTGCCTAATGAGGTGAAGATCTGAAGCAGGTTTGTTGAATAAGGGAAATACACAACATGCAGAGCGGTGGGTACACAGGACAGGGATTGAAAATAACTGGAATGTGTCTAAATGTTCCTTTTGGACTCTAACTGATTGCACATGTTCACTTGCATTATATTGACCTACAGCTCTCGGATGTCCATGTACAACTCTTTGTTTGTGTTCTAATGAAGTCAGTCAGTCACATAGCTTAAGTTGACTGAGGGTGTATCACCAAATAATTTATTTATTTATTTTTCCCTGGTTTATTTAATCTAATTTTGTTTTGTGCTTTTTTTTTTTCTTTTTTTTTTCCTCTCTTTAGTCCTGCACCAGTATTGAAGACTGTCTCAGCAGGATGGAGGGCCACCAGCCATTCCTACTGAGATCAGGAAGGATTAACCACTTTTACGTCGTTGTGGACAAGCGCCTCATCCCTTGCGTTGGAACCAGCTCCTTGAGTGCCTTTTGAACTTTTTAAAATTCACTGTCTTCAACCTGTCCTACGAGGAAGCCCTGGTGTCAAAAGCCAACAGCTTGTTCTACAGGCCTTTTGATCTGCAGTGTTTATATGGGTCAGATGATGGTGAATATATTGTACCTTCTGTGTTGGTGTAATAGCTACATCTGTGTTAAAAATAAAATTTCAAACTGATACAGCGTGTTGACTTTGTTTTTTGTTTTTTACACCGAATGCACAGGTATTTTTAGTTGAATACTGATTACACTTAATTACCTTAATCAGGGTTAGTATGAACACTATATTAGTGTGGAAATAAGTCTCTTGGTGTTAAGATATTGACACATATGGTGTAGTTTCAACACTAACTTGGTGTAAATGAGGGGGAGGGAAAACACTAACGGTGTTAACGGTGAACACTTACAGTGTTGTTTTTACTCTATGCAAGTGTAAAAAAAGTAACACTATTTAAAGTGTTCGTTTAACTCTATTTAGTGTGGACCTATATAAACCCCAAAAAGTGTTAATTTTCTCACTGTGAGTGTCAATTTAACACTTTCAAATTTGCTGTGACCAGCAGTATTTTAGCAGTACATAAAATGTAATGTCACAAATCAGATATTTATTTAGCAATTTTATATAGGCTACTTAATTTAATTTTATATTAGCACATATTTTTTATAATCCTACTGTTCAAAATACCTTGGATTTTCCCTAAATAACCTCTATATGGAGTCAAGATATATTTTTGTTATGGACTACTTGACAAGAGTGATGTAGTAATGTTCACTATGAAGCTTACACTGCGAAGTATCTGAGAGAAAACTGATTTGACCATCTGATTTTCACCAGTAAGAAAAGTGTTTTAAAACTTCTTGTTTTGCAGAACATCACAGTTATGTATAACATGAGAATAAGGCCGGAAGTTAGGAAGAACATTTTAAGGAAAATATATTTTCATGATTTTTTTTTTCTCAAACCTTGTCTGTGGTGTAAAACACCCCTGGCCACATGCCCCCAGAGGGCATCACTTCCCACTTTGATAATTACTGTAGTTACCATGTTCTGAACATCACATCCTTTATTTTCCCCCAGATGTAATCTATCTAGGTGGTTGAATAAAATATTTGGACTTTATATCTAAAATTACCTCAACTTATCACCAGCAAGCTCGTTAGCATCAGCTAACAATATTTACTTATTTTCAGTATGGTTATGATGAATAAACATTCATATCTGTCTACTCGGCTAGTTAATCCAAACAATATAAAAATGTACACTGTTGATAAATAATATAAAAACAGACGTCACATAGGGCTAAATGCGTAGCATTTTAATAAAACTGTTAACGTTAAGGCAGCGGGAAAATATGAACGTCCATGAGTTATTTTAATCAGTTATTTTAACGTTTCGTTTTTTTTTTACCTAAAACAGAGACGCTGATGTTGATGTGTCTGCATTCAAGCATTTCAGTGGGCTTAAATAGATCACCCTTTACAGCAGACAGTTTTTGAACTAAATATGATTTTCAGTTACAATAATTAATCCTAAAATTCGACGTTAGTAACTTACTTTTAGCAGCATCAGTCGCGCGCACTCACAAGATCTCCCGGTTCTTACTTGTGAATTCAGTTCACTGGAGACTCGCACTAAACGGTTCATTTGAATCAGTGAGTTGTCCACTCGAGAACAGCTGCAATCGGATCATTCTAATTCGTGAATTAATCGTTTGGTGCGATTTGTGAACAGATTTAAAAGGTTCATTGAAAAGAATCAGTTCGTTCTTGAATCAGACACCGCTTCTGCGTCTCGGAGCACGTGATATAAGGAGTAATGATATGTTTTATGAAATATAGTGAAGTAAAAAGTATGATCTTATGCGTTGGAATGTAGTGAAGTAAAAGTTAAAGTTACTCAAAATAAAACTACTCCAGTAAAGTACAGAAACTTGAAAAATGTACTTAAGTACAGTAACAAAGTAAAACTACTCCGTTACTGTCCACCACTGCTAGCTAAATATTTAGTCTGGTTGTTGAAGAGAATTTAGTATATTTAAACTTACATATTTTGAAAATACTGTATTCTAATCACTTCTGGCATATTTTATGCTGACAGGGTTAACATGTTAAGCTTTGGCAAAGCAAGTAAGCAAACTCATACGAAGAAAATGTGTCAATTGAAAAGTCACCAACTTGCTCAACTCAGCCGGCACTGAAGAGACAAAAAATCTGTTGTCCTGATGTCACTAAAAAGGATGGCCTTTTCTTAAAGGGACATTAAGATAGGACCTATTCCCCAATAGGACAGGGTGGACAACCATTCAATGGACATGGACAAACTCTTCTTTTTTTATTAACTAAAAATACAAATCTCCAGCCCGCTGGCCGCACCGAAGACAAGCCCGCCAACCACGTCAAGTTTCGAACTTGTGCGTCGAAGTGTGCTGGCCGCGCCGTTGTCAAGGCCGCCGGCCATGATTCTCTCCAGCCCGCCGGCCTCACCGAAGACAAGCCTACCGGCCACCCAGATGTCGGCTTGCCAGCCGCGCCGAGTCAAGCCTGTTGGCCCTATGGCAAGCCTGTTGCACGTTCAGATGGCAAGCCCACCGGCAGTTCATATGGCAAGCCCGCCAGCCGGGGCTATCTCCAGCCCGCTGACCAGGCCGATGTCAAGCCTGTCAGCCGGGACTATCTCCAGCCCGCTGGCCACACATATGCAAAGCCTGCCGGACCGTTATATGGCAAGCCCGCAGGACGCTCAGCACTCTCACCTGCCGACACGCCTTTTCCCCCCGATCCAGAAGCATTAAACCTAGTGGTGAGGGAGAAGGGTGTCGGCTCCACCCCCAGAACTCGCTCCAGTGTCGGCTCCAGCCCCAGAGCTCACTCCAGTGTTGGCCCAGAACACGCCTTTTCCCCCCACCCAAATTTTTTCCCCCAGAAGAGGAGGCAAGGGGCGAGGAGAAGGGTGTCAGCTTCAACCCCAGAGCTCGCTCCAGTGTTGGCCCAGACCACAGAGTTCACGCCAGTGAAGGGCTCCCCGATCCCCCGTCGAGCCCAGGAAGGGCTCCCGATCCCCAGTTAAACCCAGGAAGGGCTCCCAATCCCCATGACCCACGGAGGGCCTCAGAACCTGTAAGCGTCCCCAAGTAAATTTTTTTACTCCGCCATGTCCTCCTGTGTTCCCTACTCCGCCATGGCACCCGGAGCTGGCACATCCACCATGGCGTCCGCTCTGGAGGTCTCCCACGCCCCGGGGGGAGTAATGTCAGACTCCGGGCCAGGTTTTGTGTGTGTCTTTGCTCCCCATGTAGGGAAGGGAAGGGCTCTTGATCCCCAGTCCAGCCCAGGAAGGTATCCTGATGTTTTGTTTAGCCCAGGAAGGGCTCCTGATTCCCCCGTTCAGCCCAGGAAGGGCTCCCGAGCCCCAGTTCAGCACAGGTAGGGCCCCGAGCCCCAGTTCAGCCAGGAGACCCCGAGGCCCAGTTCATACCCAGGAGGGCTCCCGATCCCCATTTAAGCCCAGGAAGGTCTCCCGATCTTCCGTCGCATCCCAGAATGTTCCCGATCCCCACGAGCCCAGGAAGGGCTGCTCGGATCCCCCGGTCGATCCCAGGAAGGGCTCCCGATCCCCATTCAGCCCAGGAAGGGGCTCCTTATCCCCATGCAGCCCAGGAAGGGCTCCCGATACCCCAGTTTAAGTCCCAGGAGGGCTCCAGTCCCCGGTCAGCCCCCCACTGAGGGGCCTCGGAACCGTAACTCCCCAAGTAATTTTTTTTTTTGGGGGGGGTATAGGGCTCCAGCCGTAGAGTCCATGCTGGGGCTGGGGTCGTGGCCTCGGAGGCTGCTCTAGCCTGGCCTCCGGAACTGTCTGTACCACCATGTCCTCCTGTGTTCCCTACTCCGCCATGGCCTCCTGTGTTCCCTACTCCACCATGGCACCCGGAGCTGGCAGATCCACCATGGCGTCCACTCTGGAGGCCTCCCGTCTGGTAACCTGCTCTTAGGCCGCCAATCGCCCCCCCCCCCCCACCCCGAGTAATGTCAGACTCTGGGCCAGGTTTGGTGTGTGTCTTTGCTCCCCATGTGTTCCGTGACCCTGTTTCTGTCTCTCATGTTTTGAGTTCCTGTTCCCAGGTGTTTCCAATGTTAATTGTCATTAGTTCCAGGTGTCCCTCGTCTTCACCTCATCAGTTCCTGTGTATTTAAAGTGTGTTCCAGTTCTTGTTCTTGGTTAGCCGTTGAACGTCATCCTGATGTGTCGAGTCCTGTGATCCCCAGCCTTTGTTAATAAAACCCTTTTGATTTATTCTACTCCGTTTCTCCTCACTCCTTCGTTCCCGTGTGTATCGTGACAGAAACAGTATTTTGTTATTTTGATTAGATAATCATCAAGTGTTCTAAAATGTAAGCAAATAAGTGTGAGAGTATACATACAATATCCATATGCAAGTAATTTCAATGCTATGGACTTTGTGTAGATATTTAAAGATGACCATCTTTAAGCATAACTGCTGAAATGAAATGGAAACACTTAACAATATAAGTTAATTTGTAACATTAGGATTAATGAAATCTGTATAAGTATTGTTCCTTGTTAGAGAGTGATAATTTCAACATTTACCATTACTAATACATTTTTCAATTTTAAAATGTATTCTGTTAACATTAGTTAATAAACTGTGAACTAACTTTAATGATTAATATAATAATCAATATTAATATTTTTATACATTTACAAATTATGGTTCAGTACTGTTACTGCTTTTTTTTTTTTAAATAGTAAAGCACTATTTTAATTTTCATTCAGTATCTATTTTAAAAACTATTGGTTGATTAATCAGTATCGGCCAGTGTGGTCCAACCTAGCTATCGGTGTCGGTAAAATCCACTATTGGTCGACCTCTACTATATTTAAGCTGTAAAAACTGTAAGAACAATAGTGAATAACATAATAAATTGGTAAAGGTGTGCACGTTTCTGTGCCTAACACAGTTCTGTATTTTCAGAAAAGCAGAAATAGGTATATTTCTTTGTTGGAATTTTACCATTGTCTTGTGAACAACTGTTTTCTATAATTATGCACAAAAATATTTACAAGTAATTGCACATTTCGTGTTACTAATACTAATTACAAAAAATGATTATTAATAATTACTGGTGGGTTCCCACTGCAAAACAACACAAAAATGCTGCAAACATCAACACAATATTTTAAAACATCCACCGCAATTTTTTTTTTTTTTGTTTTGTGCCACAAACCGCTGAAAAAGTCAAAATCCGGGTGGTCCAAGTCAAGAGTCCACTCTCAAACTTTATGATATTCTGGTCTCTGATTTGAGGATTCATGACAAACTAATAAATATGCTGACATTTATCGGATTGATGTTCTGTTCTGTACATGCCACCAATTATATAAAATCACATTTCTAGTGTTAATGACAGATAGAAATGCAAATGGTTTTGATTTGTTTTTACCTTTCTCATCTGTGACAGCAATTCCTCAAACTTGTGCAGGTCCAGGGTTGGCCCGTTGTATGTGGTGCTGCAATTGGCTGCTCGGCCCAGCCAGTAGATGTTGATCAAAACCTAAAGGAACACAGTCAAAATATTCCTCAGTCAGTGTATCTTATTATCTTTATGCTCATTCATTCATTAATTCATTAACAAAGTGCCTTTATTTCTTTACAAACAGAAAAGCCGCACAGAAACTAATGTGCTATACTGTGATGTGCACTCTAAAAATACAATGAATGCAACAGTCTGCATCAGTATTTTTGAGTTATGACAACTTCTAATTAAATTATGTTCAACCAAATACTACACTGAATTAGAAGTTATATTATGAAATATGAAATATTATCACAATAAAAATAAAGATTATAATATAAAATGACACTGAAGAGGAATAAATTATATTTTAAAATATAAAACAGTTCTTTTAAACTATAATAATATTTCACAAAATGTACAGCTTTTACCGTATTTTTGATGAAATAAATGCAGCCTTAGAGAGCCTTAGAAGGGCAATAAAAGACTTATCTCAAAAACTTAAACAAGCTTACCAACCCCGACTTTTAAATGGCAACGACCTACAGTAGTATATGATGTAATTTTTGGGCTGTTCCAGCACTTTTGGATCTGTTCGAATATTTCACTCAGTTTTATATGTGAATATTCCACTCAGCCCTCCATATACAGAGCATCTGTAGTGACACTAAAATAAAGAGCCAATCTGAATCCTACAGTGAAAGTATTGTATAATATGTATGATAATACCCCTTATTGACACCGAACTTCATGATCACAAATCATCGCAAAAAAAGCAGTGGTGTTCTTCAATTATATGTGTTATCATTCAGTGGTCTATAATCATATATTTGTTGAGAATAATCCTGTTATTGTTCCAGAAAAACAAAGGAAAGGAGGTGTTTCATCATTTTGTGTTAACTGCTTAAATAAGACGCCCATTTGATTTACCTAGTCCTAGTGTATAGAATACATTACTGTAATTGTGCAAGTTAAAAATGTAATCAAACCTTTGAAGTTGCCAACATAATGAGTTCTGATATCATTTTGATAAGTTCTGTTGACATAATAATGCTGATCATGAAAATGTAATGTAACACAAATTTCTGTTAACTGACTTTCTTAAAACAAATTTCATTTGACTCTTTGTGCAATGACTGTACTAATGCCAGTGACAAGTAATATCTTACTTTTCATTATATTTAAGCAAGCTGTTGATTTTAACTGAAAAAGATAAGATTAATTGGTTTCATGCCCACAAATCCATTAGTTGGAGCAACTTCATTTCTTTTCTGAGTAATTAGCTCAAAAATATATTTATGCTACAAATTATTACGTTTTTACTGATACACATAAAGCAGCCTTTGTGATACATATATACACAGTGCCATGGCACTGAAGATTTACTTACCATTGTTAACTTCTTGGTTGTTGTTCTGGACCTCTGTGAGAAAGACCACGAAAAGAAAGACGTTCGTGGACTCATTTATGTAACCCCCCCCCCCCCCCCCCCACCCCCCCCCCGTCAATCATTTAGATAAAAAAAGAAAAGAAAACAGGTGAGTGAGAAATAACGCAAATGATCTTACTATCTACCTAAAAAATATTTTAATCTTTCAAAATTCAAAACTTTCAAATCATCAAGTGTTGGGGACCCTGCATGGAGTGTCTCTCAGTTCATTTGATCATCTCTAGACACCGAAAGCTTCTGACATTTCAAACTACCTCTACCTCATGTGTCCAAGTTTTTATTTTCTAATATATATATTTTTTATTTTAAGAAACGGCTATTGTAAGACAAGAGAGGGGGTGAGAGAGACTGCTAGTTAAAGCACCAGTAATTTCTGGTTTCCTTCATGTCTGTTGAATCAGAGGGCGGTCTGTTTTTCTAAGCTTTCCTCCTGTAAGATAGGCTTTGGTCAACACCACATGACAGATTCCAATACATATTAGATCATTCTTCTGATAGCACCTTCTGTCTGTCTCTCTCCCTTCATCTGTCAAAAGCATTCATTGTTTCCATCAGCAAGCAGAGTATCTACATACTTCAGTTCTGTGCTCATTTCATAGATTTGTCTGTGATCCAGTGGAAAGAGTGATGATTGCGATATGAATGAAAGAGAGACAGGAATGGAAAAAGATAGGCCAGTATAGGTGTGCACCAGACATGCACACAGACACATGTAGATTTTAAGAGAACAAAAAGTTCAGTTCAGAAATAAGCACAGGAGGATATACTATATTTTTAATAGAGGAGGCTAAAGGGCATTGTAATGACCTTAAGTGCCTTGCTTTTGTTTTAATATTACAGAAATGTTTTTTACATAATTGTTCATTATTAATGGCATATATTTTCATTAAACCTCTTTTATCAAGCAAACTGATTCACTGAAAAATACATATATATTTTTTTTAAATTATAAAACAATAAATGACCAAATAAACAATAAAATAATTACTACTAATATAATATCAGCCTAAAGCAACATTCATACTGGCAGTAATTTGAGCAATTTGAAAGATTTAAACATAGTTGTCAAAAAAGGTGCTATATTTACTTTATTATTTTGGCACTTTTAAAAACTTAAAGAAAAACATAATTCTTGCTTTGTGCATACTGTGATACTGTCCAACCCTACTTTTAAACAGTCGGTTTAAAATAAATCATAAATTGTGCCAAAAATGATGTAATGCAAGAATTAAAAAACAGGTTTTCTGTCTGGACCTTCAGACTAAATAACAACAATCTGGTAAAATATTTAAACACCGATTTACACAATTGTGTAATTCTGAACTGCGACACTATGACACAAGCAAAAACACATACACTAACAGAGAGGGAGAATGAAATTATATCTCTCTTGTGCATTCAGTTTGACAAAACCTTGACAAAACCAATCCTATGAGCAAGACAATCTTTTTGATTTACTGTAGTTTCAGTGTGCTGTCTCTGAAAGACCTCTTCATGCCTGATGGCTTATCCCTCACTGAGAAGAAACTACCGCACTCATGAACTCTGAGTGGGACATCTGAGACGACAGACAGTGCAGTGGACAAACACACCTTTGTTTAATATCTACATGTTGTGGCTATGAGAAAAAACAGCAAAATGGAGGAAGTTTGTACACTTAAAGCCAATAACTACGATTACTTTTGTATATAACCATTTATAAGTGATATGTAATTGCTAATGATGTCTGAAAGGTAAAATGGGCCAAAAAACATATTAAACTCACACTGAAAAGTCAAAAATTATTATCTGCCCATGAAAATGCAATAGTGCAGACATTGCAAAATAAATGTATGACCGTTATTGGGGTCATACATTTATATACATTGGGGTATATGGTCATTGCGGCAAAA
Source organism: Sinocyclocheilus anophthalmus (assembly GCA_018155175.1). NCBI lineage: Eukaryota > Metazoa > Chordata > Actinopteri > Cypriniformes > Cyprinidae > Sinocyclocheilus > Sinocyclocheilus anophthalmus. The sequence goes on from JADLZN010003713.1 coordinate 17,160, forward strand.
AAAAAAAAAAACAGGATGAGAAGGTAGCCCAGGCAAACATAGATAGTAATACAGGCAGTTCACATGGCTTTTTGGAGCAGCAGCAGCATTTGTCTTGGGGATAGGTCTGCGTGTTTGGGGGGTTTTGTTTATTCAGTCCTGTTTTCATTCTTTCTACAGTATGTGTGTGGATATCTGCTGATGCAGCAGTATATATTCTTACACTCAGCGACATGCATATATTGACATATTTTTGTGTCTCCTGCTTTTGGGGGTGGGGGGGGGGGGGTGGGGGGGGGGGGTAAAAAAAAATTTTTTTTGTCCCCATAGATGTTATATGTGGCAGCGCAGTATTTCTGCCTCTGCTCACAGCAGCAAACCTGTGGCTGTAGTGGCATAGCAGCTTAGCAGATCTATTCTGCCAAGACCAAGTACATTAACATTGTCATGTATATTACTATGCTAAACTCTCCAAGAGTTGTCATGACAGATATAGGAATCACAACATTAAGTGTCATGAATAGGGCCAATTTCACAATAAACCATGAAGAATAAAGAATAAAGCCAGAAGTATACTTCATTTCTGTACGTGTACTGTACGCATATGCTAGTGCACGCATAAAAAAGTGAAGATCATTGCAGGGATAATCTCGTGCAGATGAACCAAGAAGGCAGCAGCAGCACCCAGTCAGTCATCACCATCTCGGTGGGGCTGTAACAGTGTTACAAGATGAAGGCTAAACATCAGTTTTAGATCTTCAATCTTCCTCCCAGTTGCCAGGGGGCAACCATTGGCAAGAACTCTCAGCTGTGCTTATCAATTATTGTTGATGATACTCACCTGTGTAGGGCCCTATTTAAGTTTGCCTTTAGCCATTGTGTTTTGTTCAGTCTTGAGCCTACCTACCTGTGTATCCTGTTGCTAACCGTGAGTCTTTTGTAAGCCATTGTGCTTGTTTTGTTTTCTCCTTTTTGTTGTTGTGACTATTGGAAGCCTTGCTTCTGGCTTTGTTTGTACTTTGTTCCTTGTTTTTTTTTTTATCTCTACAAGTAAAAGTACTTGGAGTTTTATCTCTCGGCTCTGAAATTTGTCATTTCCTCTGCACTTGGGTCTAAGAATTCCTCAACCTGGATTAGCTTCAGGAAGAGCACCACTCTGTGTCCAGGAGATTATGTTCTAGCCCAGCTAAAACACCAAATCAGATTATTTGTCTATAGTCGGCCTCCTGCTTCTGAGCACATACAGCAAGACTGAATCAACTCCCCCTCCCGCCAAAAAACCAAAAATGAACCCAGCAGAGAGTCAAGGCCCTTCATCAAATGTGGAGAGAATATTATTTGAGCTCACCAATCAAGCTACTGCTATTCACCATCATGAACGGATACTCACAGAAATACTTCAGCGTTTGGACTCTCTAGCCTTGCCCCCGAAATCCCCCATCTCAGGAGGTTCTTGAGTTACCTACGCCATCGCCCATCCTTCCTCAACCTCAACCAATTCCAGAGGGCCCTCTTCTTGAGCCCAGGCTACCACCTCCTGAAAGATATGATGGAAATAACAGGGGTTGTTGAGGTTTTATCACCCAATGCTCTCTAGCCTTCCAACTGCAACCCAGTAGTTTTCCTACAGAGGGCAGTCGGGTGGCTTATATCATCACTTTATTAACCGGAAGAGCTTTGGAATGGGCTACGGCTCTCTTGGAGCATCATTCACCATTTACTTCTGGAGCAATTCCTAGCAGAGAGGAGGAGGGTCTTCCATCACCCAGGAGGAGGAGTGGGAAATGACCAACGATTACTTCAACTCACTCAAGGAGCACGCAGTGTAGCAGAAATGGCTATTGAGTTCCGTACTCTGGCAGTGGAGAGTGGCTGGAATGAACAGGCTCTTCAAGCAGCATTTCATCAGGCTCTTGCACCTGAGCTAAAGGATGAACTGGCGTTCCGAGATCCTGCGTCTAACTTGGATTCCCTCATCGATGTCGCCATCCGAGTGGATAATCGAATCAGGGATAGGAGGGCCGAGAGACAACAGGACCAAGTCACAGCCCAAAGCTACGTCAGTCCAGTTCAATCTGCTTTCCAGCCTCTGTCCACAGAGAAACCCATGCAGCTTGGAAAAAATCGCTTATCACAATCTGAACCGGACAAACGTATGCGGCAGTGTCTGTACTGTGGTGAACTGGGGCACTTTCGAAATCATTGCCCTGAACTTGTGGGAAAAGAGATTTCTCGTCCAGAGAGAGGGGGGCTGAGACGAGAGAAATAATTGACCCCTGATCTACAGCTGGATTCTCGACAATGATGTATTTCTCCTGGGGCAATGGTTGGCACAAAGGTTCTGCATTTATTGACTTTATTGTTTATTGAATTTTATGGACAATAGTCTGGCCAAGAGCTGGAGGATACCACTAATAACTCTCCAGGATAAGCTCAATATAACCTTGTTAGATAACAGACCTCTGGGGTCCGGCCAGGTAACACACTGTACCATTCCTATTTCAGTTGAAATAGACTCTCATCAAGAATCTCTGTCTTTTCTCATTATAGACACACCCGAGTTCCCAGTCATCCTTGGCTACCCTTGGCTTGTTTCTCACAATCCTCAGATTGACTGGCCAGCTAGTCGTTTCACCAGTTGGAGATGTGCATGTCCAATGGCCAGAATTCTTGCATCTCCTTAGTCTGTTTGGGGGCCTAAACGACAACCCTGGAACCAGCATGAGTCAAATACGCCAAGAACTAAGGTACTAGCCGTTCCTCAAGTCAAACTAACACCTCTTGCTCTGATTGTTTCTTCTCCTGACCTATCTCGAGTTCCCCAGGAATACGTAGATCTCCAGGAGGTGGTTAGTAAGTCCCGGGCCGATACCCTTCCTCCTCACCGACCTTATGATTGTGCCATTGAATTGCTGCCAGGAACTTGCCCTCCAAGAGGTAGACTCTTCTCGTTGTCAGCTCCAGAGAGGTCAGCAATGGATGATTACATTTGTAAAGCACTGGAGAATGGATTCATTCGGCCTTCCACTTCACCGGCAGGAGCTGGGGTTTTTTCGTGGGTAAGAAGGACGGAGGTCTTCATCCTTGCATTGATTATCGTGGCCTAAATGACATCACGGTGAAGAATCGATATCCACTACCACTTATGGCCACAGCCTTTGAACTTCTCCAGGGTGCTACCATCTTCACGAAATTAGACCTCCGGAATGTGTACCACCTAGTGAGAATCAGGTAGGGGGATGAATGGAAGACGGCTTTCAACACCCCTACAGGGCATTACGAGTATCAGGTGATGCCCTTCGGGCTAGCTAATGCCCCAGCTGTCTTCCAAGCCTTTATCAATGATGTTCTGAGAGAGATGCTCAACAAACGTGTGTTTGTATATTTCGATGATATCTTAATATTTTTCCAGAGTTATAAGGACCACGTTCAACATGTCTGGCAGGTTCTATCTCATCTGCTCTCGAACAACCTCTTCGTCAAACTAGAGAAAAGTGAGTTCCACAGCCCTACAGTCTCTTTCTTGGGATCCATCCTGTCATGTGGCAGTGTACAGATGGATCCCAGCAAGGTTCGTGCAGTCTTGGAGTGGCCCCACCCTGATTCAGTGAAACAAGTCCAATGCTTCCTAGGTTTCGCCAACCTTTATAGGAGATTTATTCGAAATTTCAGTTCCATTGCAGAACCTTTCACAGCTCTCACCAGGAGGTCTGGCACACCCTTCTAGTGGACCGCGAAGGCTAACCAGGCGTTTGAATGACTCAAACAGCTGTTTACTTCAACTCCCATATTGACCCTACCAGATCCTGAGTTACCGTTTATTATCGAGGTGGATGCCTCGGACGTGGGTGTAGGAGCAGTTTTGTCCCAGAGAGCGGCTAGGGACAATAAACTCCACACTTGTGCCTTATTTTCACGTTGACTGACCGCAGCAGAGAAGAACTATGATACTGGGAATCGGGAGTTACTGGCCATTAAGCTGGTATTGGAGGAATGGAGGCACTGGCTGGAGAGTGCTAAACACCCGTTTGTAATATGGACGGACCGCAAGAACCTCACTTACATTCAGGGAGCCAAGAGGTTAAATCCTCTGCAAGCTCGGTTGGCCCTTTTCTTTAACCGGTTTGACTTTGTGCTCTCTTGCAGACCTGGTTCCAAGAATATTAAGCCTGATGCTCTGTCAAGGCAGTTCGAGTCCCAGGAAGAGGAGGGCAGGTCAGAGCCTATCATACCAAGGTACAGAGTGCTGGCAGGCATCCAGTGGGACTTGGAGACGGTACGGAAGGCCCAGATTCACCAGCCTGACCCAGGTAATGGCCCATCGGGTCGCCTCTTTGTGCCTAACACCATAAGGTCCAAAGTACTGCAGTGGGGTCATGCCGCACCATCATCTGGACATCCAGGGGTCCTAAGAACCCTGAGGCGGATCCAGTCTAAGTTTTGGTGGCCCAATATGGGAACTGATGTCCGGAGGATGGTTGCTGCATGTTCCACTTGCGCCCTCCCTCAAGGTAGACTACATCCCCCTCCCTATCCCGAGACGACCCTGGTCCCACCTATTCATGGATTTTGTTAGTGGCCTCCCCAGTTCTCAAGGTAACACAGTGATTATTGTTGTAGTCAACAGATTTTCTAAGGCATGTCATCTCATTCCCACCCCTAAGATTCCTACAGCAGGCCAGACGGCAGGACTTCTCATGCAACATGTCTTTAGGATTCATGGGTTTCCCCAGGATATGGTGTCTGATAGGGGTTCCCAGTTTACTTCTACTAGAGGGAGATTGAGAAGACCCTCAGGTGTCTGGTCTCGAACAATCCGAGTATGCAGAGTTCCCAGCTGGTCTGGGCAGAATTTGCCCATAACACCCTCCATCACTCCTCATTGGGTATGTCTCCATTTGAATGCCAGTTTGGGTTCCCCCACCCTCTCTATTTTCTGAACAGGACCTTCAAGCACAGGTTCCAGCAGTGACCCAGTTAGTCCGGAGGTGCCGGGGGGTCTGGCGGAGAGCTCAGGCTGCCCTGTTAAAGTCATCCCGGGAACAACAGAAATAGGCCAATCGACGTCGGCGGATTGGTCCGTCATTCCGTCCGAGGCAGAGAGTGTGGAGGAGGGCACTTTGGGGTGGTTGAGGGGAAAGTGGAAGAGGGACAAGGGTGAGATCGGGAAGGAAGCGACACCTTTTTTTTTTGAAAAGGGAAGATGGAGGTAAGGGACTTTTATTTTTTTTTTTTTCAAACATTTTTGTTTTTTTTTTTTTTGTTTTTTATTTTTTTTTCTTCTTTTGTTTTTTTTTTGTTTTTTTTTGGTGGCATTTTTTTTTTTTTTTTTTTTTTTTGTTTTTTTTTCCGACTAAAACCTTCCATTGCACCTCGAGTCACGGAAACTGGGTCCTAGATACCAATTTGAACAAAAAACCCCCCCCCCCCCCCCCCCCTTTTTTTTTTCAAGATTATCAGAAATACCCATCCTTACTCCGATCCAATTGCCCAGGTTTATGCGCAACAACCCCACATCCATTTGTCATGCCTCAAACCTGTCATCTACTCTCCTTTTTCTCTTGCAGTTAGACACCTCCATTCCGTGCAATGTGGGGGGGCAACCCGCTTACTCCGTGCAGAGACTTTTGAACATGCGCAAAGTACGGGCTATGGTCCAGAAGAGCTCTCGTGGGTACCAGCCAGAGACATACTGGACCCAGCGCTCATCAGGGACTTCCAACAACAACAGTCAAACAGCACTGAAAGGAATGGCAGGAGCCGTTCATCAAGAGGGGGCTCCTGTAAGATTTAGCCAGCAGTACTTCCTCCAACCACTAGGGGTCACACTCTTGCCATGACCCGCAGTATTACTCCCAGCCACAAGGGGGTGTCTGCTGCCTGCAATCTTCCTCCCAGTTGCCAGGGGGCAACCACTGGCAAGAACTCTCAGCTGTGCTTTTTAACAATTATTGTTGATGATACTCACCTGTGTAGGGCCCTATTTAAGTTTGGCTTTAGCCATTGTGTTTTGTTCAGTCTTGAGCCTACCTACCTGTGTATCCTGTTGCTAACCGTGAGTCTTTTGTAAGCCATTATGCTTGTTTTGTTTTCTCCTTTTTTTTTGTTGTGACTATTGGAAGCCTTGCTTCTGGTTTTGTTTGTACTTTGTTCCTTGTTTTTTTTTTTCCCTCTACAAGTAAAACTGGAGTTAGCTCACTCAGGAAGAGTGCCAGCGCTGTGTCCAGGAGATCAGGGTTCTAGCCCAGCCAAGACAACATTTAAGATTATTTGTCACCTTACAGGTGCCTCTTTGTTTTGTTTTTTTTATCACATCTGGTATAGGTTTTTCTGCAAGGGCTACTACCATGGGGGCAAAATCACAGAACTGACCAGAGTGCTCTGCTCAGCATAAAGGTGATAAACCACCTTGTGCCATTCAAAATACGTATTACCAGGACATTCTGCCGGGCGAATATAAGTAATTATGACGGCAACATATATAGCAGTATACTAAGAGCAATTACTGTTCCCATCATTTTTAACTATCAGGGGGTCATGAGAACAGATATAAGAGAGCTAAGAGTTTTGCTATCATCATTATGAGTGAGAGCAATATGGCGAACATGGCGATGCTATTGCTTATGTCACAGCAGCGCTGAGCCACTGGACCTAGTTGAACGCCATGGGAGGATGAGAGGATTTTGATTAATCGAAAATGAGATTTATTCATCATCTGAAAGCTGAATAAATAAGCTTTCCATTGGTGTATGGTTTGTTAGGATAGGACAACATTTTGCCGAGATACAACTATTTGAAAATCTAGAATCTGAGGGTGCTAAATAATCTAAATACTGAGAAAATCACCTTTAAAGTTGTCCAAATGAAGTCCTTAGTAATGCATATTACTAGGGATGCACTGATACCAATACTGGTACGGGCCTGATACTGAACTCCTGTACTCGCCGTACTCGTTAAAATGCCCCGATACCAAACGCCGATACCACACAGCATGTGATAAGTGCCATATTCAGACAAAGAAACACCGACAATAGACAGCAGAATGGAGTTATTAGAGATTAAAGATGTCTACGAACTATATGTATGCAATGAATATAAAACATACAGTATTAATGCCTGTATAGCTGATTTGCGCGAGCTGATAAGCAAAGCACGCTGAGTGGATTGAGCGTGCAGCGGCGCAGATGTGCGAGCTTGTCAAGTGAATATCCCTTTCTCACAGACATCACTGGAAAGTTTGTAGTTCGGTCGGATATGTCAAAAAGAAGTAAGTAAAACAATCCAAGTTACTTAATGGTAGGGAGAAAGGGAGAGAGAGAGAGAGCGCGCGCACTTCTGTTGTGTGATCTTTATTGATGTTCGCTCACTTAGCACGCATCATTTGGATTAAAACTAAATCGTAATCGTAATAAGACCATGTATAGGGGCATTCACTATAAACATAAATTATTTTCAACCCTAGGCATACACGACTTTCTGGCGAAGTGAAACTAATCGCCTGGTGAAATGCGTGTAGCTTACGGACTTGTCCCTAATCACTCTGCACCAGTCCATGTGGTGCGCGCATTGCTTGGTTGCTTGTCTTCATAGTGTTTGCATTAATACAGTGGCTGTTGGGGAAAATAAATACCCACCCCCGCAGCAGCACGTTTCAGATGAAAAAAACGCAACTTCTATTTATGAAAATATCACATTTAGGAGATTTATAGCGAGTGGTTCCCAGCATTATTACAGCATAGCGCGTGATTACAGTACTAAGCCGCGGCTCTAATGCTATTAAATTAAAGATGATGTACCATAGAGAGAGAAAAAATGAACAGTGAAAGTAACAAAAACTTGTAAAATACATTTTAATGGGCATAATTAAGTGTGAAAATAACAGAAGGATATACAGTGAAATCAAAAATGATTCAGAGACCAGGTATCATTTTTGATATTTTTTTACTAGTGTGTAGGACACTATAGTTAATTTATGTAAAGTGAGGATAGCAAAATAAACTAAACTGTGATATATTATACCCAAAAAATCTTCATACAGCGGACTACCAGTAAAAATTGATACACAAATGTTGGACCAAAAATTATTCAGAAGTTCAGGTTTCATGAACCTGGATAACAGCATGCCACCAGGGTCATACTATATGCTGCCATAAGGCTAAGTCACCTCGACACAGTATGAAGTTGTGTAAATATGACAGCTGTAGGAATAATTTTTTGGTTTATTGTCATCCTTAATACCTTTCTATCAGATTTATCTCATTATCAAGCTGAGATTTGTTCTGACACAGTTTAATAACCTCGGAGTTCTTGTCATATTTTATTATTATTTTCTAAACTATAGCGAATAAACTTTTATAATGTGAGAAATGTTGAAGGTATTTGAATAAATGTTGGTTTGACTGTATCTATTTGATATATTAAGTTAACCAACTAACATTATACATCCTCTTTTGGTTTCTGTACCCAATATTAAAAAAAAAATACAAATGCAATAAAAATATTGGTATCGGTACTCAGTATCAGCAAGTACCAAAAATAAAAGAATCAGTATCGGGCGAGTACTGGAAAAAGTGGTATCGGTGCATCCCTATATATTACTAAACAAAAATTAAGTTTTGATATATTTACATATCAAATATATTTCCTAATGGCATAAAAGAAAAATCAATAATTTTAACCCATACAATGTATTTTTGGCTATTGCTACAAATATACCCCAGCGACTTAAGACTGGTTTTGTGGGTCACAGGGTCACATATTAAGATTATTAAGCAGTCTCAACTGGTACACTCCCAAGGCCACAGCTATCAGCCTGAGTGTTTCCTGAGAACTCTTAAAGGCAGCATTTTGTGCTTTATACAGACCGACAGGGGGGGGGGTGGGTGATGCACTAAAGATGGATGGTTGCTTTATATTGGCAAAAAAAAAACAAATTAATGAGTGAGTGGCTGGAGCGCATCTGAGGCAATGGTATCCAATGGTATCCGCCTTCTAGAGTGGGGGAGACCGCCTGTATTTTGCCCACTTGAACGTCACTGGTGGGTAAATTTTCACCCCTGAGATTTCAAGGAAGGAGGGGAACCCCCAAACCGTCAACTATTGCGCAATGTCTCATTCTCTCCTCTCAGGGAACCAAGGTCCTGACCAAGGTTCTGAGTTTTGTGAAATACCCTATTGAAATCTCTCTTTTTCATGCCCTTGTGTTCTATGTAGCAGCAGCGTGAAAGAATAACCAACCACAAAACGAGACAGTACCCATCATGTTTACCCCGTTTATTTTCCCGTTTTTGCCAGTGTTTTGTTTTCTTTCATGGATCACTTTGCCGCCATCAACCTGCTCTGCCTGGAGCAGTGGAACCGTTCCCTCAAGGAGCACCTGGAACTATTTCTGGGTCTCGCACATCAGACCACCTTCCCGGACGACTACTTATGCAAGTTCCTATGCACTGGCCTCAACACCGCCACATGTGCACAGTTGTCTGGGGAAGACCCTCGAGGCAGAAGGCTCTACCCTACGTGGAGTGGGTGCTGGTTTTATGCGGTTCATCCCTGACTGTCGCACCAGTGGACGACGACACTAGTCCCACTCCCGACCCAAAACCCAGCCAACAATCACCCCGTTGCGCAAAGCGTTAGCCAGAGCCCACCGCAGACGGAGAGCCAAAGCCCGCGTCGACCGATGAGCCATCGCCAGAGAGAGCGACAGAACTGAGGATCGCCCCGGAGCCAGAGCCTCATCGATCGTCTGACCAGGTGCGATAGTTCATCAACAACGCACGCGTCAGTGGATAAAACAGTGGAGAGCAGGGGCGCAGAGGAAAGCCCCGCCCACTGCACCACCGCTGAGGTTGAGCTGGATTCAGGAGGATCTAATAGACTTATTCTGATATGCCCAGTCTCCTGTCTTCTTCTGAACTTCCTGTCATTCCTGAATTAACCATGGAGTTCTGCAATGAACTGTTTGTCTACCCTGAACTGTCTGTCTGTCCTGCCATGACCACAGAGATTGTTCCCCTGTCCCTAGCATTCTCGGGTCTGCCAGTCTCCATCGGCGTCGTGGCTGGAGGATCCCTTGTCTCTGCCTCCAGCCTCTGAATCCTGGACTCCGCCTTGGCCCATCAACCCGGTGGCTCCACCATGACTCCTAGCTCCCTCTTCTCCCCGTGCCTCTCAGTCCACCAGCTCTTGCCAGGGGCTCACCCACGTACCCGTCCGGCTCTGCCTTGGCCTGCCTGACCTGCCTTTGCCTCGGGACTACACTCCTCTGGCTTCGCCTCGTCCCTCCGTCCCTATGGCTCCATTGGGCGCCTCCCTCCAGCTCCACTTTGGTCCTCTGTCACTCCGGCTTCACCACAGCCTTCCAGATAACCCACATGCGGCCTTGGTCTCCCGCCACTGCTCCGCCTTGGGCCCCTCTGGATCCTCTCGGTTCCCTGGCTCTATGGAGTCGCCGCTTCGCCCTTGGCCCCTCTTCTCCCCGCCTGCTTCCCACTCACGCCCCCCTGGAGTAATCAGCCCTTCCTCCACCATGGCTCCTCTCTCCGTCTGCTCCACCGTGGGTCGTCTTCCTGGCTGGGCTCTGGACCATCTCCCATCTCCTCCTTCTTCGGGCTCCTCCCTCCATCTATTCCACCCTAGCTCCTCGCCTGCCTTTCTGCCAGCCCTTTGCCATCCCATGTTGCCATCCCTCCACTGTCTCCTCACCCTTTTCTTCTCTGTGGCGCAAGATCACATCTTCCAGGAGGGGGCGATTTTTCACACCATCACCCTGTTTGGACTTTGGTTACCTGTTTTGTTCTTTGACCTAGTTTCTGTCTCCTCTTTGATTACGCTAATTAGTTCACCTGTGTCTTGTTAATTATCCTCATTTGCCTGTGTATTTAAGTTCCTGTCTGTTCAGTTTGAGTTGGTTGGTTATTGTTTGAACATTGCGTTGATGGTTTGTGGATTACCTATTCTTCTGAGTTTTGTGAAATAAATAACCTATTGGAATCTCTTTTCTTTGAGCGCTTGTCTTCTATGTAGCAGCAGTGTGACAGACAAAGGCGACAGTGGCAAGGATACCAAAACACCATTGGTGATAGAAATGGAGAAAAAAAATTTGTAAGAAACCAGACTCAGTCTGTACAACATTTGAACTTCTTGTACATATTACAATGTTATGTTGTAAGTCACTCAGTCAACATTTTTGTTCATTAGAGCTAATTTTATTTTGTTGTGTGTTGGTTTTAAATGTAAAACTTGATTAAATGAAATCAGTGTGTTCATCAGTGTGTAACAATACCATGATAATATTATACCTTTTCTACTATAAATCATTTAGAAGTTTGATTTTATATATAGATATATATATATATATATAGATATAATAATAGATATATATTATGACAGTACACATTTATCTTTAGTCATGACAATAGATTAAGACTAATTAAAAAACATGTTTTTATGTACCAGGTTGCGAGTGGTTTTAGAAATGGTAAAATGTGCTTGGAAAGGAATCAGAATATATGACTTAATTATGTGCACACACGTAAAAACAAATATATATCACATTTATTTAAATGGTAACACACATAGCCTGCAATTAAATTAATATTTTATGTTATTTTTACTAAATGACAAAAAATATGGAAAAAGTAATTTTAACTTAATTAAAATAAACTTGTAAAATTAACAGATAAATACTTTATATAGCATTGATTCTGTAATCCTATTATACCGTAGAGTATTTAAAATAAAATTAATAATACATTTTTTAAAAACATGAATAGAAATGTGAGAACCAACAGTGCACTTAGTAATCTGGTAATTGTCATGGAGTCACCAGCACGCAAGATCCTGCAGCTCACCCCACTCATTCACAATCCCCAGAATTCTGATTCACTGTACCTGCCTAAACTAACCAAGTCACTCTTCATAAGCGCTCACTGTACACTCCTCCTTTGTCTGGTCTCGTTGTTACTTCCATGCAACTTACTTGGCTACCTACCCGCTCTACTTACCATCTCTTATATCTGACAAATAGTCCAACAACCTCTTATTTTTGACCAAAATAATAAAAATGAACCATTTAGCCATTATCGTGCAGCGCTAAGTAACAATGAGAAGTTATTGACAGATCTACAAAAGGCAGCAATGTCATTATTCAGCGCGAGTCAGTTGGACACAATTGGAGATCATTAACAGTGTAATATAAAGCAGCTCTACAGAAGACAACAGTGCCAATTCAGCTTAATTCAGTTTAAATTTGGTTCTAATCTGATGGTATTGGTGCGGTCATATATATGAATGTTGTATAGTCATATCAAAGTGTATAAGCCACTATATAAACTACAATGGTTAAAATACTCACGGAAGACATTAGATGTTTTTCAAATAAGTCTATACAGCAAACTCAGGAAATCATAATAATACATCAATCACTTTTAATAAGAGTTCAATGTTTTTCCACTGGCAACCTAATTATTTGGAAATATTTATAGAACTCCACTGTTCAAGTAACATATTGCAATGTAAGAAATTATAGCAAAAATACAGTGTTTCTAAGTAAACAAGAACATGGGCATACACATACATACACAAGCACACACATACACGCAATCACAGTGTAATGAGTGGTTGATCTTACTTGTTAGAGCGTGCAGAGGTGTCTTGTAGATCTCCAGGATCAAATAGCTGAGAGCTCTTCAAACCTAACTCCAAACAACCCTTCAGGAAGAGCGCCACATTATCCTAAACACACACAAACACACATGTGAGTGAATCCTGCATGAACACAGCGCCAAGACTAACTACACACACATACATTAAAGAGCAGAAGGGGAGGCAAACTGACACTTTTGGTTTTGGTCATCCACTGCCTGTGTGTCTCTCTCTTTCTCGCAATTTCTGCAAGTTTATAATGTTAAACACATACTCTACCTCAGGCACAGGACTGCCTCTCTCTCCTTCAGGTGGCTCTGTGCCTTTTGTTGAAATGTGCAACCTGATCTCTGTTATTTGCTACTCTCTGGTTCCCAGCTCCAATGAAAGGCCCCTGATCCCTCCCTTCAGTTTCTCTCTCTCTCTCCAGCGGACCTGGAAGGGTGGCACAGTTTCCTGTCCCTAGTGATTGTTGTTCCTCTGTTGTTTTGGAGGGACACAACTTTTTGTCTCACGCCCATGTGCGAGAGTGAGAGCGAGTGAGAAAGAGAGAGAGAGAAAGCCCTCCCCCTAGAACTGAACCAGCCCTTTCTGACAATACACAATAATAACATACAAATAACAAGGCAACATTTCTATGTTGTTGCAATATACTGAAGAAGTCTGCAGTACCGCTCATCAGTTTGAGTCAAGATTTCATCAGCTGAACCCATAATTATTTACTGATTTTATTAATTTCTTGCAACATATTCAATTCAGTGGGTCCAAAGTTCTGAAACAACATTAAAAAAAATATGTGAGTTTAATTTAAACTTGAAAATAAACTAAGTTTTAGGATTTTTTTTACATTTTAAAATAAAGAATTATCATGTACAATTAATAATAAATATTTCAGGTTCTGGACTTTTTCTAAGTGACTAATCAAATAAGTAAACTGATCATGTGACTGTTTCTCCAGATGGTTAAATGCTCTTTGGATCAGTCGCAAATCACACACAAGAACATGATCATCAGGTTTTGTTCATATCAACTCGACTGTTGCTGTCATCACAACAAAAGTGGGTTACCAAATACTGTGTTTGTTTGTAGGGCTGCACAATTAAAAAAATATATAAATATAGAATATATATAAATATGACTACAGAAAGAAAGAACGTAAAGAATGAATGAATGAAAAAATAAAGAAAGAAAGAAAGAAAATTTTAATAACTTTATTTAACAGTAGAACTTTAAAATTGCAATACTAATATTTACGGATGTCTTAATTTTCTGATTTTCAAGAGTTAAACCATCAAGCTTTTATTTTTAGTGGAAAACCACAGGAAGCCCTTAAAGCTTCTCTTTTGGTGACAACAGCTAGTTATAAGTGCTTCTCATTTTAAGTATGGGAAGATGGTTTGCACATGTAGCATTTTCAAAAGAACATTAAAAGTGACAAACTCAGAGCACAAACAGAGAATGTTTATTATTATTATTATTTTATTCAGTTTCACAGAAGTTCACTGAAGTTCACCCCTGCAGTATAATGAAAAATCTCCAAATGTTTGCTAAACCCCAGTTGGGACTCGGGAAACCCTCTATTAGACCCTAAGACCCAAGTAAATGTACTTCACCTCAAAAGTCTATAAAGGTTCCTTCATTCTATCAATATGACTCAAGACAATGGCAATTCAAACATTTTCTTAATTTATTTATTGTCACCTCCTCAACATACTCAGCTGAATTACTCTAGCTGTGAAACATTGCCCCCTGCTGACCAGGAGGTCATGGTGCAGAACAGCTGATTACAAGATTTTCACCTTTGGGTTTAAACTGGATACGCAGTTAGGTTCTGTACAAAAGAAAATGTTTCATTTCTCTTTCACTTCACTTCTTTGCAACAGAAAAAAAAAGACTTGAAAATGTTGACATATTTCAAAAACATCAGACAAACCCATTGATTAATGAACACAGATCCCTGCTCTACTAATGCCTTGTACTTACTGTCATCTTTAGGGATCTAGGAATCACCTTAGTCTTGCACGCAAAGACATTTCACTTTCAGCATGAGTTTATTTGTTTTTTGTGAAAAACTGTATTTGAACTATAAATCATGTAATTTTATATTTTAAAAATGTTACCAGAAACATTTCCCTACCCCACTCATACACTGTTCATTTTTATTCGTGCAGATCTTAAAAAGGGTTATAAAAAGCCTTAAATTAAGATATATATATATATATATGCACACCCCTACCAGGGATTTTTACATTTTATGAGCCTTGATTGTTATAATACATGTATAATACTAATACATGTGTAGTTATCGTTTATCATTACCACAAATTAAAAAAATTATTTTCCTCATTTTATTAAATTGTGGCCATATTGTACTTTTGTTCCCTAGTGTTTTACTTTAAATAAAATGAATTCATACAGTGTGGCCACGTCATGGTAATACATTAATTCATTCCCATGATTTAATTAAAACAAGGGAACAAATTAATAAAACAGGGGAACCAATTTTTAATTTGTGGGATAAATATATAAATAATAAACATATATTTTAGTTCACAAACCGATTAATTAGCAGAAGTTCTTGCTCAACCATCAGCATGATGTCATTAATGACAGTTCTATATTCTTGAATCAACATGGTTTGAATGACCATGACTTCCTAATTAATTTCTCCAATGATACATTGATAGTTAAGATGCAAATTACATCAATTTACAGGTGATAAAATTACTGAATTTCAAATGAAGTCCTATGCCCTTGGCCATTAGCTTAACTATATCTATACTGGTATATTTTTCAGCCATTTGGGCTCTGTACTGCATTGCCCTGTGTATGGGAGACTACGAGACTTGTTCAAATGTTACTAACATCATTGATATATTAAATTAGACAGTCAAACATAGAATAAATGACTATTTTAAATAACAAATAATGTACAATGTTCAACTAGTCCTCCTTGGAAGTAAGAAACCTGACAAAGTAATGAAAAACAATGCTAAACAATTACTCCTCCTGCAGCATTACAGTTGCATTCTGCTGGCATGTGCCAAACCCAGATTTATCCATTTGATGAAGACAGCAATGCCAGATGGTGAGGCGCAAAGTAAACTACAAGAAAAGTTTCCACTGATCCATTCAGTTTTACATTGGGAATGGAGATATTAGGCTGATGTTGTTTTTAAAGGGTAGTTTTGAACATTACAGTTTCTTCAGAAGGTCAAAAATATGATGAACTGACTGGACGCATGTAAGAGTGCCAAGTGCCAAGAGGTTAATTTAATAATAAATAAAAGAGCTGTAGATACTTCTGATGGTATAATGTAGCAGTCATGTTTCCAGCACAGAATTCCTCCCTATTTTCCTTCACCTCCATTCATACAGCCTCTCCACCAAGAAAAATAATAAACAATAAGAATAAATAAATAAACAATGCGCTGACACCTGCATAAAAAGGAAATGGTGAGCAAACATAATATTGGTGGTGGAGAAACAGGGAAAATAAGAAGCAGACTGCTGAAGTAGGCAGTGGATAGGGGCTACAGAACAGGGCACTCTTATAAAATGATTTTGGAACCCAGTGCCACAGTAGTTTATTTCAAGCTTCTTTAGGAAATTCATTTTTCTATGTTCTAATTGCAAATTTTTCATCTAATTTCTGTTTTCAACAGAACCTATGCAAATAATGTACCTATAAACATAATGTATGCAAGATTTATAAATGTATTGGGTTTGAACTTCAAACTCAATCTTTGAAAATCTCTTGAACTACAGTATGTACCTGAGATTATTTACTCAATTCATTTTAATTATGATTTATAATTTTGACTATTTTGATAAGCGTTGAGCACATTTATCTATTAAACCCTGACAAACTCTTTAAAACATAACCAGGTCTGCACTTCAGGTTGGCCTGCTTCTCTGTATGAGCACACAGCTAAGAACTAAAACATTACTATATTACAGCAGTTTATGCAAAATTAACAACAAGCAAAAACAAACTTGAGGGCCCCCTCACTGTGTAGGCTACAAATAGTAAGTCTGGAGGGCCAAAAGTCCTACTAACTAAAAAAACAGGAAAAGGAAGGGGGAGTTAACCTGTTTTATTATGATGCAGGAGATAACAGCATGTTTTTGCAATTTGCTCTTGACAATAGTTTTGAGCTGGTTGCAAGTTACAAGAAGACCTTTATTATTTTAGAAGACGACAGACCTGAGCTTGTCTGAAAGTGCAGTGATTGCAATAGTTCAGGTTGTGGTATTTTGTTTTGAAATACTTGAAAAATGTCAAAGTCCCTTGGGCTGTATTGTGTAATTTTCCTCAAAGCTAAAATCTTAAAATTGGATTAAAGGCAACTGCAGCGATATCATGAATGCATGAATATTTGATTTTTAAATAATACATTTTTTATACATTTTAGTGTCTAATACATTATTTACTGATAAATTAATTTATCATAATTGTTGTCAATGTTATATTTGCTTTGGGTTTTTTTTTTTTTTACCAGTAACCTCACAAGATCCAGTGTTTGTAACACAGTTAAAATGTCATGTGTAACATTTGTGTGGTAATACAAAAATAGCACACAATGAAGAAAGTTCACAAGGAGTTTTAATAAACAAGAGAAACCGTGCAACACACTACACACATACCATAAACGAGACCGAACAGTGAACAAAAGAAACTCAGGGCTTAAATACACAGACTAGATAATTAATAGGAACTGAAACAGGTGTGCACTAATCAGAAACCATAGCAAATAATAAGAAAAGGGAACATAGGCAAACAGGCATAGGAAAAACAAGAAAAAAAAGGAATAGACCTATTCAGGACTGTGACAGTACTCCCCAACTCCTGAAAGGCGAGTCCCAGCTCCATAAATAGTCCAACTGCAGAAGGAGGGAGGGGGCTCTGGAGGATGGCATGAAGCAGGTAAAGAGCAGTCCACACCTAAAACCTTTCATGAGCATGAGGTTCACGAGCATCACACTGTAAGGGGGCTGACAAGACGTGAGACGTGCGGATCCATGTTCAAGCTTTATTTGTGGAGAAGACAGAGACGTGGTCATAAAACAGGCAGGGTCAAACTGAGGCAGACAGGTATATGGTGGGCAAAACACAAGAATAGTCCTAGGGCTAGCGTAGGTCGACGATCGGCAGACAGAATCACAGGGGCGAGACTAGAGGGATAAATCCAGGAAAACAGGCAAAGATCAGAACCGAGAAAACTGACCAGGCAAGGCAAAACAAGGAAAACACTGAGACTCGGAAAGGGGTAAAGGCTAAACAATACTCAGCAGAGAATGGTTGTTTGAGTGAGTGTTAAATAGTGAGTGAGTGTTATGAAACAGCTGTGTGCAATCAGTGTAGTGTGCAAATCGTGCAAAGAATGATGGTATATGTAGTCCAGGGTGCTATGCAACAATTTGTGTTGTGCGAGAGTCAATGAAACGGAAAGGGTGACCTCTGGTGGTGAATAAAAGGAAATCCATGGACTGAATTCGTGACAGAGTCCCCCCCCCCAAGGAGCGGCTTCCAGAAGATCTAAAAACACTAAACGATCCAGGTGGGCGGTGAAGCGGAGGCGGAACAGGGGGAGGGACAGAGGGCCATGTCCACGGATAGGAGAGACCAGGGACTAGGGCAGAGCCGGCGGAGCGAGACCACCACGGCGGAACAGATGGGACCGAAGATCCCCCTGGTGGAGCAGAATACCACCAGAACCAGACAGTAGACCACCGCCGCGGGGCAGAGGACCACCACGGCGGATCAGATGCCCAACAGAACCACAGTAGACCACCCAAGGTGGGGCATAGACCACCACTGCGGGCAAAGGCCACCAAAACCAGACAGTCTACCACCACAGCGGGGCAGAGGACCAACACTTCAGACAGAGGTCACCACATGTCGAGCATAGACCCACCAGAACCAGACATAGACCCACCACTGGCGGGGCAAGGACCACCACGGCGGAGCCGCGACCACCAAACCAGACATAGACACCCCGCGGAGGACCACCACGGCGGATCAGAGGACCACCAGAGCCAGACAGTATACCACCACGGCGTAGCAGAGGTACAGGAAAACCCCCCTGGTGAACCACAACGATCAGGAGACCATGGCGGAGACTGTACCAACGAGAGAGCAGAGACAGACAATACAGACAGAACATTGGGGTTGATAGATGAGACTGAGCGTTCAGGGGCAGCCTCCCTTGCTGGGTCGGGACAAGACAAAAGTTCAAAAACGGCCTCTATAGCCGTGACAGGACAGAACGAGGATTCACAGACGGCCTCCATAGCCGTGACAGGACAGACAGAGAGTTCATAGGTGGCCTCCTTGGCCGGAACAGAACAGGGAGAGAGTTCATTGACGGCTTCCTTGGCCGGAACAAGACAGACAGAGTTCATCGGCGGCCTCCTTGGCCAGAACAGAACAGACAAAGAGTTCATAGGCGGCCTCCTTGGCCAGAACAGAACAGGCAGAGAGTTCGTAGGCGGCCTCCTTGGCCGGAACAGGCCGAGCAGAGAGTTCATAGACGGCCTCCTTGGCCGGAACAAGGACGAGCAGAGAGTTCATAGATGGCCCCCTTGGCCGGAACAGAACAGACAGAGAATTCATAGACGGCCTTCTTGGCCGGAACAGAACAGACAGAGAATTCATAGACGGCCTTCTTGGCCGGAACAGAACAGACAGAGAGTTCATAGACGGCCTCCTTGGCCGGAATAGGACAGGCAGAGAGTTCATAGGCGGTCTCCTTGGCCGGAACAGGATGAGCAGGAAGCTCACAGGTGGGTACTACTGATACCTCTGGAGGTTCTGCAGCGGATGCGCCACCTCTGGAGGTTCTACGTAGAGCCCTCAGATACAGGGATAGTTCGGCAAAGGTTTCTTCGACCCTGACCTGACAGGTCGAATGTGCGTTTCTAGGCGCCCCCACCACGCAAGGAGCTGAAGCGAGCACAGCCGCTTCTGGAGGTTCTGCAGCATGCGCCGCCACCTCAGGAGAAACTGCAGCAGGCACCATCGCTTCGGGGAACACAGCAGCGAGCACCACCACCCCAGGAGAGACTGTAGCTTCAGCCACCGACCCTGCAGACCTGATAGTGGGTGCTGCCGCCGCCTCTGGATAGTTCTGTGAGTTTTGCCGCCCACACCAGCAAAATGCTATCCCCATCAGGGTGGGTACTCAGGAAAATCAGCTGTGACCTGACTTGACTCATGAAGATCAGCTGTGACTTGACTTGACTCATGAAGATCTGTTGTGACTTGACTAGACTCATGATAATGAACTGTAATTTGATTTGACTCATGACGATCAACTGTGCCTAGACTCGACTCAGGAAAATCAACTGTGACTAGACTCAGGAAGAACAACTGTGACTAGACTTGACTCATAATATGAGCTGTGACTTGACTTGATTCATGAAGATCTGTTGTGACTTGACTTGACTCATGACGACCAACTGTGACTAGACTCAACACATGACTATCAGCTGTGACTTGACTAGACTCATAAATATCATCTGTGACTTGACCAGACTCAGGATAATAAACTGTGACTCGATTTTACTCATGACGATCAACTGTGATAGACCTCCGATCTCAGGAAGATCAACTGTGACTAGACATGACTCATGAAGATCAACTGTGACCTGACTTAACTCATGATCATAAACTTTTACTTGACCTGACTCAATGTATGATCCACCGTACTTGACTAGAGGCGGTATTGTGTCCGCCATCTTGTGAGTCTCTAGTTTGAGCGCGCTCATCTGCCGATCAGGCTCCGCTGCTGCCTAGCCCTTTTTTTAGCGTGCCTGTACAGCCACCACTTCATTCACCACATTGTGTCGCGTTCTTCCTCCCGCGACACCCACATTAAATACAGATCCGACAGTCAACAAAGCATAATCCATGAGCTGAGCGAGTGATGAACGTGGACCCTCGTGTCTAAGTTTAGACCTAAGAGGTTGATTTATGCCATTGCAGAAAAACTCTATCAGTAAACAGTCTGGTAAATCAGAATAGTGAGTGATGGCTAAAAACTCTCGGATATGGTTCTCTAATGATCGTGGACCCTGTTTAAGGGCTAATAAAATCCTTGCGGTGTCCATACCTGGCCAATGCTCCTCAAAAAAGCTGCTGGATCCTTGTTTGGCTGAGTATTCTGTAACGGGGTTGACGAGACGTGAGACGTGCGGATCCAATTGCAAGCTATTTATTAGGAGAAGACAGAGACGTGGTCATAAAACGGGCATGGGTCAGATAATGGCAGACAGGTATATGGTGGGCAAGACACAAGATTAGTCCTAGGGCTAGCGTAGGTCAACTATCAGCATACAGAATCACAGGGGCGAGACTAGAGAGATAAATCCAGGGAGACAGGCAAAGACCAGAACCGAGAAAACTGACAAGGCAAGGCAAACCAAGGAAACACACTGAGACTCGAAGGGGTAAAGGCTAAACAATACTCGAGAGAATTGTGGTTAGCGTGTGGTGTTTATATATGGTGAGGTGATTAAAACGCTGTGGTGCAATCCTGCACTGTGCAAATCGGGCAAAGTAATATGTATATGTATCCGGGGGTTCTATGCAACAGTTGGTGTTGTCGAGAGTCATTAAATGAAAGTGTGACCTCTGTGGGGTGATAAACAAGTCCATTGACTGAATTCGTTGACACACACATTGCTCGTGGCAGATGTCAGTGAATTCCTCCACTTAATCACCAGGCATGGTGTGGGTCACATTGGAGTATCATTAAAAATCGTTTCCTCATTTCCTTGCCTTTTTTCCCTTTTCTTTTGGTTCGGTCTGTGCATGTACATTGTGTATAATACAAAAAAATATATTTGGGCTTGCTTGAATCTGAATCATTCAATCATTCAGACTTTTTCATATTCCCTATCAGTTATGGCCACTAGTACAAACTACTGATTATCGTTTATTGTTATTGGTCAAGAGATTCTATATTGTTGCATTTCTTAACTAGAATTAAATGTGATATTTAAGAAATATAAAACGTTAAAAAAGTAAAAAAAAAAGCTGAAATTCAGAAAAAGTTCAGCAGAACAGCAGAATTAACTAACTACTTGGGTATCAGTGTAATATCCAGAAAGTTTAAACTAAAAAGTCCCAAACACTAATGCACAGACTGACAGTCTGTCTGAAACAAACACAGACAAGCAGAGTCCCCAGTGCTGTTGGACTGTAATATCTGCACTCTTGGAACGGGAAATGATCAAGCAATCAGATTTGATGACAAGAACTTATATAAAATATAATATCATAATATTTAATATATTGCAACATTGCTGCCCACCATTTGGAACAGCCTTCACAACAAGCATGCATATGATGCCTGTCTAGGTTGATTGTAACAGTTATTGTAATACGAACATGAGAGATCTTGTCTGATATAATAGGCGAGAGGAAGCATTCAGGGTTTTAAAGTGCAATAAGATATTCCAGCGTAATTGTAGCTCTGGGATCACATTAAGACATGGGGGAAAACAGGCAGAGAGCGAGACAGAGAGATTTAAGGAATGCTGGCGTGTAATTACCCATGTCTGTTTACAAGGGTGGCAGCACTGATTAGTGAACGGAGACGATAAGACACCCAATCTAGCGAGGGAATGGGTGAATGATGGAGGAGAAAGGAAACAGCCCAGCCAAACTAAACTTCCTTCAAAACACAAATTCTAATCACTGGGTGATTAACACCTGTTGTTTTCACTCTGTTTTCTACTTCTGGCTGCTGTCCTCCAAACTCTTACAAAGCTTTTTATTACGCCCGCCTTCATCAAAGAAGTCATGAAATGAATAGCGAGTCGCCCCCCTGTCTTACACATACTTGTTTTTATTTACTCAGGGGCTGAGCAGAGGAGGGCACAGGATTCTGGGACTCGTCATTGATGTGAGAGGACAAAATGAGGGGGCGGGCAAAACTGAAGGAACACCCTTAAAGAAAACAAGAGCTGCATTCATTAGCCATTATTTTAACTCAATACGGAGTTTGGCATTTAGACTAATATCCATTTCGTAGCTAAACTATTAAACCACAAAGACTCCTTAAAGTGACCTTAAAGTTTTGCCAACATCAAACTACCAAACTTTACCACAAAGCAATTCAAGAAGATTCATCAGATTCCTACCAGATGTTTTAATCACTGTGGAAAGTTAATGTGAACTTTCTCCACAGCATGCCACACAGACACAGATGGTTGATTATTTGACTATTCAGAGAGACATGTTTTCCATATAAACATTAAGTGATTTTCCCAAGGATGCAGTGAATGTTATAAACTTTTCAAAATGTTCACATCTTCAAAAACATTTACATTTTACTCAAAGTGGAGCCAAATATTTGTATCAAAGTGGCATCCAGGACAACCATGCTGTAGACAGTGACTGTATAAAGTGAAACTGTAAACCCACTGCAAAACGTACACTGCAAAAAAAAAAAACTGTGTGTGTGTGTGTGGTGCAGCATTTCATTATCACAAAAAAAGGAAAAGAAGAAACTGAAAAATTTCTGGGGGAAAATATTGTCTTTATAAAAGAATTCTGTATTTGTTTAATGTATTTAGTGAATTGAATGGAAAGACAAAATAAAGTATTAAAAAAAAAGATTACTTACAATACTTCAGATGGGAAAAATGAAACACCACAGCGTAACAGTTTCCCAATCAGCTATTCTTATACACAGCAGCCCAACTCATCAAATAATAGAGCTCAAAAACAACAGTATGTGGCACTTCTCAGATATTTACACAAAGCATTTATGTATGTACCATCAAACATTTGTGGTCAGTAAGACCTTTTACGTTTTTGAAGTTTTTTTGAAGTCTGCATTTATTTGATCTGAATACAGTAAAAGTAGCAGTATTGTAAAATATTATTACTAGCTAAACTAACTGTTTAATATAGTATAAAATGTAATTTATTTCCTATATGGCAAAGCAGCATTTTTAGTCCCCTCCATTATCCAGTCTTTATTGTCACGTGATCCTTCAGAAACCATTTTAATATGCTGATTTGGTACTCATTTCTTATTGTTATCGATGTTGAAAACAGCTGTGCTGCTTAATAGTTTGTGGGAACCATAATACTTCTTTCAGCAAAGAAGTATTACAGTATATATAGATTTTTTTCTCTTCATTTTTGATCATACTGTTTCTTTGCCTTGTTAATTACCAGTGTGAAAAGTTAGCTTGAGAAGATTACCTTTCCAGAAGATGCTTTCCAAAGATGCTTAGACAAGAGAGGTGGGCACAGGGCTGAATGAATAGAATAGTATAAACACTTACCAGAGCAGCTACAGGAGTGGGCAGTCTATTTATCTTCTTCACGAGACCCGGTCTGATTGTGTTCAGGAGTCTGAGAGAGAGACACATCAGACATCCTGAATCAGAACCAAACCCCACAAAAAGTTATAGTCTCAATCACACATATTTGATTATTTTGCTGTTTTGTCAACACAATTTAAGCAGAGGCCAAGAAACAAATCAAGTGTCCTTCATTTCTATAGTGATACAAATCAATACATTTGAAACAATACAGATTGTTTCAAAGCAGCTTCACAGTGATAATCTTTGCAGCATTTGCTTAAAGGGACAGGGATCAATAGCATTTGCCACATCTGCCTGCATAAACAAGCAACACAGTTGATCAGGTTACTTCACCCACCAGACAGTCTTTGAATACTGATAACATTCCAAATAGAAATTAAAAGTTCCAATCAAACTCCTTTTTTCAGGTTGGGTAAGATTTATTTAGGTCAGTGGTTCAAACCTCTCCATGAAGTACCCCCAGCACTGCACATTTTGTATGTCTCCCTATATCAGACACACCCACTTCAGGTCTTGCAGACTCCACTAATGAGCTGATGAGGTGAATCCGGTGTGATAGATGAGGGAGACATAAAATGTGCAGGGCTGGGGGTACTCCAGGACAGGTTTGAGAACCACTGCTTTAGGGAATGTGAGATGGATAGCACACTGCACAAAGTAATAGTGCAACACTTAAAGAAGAGGCCAGCACCAAGCTGACAGTCAGCTGTCAGACAATCGCTGACCATTTGTCAGCCAAATTTTGCGGTTTGTTCTCCACCATTCCCACTAGCTGGACGCACTGGCGGCTTTTCGGACATTTGAACATGTTGAATTAGTGGCTGAGCCCGTAGGTGGAAGAGGTTTCTCTGATTGGCTGTTCAACGACAGTGCATGAGAAGAAAAACAGAGGAGATAAAAGCAAGCAAACGTCTAAGTCAAGAAGACTTAGCACACACAACACTTTTCATCAACACATTTGTCTGTGATGAGCGAGATTGTTGTAAAAATGCTTTGTTCACAGTATATCCACAGTCCTATATGACAGGGACACTAAATTCAATGGTATAAATCCCCTGATGCAATGTGATCCGATAGACAATAAAATGTGTCATAAAAACCACTGTCAAGTTTCAGGAAGCAGAGCAAAACAAGGGCCTGTCTATAGTAAAATATGAAAGGAAGTTAGTGAGTGTTTCATGTCGAGCTATAATTGTAGGAGAGAAAAGTGTTTGAGGATACATCTGGAAAGTCTTACAGGGATCAGACACGAGGGCTTCCGCATAACAGACCCACAGAAATCACGCTAAGGACATTAATGTAAAAGATCATACATCATGCTTTTATAATAGACTTGACCGGAGCACTTCAACTGTACCAACCGAAAACAAGCTTGGTCAGAATTAAAACCGTATGTTAGCATGTGTGTGTGTGTGTGTATCTGTAACAGGGCTGACAAGACGTGAGACGTGCGGACATAAGCAAGCTTTATTTAAAGAAGAGGTCAGAAACACAGGCAGGGTCGAAACAGTGGTAAACAGGTATATGGCGGTGGCATACGCAAGGCTATCCTGCGGGCTACGAATGTCCTGCAGCGTGAACAGAATCAAAAGGGGCAAGACTAAAGGGAGAAATCCAGGAAAACAGGCGAAGATCAAAACTGAGAAAACAGACAAGGCAAGGCAAAACGAGGCTAGGAGGCTAACGGGGCTCTGTAGTGTAGCTATCAACTGATAAGCGCTAAACAATACTCGGCAGAGGGAAGTGATCAGAGTGAGTGTTAAATAGTGAGAGAGTGATATGAAACAACTGGGTGCAATCAGTGTTGTGTGCAATTAGTAACCAGCTGTGCGATCAGTGCAATGAATGATGGGATATGTAGTCCGGGATGATATTCAACAGTGTGAGTGCGAGAGTCAATGAGAATGGGAAGGGTGACCTCTGATGGTTAGCAGACAGAAGTTCATGGACCGGATTCTTGACAGAGCCCCCCCCAAGGAGCGGCTTCCAAACGCTCAAAACCCTTTACGATTCCGGAAGGCGGTGGAGTGGAGGCGGAACAGGGAGAGGGATGGAGGGCCACCTGGAAGTGGAGAGACCATGCACTGAGGCAGGACTGGCGGAGCAGAGAGCCAGGGCGGAGCCGGGAGCACAGGTGGAGCTGAAGACCTCCACAGCAGAACAGACAGGACCGAAGATCCCCTGGCGGAGCAGAAGACCACCAGAACAGGACTTAAGACCACCCCGGCGGAGCAGAAGACCACCAGAGCCAGAAAGCAGACCACCCCGGTGGAGCAGAAGACCGCCAGAGCAACAGTCATACCACCACGATGGAGCAGAGGCCCACCAGAGCCAGACAGTAGACCACCACGGCAGAGCAGAGGCCCACCAGAGCCAGACAGTAGAACCCACCACGGCGGAGCATAGGACCACCAGAGCCAGACAGTAGACCACCACGGTGGAGCAGAGGACCCCCACGGCGGAGCGGATGGCCACCATGGCGGAGCAGAGGACCACCAGGGCCAGACAGTAGACCACCATGGCGGAGCAGACGGAGCAGGAGGCCCCCACGGCGAACCAAACCGATCAGGAGATCATGGCAGAGACTGTAACATAGAGAGAGCAGAGACAGACAATACAGACAGAACATTGGGGTTGATAGATGAGACTGAGCGTTCAGGGGCAGCCTCCTTGGCTGGGTCGGGACGGGACAGAAGTTCACAAACGACCTCCTTGGCAGACAAAAAGCACACAAAGAATTCACAAACGACCTCCATATCCAGGACAGGACAGGATGAGGATTCCCAAACGGCCTCCATACCCATGACAGGACGAGCAGGGAGTTCGCAAAAGGCCTCTATGGCCGTGACAGGACGGACAGAGGGTTCGCAAAAGGCCTCTATGGCCGTGACAGGACGGACAGAGATTTCATAGTGCGCGGCCTCTTTGCCCGCAACGACAGGCTGAGGGGTCTAGGCGGCCTCCTTGTCCGGAACAGACAGGCAGAAGTTCATAGTGCCTCCTTGGCTGGAACGGACAGGCAAGAGTGTCGTAGACGCCCCTTGGCCGGACCGGACAGGCAGAAGTGCGTTGCTGGGCCCACCACACCGCAAGATGAGGCCATTGTCGCCATCTTGTTAGGTTCTGCAGCTGCGCCGCCACCTCTGAAAGAGCCGACAGTGGGACAACATGGCCTCAGGGTAAGCACAGCATGACACCGCTACCTCGGGGGTCTGCAGCGTAAGCCCGCCCCCTCTGATATGTTGTAGCCGATGCCTCTGCCTCTAGCAAATCGGCGGTGGAAGTACCGCCCAGATGCACCTAAACGCGATCCCCATGGTGTGAAGTGCTACAGACAGAGGAAATATTTCAGAACTGGAGGGCTTGAGAGCGCTGTTTTAGGGATTCAGCTGCACGCGCCCACCCAGCGGGGGGTCCCGGCCCGCTGGAACCATTCTGGGATACCGAATGACTGACCTTGAACTCTGGTTGTACAGACAGGACGTGACAGACTCTGATGATCGGCTGGGAATGCGACGTGATTCTGGCATGATCCAACGTGAGTGCTACTCGGACGAACACTAGACGGACTTGACTCATGAAGATCAGCTGTCCCTTGACTGCCCTCATGAAGACAACGTGCTTGACTTGAAACTCTTAAGTCCGCTGTGACTTGACATGACTCATACATCAACTGTGACTTGCTTGCCTCAGGAAGATCACTTTGACTAGACTTGCCCCCTGATATGAATTGTAATTGACTTGACTCATGCTGATCACTTGACTTGAACGACTCATCAATTCAGCTGTGACTTGACTAGACCCGTGGTCATAAACTGTGACTTGATTTGACTCATGACGATCAACTGTGACTTGACTCAGGAAGATCTGTTGTGACATAACGGGGTGCTGTTGTGTCCGCCTTTTTGCGATCAGGCCCCGCTGTCGCCACCATTTTGTGAGCGCGCTCTAGTGCGGCCGCCATTACACAAGCAGACTCCGTGTCATGTTTCTCCGCAACACCCACAGTGAACACGGAGTCAACACACAGCAAAGCATAATCCAGAAAATTGCTTAGTGAGGAACGGGGACCCTCACGGGTTAATCGTGACATTAAAGGTTCATTTACTCCATCACAAAAAAAAAGTCTATCAGTACACAGTCTGGCAAATCAGAATAACACGCAATGTCCAAATACTCTTGAATATAGCCTTCAAGCGAGCGTGTACGCTGCTTTAAGGCTAATAATAGTTTGGCAGCGTCCATAACTGGCCAATGTCCACGGGAAAAGCTGCTGGATCCTTGTGTGGCCGAGTATTCTGATACGGGGCTGACCAGACGTTAGACCTTGCGATCCAGACCAAGCTTTAGTTAAAAAGCAGATAGGTCAGAACCCAGGCAGGGTCGAACCAGTGGCAAACAGTTATTGACACAAGAATAATCTAGGGCTAGCGAAGGTCCATGAACTCGAACAGAATCAAAAGGGCAAGTGACTAAAGGGCGATCCAAAACAGGCGAAGATCAAACTGAAAAACACAAGCAAGCAAAACTAGCTAGGAGCTAACGGGCTCTGTAGTTTAGCTATCAACTGAAGCGCTAACATACGCGGATAATGAAGGGATCAGGGTGAGTGTTAAATAGTGAGGGAGTGATTTGAAACAGCTGGGTGCAATCAGTGTTGGGTGCAATTAGTGAACCAGCTGTGCGATCAGTGCAATGAATGATGGGATATGAAGTCTAGAGAGTCATAAGTCAATGACAAATGGAAGGTGACCGCTGATTTTTAGCCGACGAAGTTCAGGACCGGATCCGGACAGTAATGCAGGGTTCACCAACTAACTTCCTGTTGTCCCTTAGGAGGTTTTTGGGCCTACATCTATTTTTTGTCTGTACTAACCTTCAGCACCTTTACACACCACACCCACACACACACACACCCAGCAATGCATCTCAATACTAACCTCTCATGAACGATCAGACAAAAAAACATTACCCAAGTGCTATCAACTAGCCCATGAGTCCAAGGCACGTCAACTAGTCGAGTTTTCGGTTGACTAGTATACTTCCATCTAAAACAAACCTGTATATCAGCATTACGAATTAATTTATTGGGTGACAAATTGGACAAGGTCATTCCAGGTAGAGGTCTGTGCGGGACTGTTTTTTTATTCCCGTTCCCGTAAGGTTCTATTCCGCACCCACCCGCTCCCGCTGTATATTCACTCTTTGTTCACCTGCTGTCCGCTTAGAATCATTTTCTTCCCGACCTTTCCCGCTAAATTTAGATCTCGTTTCCAGAATCTCACATTTAAATGTCTGCTACTGAAAGAAAGAGAGAGAGGCTGTCAAATAAAAGTGTATTCTGCACAAAATTTTGTTATTTTATTCGTCTTGTCAAGAGTATTGAATTTATTGACTTTGACTTGAATTTATATAAATTATCTTAAGACACTAAATTTGGTTAATATTTTATGCAACACAGTAGGGAAAAAAGTGTCAGAGAAAATAAAAATGTTGTAAAAATTTTATTTCTTATTTTTATTCATCTTGTCAGGATACATTTCTTTTAACATTTACAACACAATAGGAAAATTTGTCGCAGAGAGGAAAAAAATATATATATAGGTTGTACAAAAATAGACTATTAGCTATTTTTATTCGTCTTGTCAAAATACTAAATTCGTTTGAAATTTTTCTGTTAACACTGTAGGAAAAGTGTTGCAGAGAAAAATAAATAAATACGATATCTGTCATTCACTATTATAGGCTAAGCAAAATATAATATCCTTCAAGGACAACGCATCCACACTTTGCTCCATACTTATTCTGCTCTGTCACTCATCGACAACCTGCCTGTTCTGTTTGAGGGCCGTATATTTACCACCGGTACAGCCTGCTCTGAGCATCGTTATGCACATGCTGCGCACAGACCCCACAAATAAAATGCGTGACGCAGAAAGCATGCGTGCAGCGCATGCATAACAGTGCGAGTGCAGGCTGTACCGGTGGTCAATAAGAATAAAGCGGAGATATGCTGTTCTGAATGGACATTGGGAATGGGATATTGTTGCCCGCTCCCCTTCAAATTACACCAGAGTTACCGACCGGCGAACGCTACCACGTTTTATTCGGGAGTTTAATCCCGCGGCGCAAAAAATCTGGTCGGGTCCCACGGATTCCGAACGCAGAACTCTAATTCTAGGCATAGGTTAAGTAAATGGTCGCCTAGGGTGCCACCAGCTGGGTGGAGCACCAATGAACATCCCAACTCCCACATTTTAGCAAGATTTCACCACATTTAAGCAGCTGAAAATTAGTATTACAAAATTCTACTAAAAAGCAGCTGTAGTGAGACAACAATGTAATTATACAGCACCAGTCAGCTCAGTGTTGGTTTAGTTCAGTTAAATAACTGTGTAAAATCCATAACAGGATACTGTTGTAATACTGAGAAAAAGTACACTGAAACAAATCCAATTTATGACCAGTGTGCAGATTTGGAAACTGTGTACTTAAAAACTGCAAAACATTCATTACCAAATCTAAGATATTCTAAACCACACTTTACTGGTGTTTCTATGACAGCCAATATGGACTTGCAACTATAGAAAAAAAATACATTAATCTAGATAAAATGTAAAGAAACAACTTGCATATATACATGTACACTACTGTGTCAAAATTCTTACTGCAGCATTTGATACAGTTGATCACAATATACTTATTGCTCGTCTCAAGAATCATGTTGGTGTTCAGTGTTTAGCCCTAAAACGGTTCTCTTCTTATCTGAAGGATAGGACTTTTAAAGTCAGTTTAGGTGATTACTCTTCTTCTACTGTTCCTCTTGTCTGTGGGGTTCCTCAGGGCTCTATTCTGGGACCAATTTTATTTTCTCTGTATATGTTGCCATTGAGTTTTATTTTTGAAAAATTTGGGATTCATTATCACTTGTATGAGAATGATTCACAAATGTATTTACCTTTGAAACGGGACCATAAATGTGCTTTGCAGTCTCTGCATCAATGTCTGACAGAGGTTAAGTGCTGGTTGGCAAATAATTTTCTTCAATTGAATGAAGATAAGACAGAGATGATTTTATTTGGTAATAAGGGTTATGTTAATGATATATATGACTGCCTGGGGCAGTTTCCTGGAAAGAAACTGTCCTGTGTAAAAAACCTTGGTGTCATCTTTGACTCTGAGCTCAAATTTGACCGACAAATTAATGCTGTTGTTAAAAATAGCTTTTCACATCTAAGGTCAATATCTAAGATGAAGTCCATTCTCTCTTTTGAAGATATGGAGAAGGTTGTTCATGCTTTTGTGTCATCTCGTTTGGACTATTGTAATGTGTTGTATCTGAGTTTGAATCAGCTCTCTCTCTCTCGTTTGCAGCTTGTCCAGAACTCAGCTGCCAAATTTTAACAGGTACAAAGGGGAGAGAGCATATTACTCCTGCGTTAATCAAACTGCATTGGTTACCTGTACGATACAGAATTAATTTCAAAGCGTTGCTGTATGTTTATAAGGCTGTGCATGGTCTATCACCTGACTATGTTACGGATTTAGTTAGTGTCTGTCAATCCAGCAGATCTCTGCGCTCAAATGAACAACTACTCCTAATGGTTCCACGGTCTCGTCTAAAATGTAGAGGGGATCGCGCTTTCTCTGTGGCAGCTCCTAGGCTCTGCAATGCCCTTCCTCTGTCTATTAGAACTTATCCAACTTTGGGTGTTTTTCAGAGTTCGCTAAAAACTCATTTGTTTTCTCTAGCTTTTGACAATGTTTTTTTTTTCGATGGGTGTATGCTATTTGGGTTTAAGATGATTATTATTAATTCCCCCCCCCCTTATCTTTCTCTGTACAGCACTTTGGTTCCAGTCGTGGTGTTGAAAGTGCTTTATAAATAAAGTTTGAGTTGAGTTGAGATTTTGAGGACAGATAGGGCCTGGAGCTGTTCTTGACCCACCTGAATGTCCACCCGTGTCCACGGCCGTCCCAAACAGCAGCACATACTCTGTTAGAGAGGCGTGCAGCAGACACATGGAGCCCATCCAGCCGCCCGCATTCACAAACACCCACTGCAGGTCCTCATCGGGCAGGATGTGACCCGGATACCTCTTCCTCAGCTCCACCACCACCTTAGAGAAGGCTTGCTCGTGGTCCTGGCCTGTGGCGCACACACACACACACACAGCTTAGACATCTACAAACCCGAATCCAAAAAAGTTGGGACACTGTACAAATTGTGAATTAAAAACAGAATGCAATGATGTGGAAGTTTCACATTTCAATATTTATTCAGAATACAACATAGATGACAAATCAAATGTTTAAACAGAAAATGTATAATTTTAAGGGAAAAATAAGTGATTTTAAATTTCATGGCATCAACAAATCTCAAAAAAGTTGGGACAAGGCCAAGTTTACCACTGTGTGGCATCCCCTCTACTTTTTATAACAGTCTGCAAACGTCTGGGACTGAGGAGACAAGTTGCTCAAGTTTCGGAATAGGAATGTTGTCCCATTCTTGACTAATACAGGCTTCTAGTTGCTCAACACTGTCTTAGGTCTTCTTTGTCGCATATTCCTCTTTATGATGCGCCAAATGTTCTCTATGGGTGAAAGATCTGGACTGCAAGCTGGCCATTTCAGTAACCGGATCCTTCTACGCAGCCATGATGATGTAATTGATGCAGTATGTGGTCTGGCCTTGTCATGTTGGAAAATGCAAGGTCTTCCCTGAGAGAGACGACGTCTGGATGGGAGTATATGTTGTCTAGAACTTGGATATACCTTTCAGCATTGATGGTTCCTTTCCAGATGTGTAAGCTGCCCATTCCACACGCACTCATGCAACCCCATACATCAGAGATGCAGGCTTCTGAACTGAGAGCTGATAACAAATTGGGTTGTCCTTGTTCTCTTTAGTCTGGATGACATGGCGTCCAGTTTTCCAAAAAGAACTTCAAATGTTGATTCGTCTGACCACAGAACAGTTATCCACTTTGCCACAGTCCATTTTAAAATGATTCTTGGCCCAGAGAAAACGCCTGCGCTACTGGATCATGTTTAGATATGGCTTCTTTTTTTGACCTATAGAGTTTTAGCCGGCAACGGCGAATGGCCCGGTGGATTGTGTTCACCGACAATGTTTCTGGAAGTATTCCTGAGCCCATGATGTGATTTCCATTACAGTAGCATTCCAGTATGTGATGCAGTGCCGTCTAAGGGACCGAAGATCACGGGCATCCAGTATGGTTTTNTGTGAACCATCAGTAAGTTCTGAGTGAT
This sequence comes from Sinocyclocheilus anophthalmus, assembly GCA_018155175.1. Lineage (NCBI taxonomy): Eukaryota > Metazoa > Chordata > Actinopteri > Cypriniformes > Cyprinidae > Sinocyclocheilus > Sinocyclocheilus anophthalmus. The sequence goes on from JADLZN010003713.1 coordinate 50,403, forward strand.
AACTTCACAATAAGAACAGTCTTAAGTCATCAATCAGAACTCTGCTTACGCCCCTTTCAGCAAACATATGCTGACAAACCCTCGTATCATTCTGCCATCCACAGCTAAGCGAATAACAGAATACTCACACCACTAACCACCCCGGCAAAACCTAGCTGTAAACGTAGCTCCACATTCCTGTGTCATCTTGGCATTAGTCTCTACCCTTACTCTCCAACACGATTTGCCAAGAATGTTGCAGATGCTCAATCTACTGTCCAGACGCAGACTAAAAGGACGGCCCGATGTTCTGAGGAAACCCTCTACCCGGGTTACGGACACCCTACTTCCACCAGATTAAAAGCAACTGGACACTGAGGGAGGAGTACTACTGACTCATGACTCAAGCAAGAGACTACAAAGAGCTCACCGAGATCATCATCTCCCTGGCCAACAACCTCATGGGTCTGAAACAGGAGGTAAATGATCTCAAGCAACAGATCGCGGCAGTATCCCACAAGAACCGGAGGAAATCAATAGACTTCAAAAGGCTCTGAACAGCAAGAGCACCTTGAAAAGGTAGCCAGAAAGGACCTGGAAAGGTAACTTTCCCACACAAAATTACTATTAAAGCAGCAAATTCTGAGCTCTTATACAAAGTTGCCAGAATTGAGACTCTGTTCCAGCAGCTGAACAACACTCAAGACAAACTTGACATGGTCCAAAGAGAACTCAGGTACTCTTATAGGCTGCAAAAGGAACCACAGTGGGTGAGACACCCTACTCCCTCACCCTCACTCAGCAGTGCAAACTCCCTCAGGCTTGCACAAAGCTACGAAGGGGGGAGCCAGCACTTTCTGCTCAACTCAGCAGGCAGAACCATAATACCTCCAGCAACCACAGAGAGGAGGTGGTCCCTTCCAAGCATCCCTGCAGCACCGCATGATGCGACCCCCAGAAACTTTTACAAGCTAACCAGAAAACATCCTAACATTCACATATATGTGGATCAGTTGGCGTTTGTTTAAAACATTAGTTTGTAAGCGTAGACATCAGTATCAGACTGGTGGGTTGTCTCATGGTTTTTTTATTTAACTCTACACATGCATAGCAGCTTCTGATAAACTCTGATAAACTCTCGCTTGAAGTGCTTCCTACGATCAGTAGAAAGTTTTCAGGATATAATGTTTTAATCATACGATAAGAAACTACACCTGATTTTAGCGAAGGAAATCCTAATTTTCTGTTGTTCTATTAGAGCGGGCGTAACCTTTCTGAGTGAATAAATCGTTCGATTAGTGGTTCATCCCCATTATTAAAGGACCCAGAATAAATTAATCTTCCTTTATTGTTCTGTCTTTGCGAGACAATCTTCCCCCTTTCGTTTTTAATGCAGAAATTCTTCAATCTGAAGAACGAAACTCTCAGATTATTGGTCATTCCTTTAATCTGCGTAGCGAAGAAATCCCACTGGCAGTGAAATAGAAAACTGTTTTTTTTTTTTTTTTTAAAAACTGGGTAAAGAAGAATCTATCCCTTCAGTATCTTTACCTTTTGATCAGAATCAGAATATAGCTTTATACATTAATTCGCCAAGGTGTCCGTCGCAAACCACCAAGGAATTATGTGATCTGTGGTTTTCTTTTAAGAGTGCTCACTGGTCTGCAGGCGGTACGTACCTACTAGTCCACATACATACTGTACAACCCATCCTCACATGAAAAAAGAAAAAAAAAAAAAACAGTAAAAAACATTTAAAATAAGACTTAACAATAATACTCATATAATGTGTATGAATCTGGAACATGATTAATTGTCCCGATTATGTGCAATTTAGTTTTACTCTATATCCATTTGTATAGGACAGAATACAGATAAATCGTATGTCATGCCATAATACTTGAGAAAGAGCAATTTTTAAAGATCGTAAATTAATTGCAGAAATTATTTTACAGAACAGCAGTAATGTTTTCATTCATGTTTTCTGTCTTAAGCAGGGTGGAGATGGCAAGTGGGGCGATCCAAAGACTTGTTTTTTTAGCCTAGATGCTCTAGGGCACAGAGATCTGTAGCATCCCTGAAGGGGAAATGCAAACAGGTTCTGGTCCGGGTGAGAGGTGCTTTGATGCTGGTCTACCTCTGCCCGTGTTTCTTTACTCTGGAGTTGTACAAGTCCTGAAGGCTGGGCAGGTGCACACCAATGATATTTTCGGCTGTCCTAACAGTCCGTTGCAGTCTTCTTAAATCTAATTTGCTGGCTGACCCAAACCAGACAATTATAGTAGCCAGAGGGTCGATCTGGGGGGGGGAATCTGACCTCAATCACCAGCTGATTAAAACTGTGTCATCTGTGCCTGTGGCAGGTTGAACTTTTTTAGCTGACGAAGGAAGTACAACCTCTGCTTGGCCTTTTTAACAATGGACTCAATGTGAGGGTCCCATTTATGGTCCTGAGAGATTGTGGTGCCCAGGTACCTGAATGACTCCACTGCAGTCACATTGCTGTCCATGATGGTGAGTGGGGGGTGTGCAGGGGGTTTTCTCCTGAAGTCCACTATCATCTCCACAGTTTTGAGTGTGTTTAGCTCCAGGTTGTTGAGACTGCACCAGACAGCCAGTTGCTCGACCTTCTGTCTGTAAGCAGATTCGTCACCGTCCTGAATGAGGCCGATTAGTGTGGTGTCGTCTGCAAACTTTAGGAGTTTGACAGAGGGGTCTTTAGACGTGCAGTCTTTGTTGTAGAGGGAGAAGAGCAGTGGGGAGAGTACGCAGCCCTGAGGAGCTCCAGTGCTGATCGTGAGAGTCCTGGATGTGAGTTTCCCAGCCTCACTAGCTGCTGCCTGTCCTGTGAGAAAGTCTGGTAATTCCACTGTCTAGATGAGCTAGTAAACAGAGAGCTGGGTTAGTTTTTGGTCTGGATGAGTGGTTGGGATGATGGTGTTTGAAAGCGGAGCGCTAAGTCCACAAACAAGATCCTTGCCTAAGTGTCCCTGGTTTGTCTATATGTTGCAGGATGTAAGTGCATTCCCATACATAAAACTGCAGCAACTGAATAGGATCCAGCAGGGGTCCAGTGATGTCCTTCAGGTTGGCCAACACCAGTCTCTCAAATGCCTTCATGACCACATATGTTAAAGCAACAGGTCTGTAGTCATTATGTCCTGTGATTTTTGGTTTCTTGGGTACAGGAATGATGCTGGAACATTTGAAGCAGGAGGGGACTACACACAGATCCAGGATCCTGTTGAAGATCAATGTGAAGATGGACGATAGCTGGACAGCACAGGCTTTGAGGCAGTCTGGAGAGACACCCTCTGGGCCTTTGGCTTTCCTTATCTTCTGCTTTCTGAAGACTTTGCATACATCCTCTTCACAGATCTTGAGTGCAGGATGAGAAACAGTAGGGGGATGGGAGTGGGACATTTTGTTGAGGGCTGTGGCCTGTAGAACGGCAAGTGGGTGTGGGGTGTCCGACCATGCTTTTGGTGTCTTTTCAAACCTGCAGTATAACTCGTTCAGATCGTCTGCCAGTTGTTGATTCTTCACAGTGCTGGGGGATGGCTTCTTGTAGCTGGTGATGGCTTTCAGGCATTTCCACACTGATGTAGAGTCATTACATGAAAGCTGTTTTTTTTAGCTTTTCAGAGTAGTTTAACTTTGCCACTCTTATCTCCTTATTTATTGTGTATTTGGCCTGTTTGTACAAGGCTTTGTCCCCACCCCTGTAGGTGTCCTCTTTGGCCTGGTGAAGCTGTTTGTGTTTTGCACTGAACCAAGGTTTGTCATTGTTAAATGTTAAATAAGTCCTGGTAGGAACACACATGTCCTCACAGAAACTGATGTAGGACGTCACGGTGTCAGTGACCTCACCCAGATCAGTAGCTGCAGCCTCAAAAACACTCCAATCAGTGAGGTCGAAGCAGGCTTGTAAACCCTGCTCTGCTTCAACAGTCCATCTCTTTACAGTTCTAACTACAGGTTTAGCAGATTTGAGTTTCTGCCTGTAGACTGGTAGACGATGAACCAAACACTGATCAGAGATTCCCAGAGCTGCTCGGGGGACAGAGTGGTATGCATCCTTAAAAACAGTATAGCAATGGTCCAGTATATTGCTGTCCCTTGATGGGGCATGTGATGAGCTGTCTGTATTTAGACAGTTCACGTGTGAGATTAGCTTTACTAAAATCACAGAGAACGATAATGAAAGAGTCCTAAAACCATGCTGTCAGAATTTCACGTGCGCGCCGAGACGCTTCTCTTGCTTGCGTCGCCTGGAGCACTTGTATAGTATCGCAGCTCCTCCGACTAAAATGTCCAGTAAAACACCTGAATGCTCATATGTCGGCAGAAAGTTATTTGGTGTGCTATTTCTGATGTCCAGAAGTTCGTTTCTAGTAAAGCTGATTGGGAAAAGTTGCTTAAGACAGGACAAACAAACAAAAAAAGTACAAGTACCAAGGAGCGACAAATCAGGCTGCCATCTTAGTATTTAATTAGTATCTCCCTAAATTAAGGCCTTCTTGTACCTATCGCGTATCATTGTAGTTATTAAGGGGATGCAATTGAATAGCGAATTAATTGTGTAATTCTAGCCTAGCTAACTAGTAATTTGCCATTGTCTGTGAAGTAAATGTGCTGTGAATGTGAATGAAGTTGTATGCAACACGTCATAACTGACTGGGCTTAAGTTTTACTTTTACCTTATTTTAGTTTGTTTGACCATCACCATCTTCCCTCCCGGTATAGGATTATAACAGTCCTAGCAACTGCTGTCTCCTTAATGAGCCATACAGGTTATTAGTAGCCCTAATTCCTGTCTCTGCTATACCCCTCCTTACTCCTCAGCACCAAGCCTATTACATAAGGTACAGTTACCATTCATTATGCTACAGGCCCCTGAGAAGACTAGAAACACTTCCTATTGTTTCTGTTTATATACCTTGAGGTGTTTGATGTGTCCCTGCTAGCTTAGCTAACAGTCTCCCTAGGTTTATGACCCTGCTGCAGCATTCCTTTGAACAAGTGACAACTGCTTAGTCATATCTCCTAGCTTAAAGTAAATAAGGAAAGCCCTTCCTTCTCCCTCTGTCTCTTTCTTCTATTTTTTTCCATATTTTTTTGTTTACTGATCCCTTCGTAGTGACCAAACCCGTTAACCATCAGTGCTTTGAGTAATAGTTTGACCACATGTATAGCCCGGTCATTAGCTGACCCCTGCTTACAGCCCCATCAACAAAGTTACTCAAACTCTCTCTTTGTGTTCACGAACACAAAAACATAGCACCCTACCTCACTAGCTGCCCCTCACCAGCTATTCACACCTTACATGGCCTACACAGCCGTTCCCCATACAGATAGCTTAACACCTCTGTACGTACTTGCATTTGCTTTCTGCCTCTCTCTCTCTCTCTCTGGTGTTCCCACAAGTGTGCCAGTATATCGTAGACATTCGATAGACATCCAGCCCTGACAACTCACCAGGACCACCTGGAAACCCAGCAGAGCACTGTGATGGACATCCTTCAGGCCAAAGCAGCCAACGACCTGCAACGGCAGAGAAAGGAACAGCGAGACTGTGACACAAGTAGACACCTGACACCCAGCTTGAACCACCAGGATCTGACCAGAATCATCTTCTCCTTGGCCCACACCCTCAAGGGTCTCAGACAGGAGGTAAATGAACTGAACCTGCAAGTCACAGAATTCTGCAGAGAACTGACACCTGGTCAATGAGAGAAAGCACAGAACGTATGCAAAGAACCTCACAGAATGGTGCATCAGAAGGAAATCACCAGTCTTCAGGAGTCTCTAACCATCTTCTGGACACCATCGCAGACTGAAAAGCCATCAGACAGGCCTTGGACAGAGAACAGTTTCACACAAAGTCACTCTTAAAACAATTTATGTGGAACTAAATGAGAGAGACATCAGATCTAAGGCCTTAGAAGGCCATCAGCATGCAGCCAGAGCTGAGGTCCAAACACTGACTCAGTAATTCTGCAACATTAAAGAGGAGCTTTACATGGTCCAGAAAGAACTGAAACAGTCCTACAGACTGTGCATGGACTCAAGTAAAATATACTCTGCTGCACGTCACACTGCCAGCAGTGCAAACCCCCTCACCCCTGTACACAGATACAAAGGGGAGAGTCAAAGCCTTCTGCTTGACATTTCACAAGCCAACTTCCTAAAAACCTCTGCAGCTGCAGAAGAAAAAGGATTAATTCAGCAAGCCCTGGAACAGCACACGGAGTGACACTCAAAGACCTCAACCAAATGGCCAGAAACATCCGTTCATTCACACCAGAACTCGCAGGAGACCATAATCCCTGGAATACGTGCAGATACTTCTTTCACCAGTGCGTCTGCCAGTGTGAACCACCAAGATATCTGCTCTGGATCACCTCTAGCCCAGAGGTGCAACGCTTCCTGGCTCAACAGCCAGGACACATCCAATTGATCAGTTCATCAGTAATGTTCAGGAAATAATAGATATTGAATGGATGTTTGAACTTATTTGCATGTTTTTTGTTGTCTTTTTATCCTCATTCCAAATGATCAGGAAAAGAGGAAATCAACAGTAAAACAGGAGAAAGTAGTAAATTATTACTATATTACTGTGCCATAGTAAAATGCATGTGCCTATTTTTTGATCAGTTGACCAGCTATCTTCCCAATCAGGTATCTAGGTGACACAGTTTATAGTTCTTGAGAGCATGGTACCTCTCATTGCATGGCACAGCGCACAGACCTACCCCACACTGACTGCATCGTGTACCGCGGCCACTCCCACCTCTTTGTGGTACTGGATCCAGAGCCGCTCTGACTGTCTCAGGGAATAAGAACTCGAAATCCAGTTGCAAGTGAAGTGCAGTTTATTTGCAACAAACAGTAAACAAAGCAAGATGAATGGTCAGATGTAAACATGCAGATGAGCAGGTCTCAGAGGCATGGAGACTGCAAGGCACTGACCCGATCCAACACAGACAGAGAAATCCAGTAACAGCTCAGTAGTATCCACAATGGTAGGTAATCCGAGGCAGGAAGCAACCAGGAAACACAGACGCTGGAGAGAACGACAGGCATGAGCAACACAACGATCTGACAACATGCACAACAAACGTGAGACAGATAAAGGCAGGAGAAAATGCACTACAGGTGCAGCCACGCTGATTAGCTCGTCAGCATCGTGGTTGCCGGAGCAACGCTGACAAGCAATCAGACAGGTGACAACACGCAGGAATGAACACACAGATCCATGAACCGTGACAGTACCCCTCCCCCTAGGAGCGCCTCCTGGCGCTTCCAGGGGAACTTATCTGGCAATTGTAATCATCGATAAGTGAATGATCCAATATGTCCCTAGCAGGAACCCAACTCTTCTCCTCCGGACCATAACCTTCCCAGTCCACCAGGTACTGAAATCCGCGTCCCCTCTGCCTCGAGTCCAGAATACGTTTAACCGAATAAGCAAGTTCCCCATCTACGAGTCGTGGTGGTGGGGATAGGCGGATTAATTGGTAGAATGAAAAACTGGCTTTAATTTGGAAACATGGAAGACGAAATTAATTCTCCTGTACGCTGGAGGAAGTTTGAGGCGGACTGCCACCGGACTAATAATCTTAGTGACAGTAAACGGGCCAATGAATTTAGGAGCAAGCTTATTACAGATGGTACGGAGAGGAATATACTTGGATGAAAGCCACACTTTTGACCAACGACGTAGACGGGAGGCTTTGACCGGTGGCGATCGGCTTGGGCCTTGGTGCGTGACCCCACCCGGAGGATGGCTTCTCTAGCCCTCCTCCAGGTGCTCTGGACAAAGGCGTGGGCAGAGGGGACTGCGACTTCGGATTCCATACTCTGAAAAATAGGTGGTTGGTAACGTAAGCTACACTCAAATGGATATAGGCCCGTAGATGATACTGGTAAAGAATTGTGTGCATACTCAACCCATGAAAGTTGTTGACTCCATGAGGAGGGGTTCTGAGACGCCAAACATCTCAACATTCGTTCTAAATCTTGGTTAGCCCTCTCCGTCTGACCATTACTCTGGGGATGAAAGCCAGAAGAAAGACTAACAGTCGCCCCCAACAAATGACAAAATTATTTCCAAAATTTGGAAATAAACTGAGGCCCCCTGTCAGAAACCACGTCCATCGGGAGGCCATGAATACGAAAAACGTGATCAATGACAGCAACCGCGGTTTCTCTGGCTGAGGGTATTTTGGGCAGAGGGATAAAATAGTTGCCTTCGAGAACCAGTCCACCACGGTGTTACCCTAAAAGGGTGGGAGTTCCGTAACAATCTAGCGAAATATGGGACCAGGGTCTCGAAGGAATTGACAGCGGTTGAAGGAGTCCAGCAGGGGGTCGACTGGAAGTCTTAGAAGTGGCACAGATTGAGCAGGCTAAAACAAAAAGTTGTATGTAGCGGGCCATAGATTGCTACCAGAACCATTGCTTAATGAGAAAAATTGTTTGACTAACCCCCGGATGACAAGCTACCTTGGAACAATGACCCCAACGGATGACGTCGGACCGTAATTCCTCTGGCACAAACAAACAACTCGGTGGGCACCCTGGCGGAGGCGTTACGCCATACGGACCTTCGATTCGATCTCCCAAGTCACCGTAGAAACCACAATTTTCTGTGGCAAGATTAACTCGGGAGACAACGGGCGCTCAGATTGGTCAAAAACACGCGTTAAAGCACCAGGTTTAATGTTTTTAGAAACTGGATGATAAGAAATGGAAAAATGAAAGCGACTGAAAAATAAAGCCCACCGAGCCTGCCTAGAGTTTAACCTTTTAGCAGACCTGATGTATTCAAGGTTCTTATGGTCGGTCCAGACTATAAAAGGTTCCCCCGAACCCTCCAACCAATGGCGCCAACTCTCTATTACCAATGTAATAGAGCAACTCTCTATTACCAATGTCGTAATTACATTCGGCAGGTGATAAACAGTGAGAAAAATAAGTGCAAGGATGCACCTTGCCGTCCGTGGAAGAACGCTGAGACAGAACTGTGCCAACCCCCACCTCCGATGCGTCGACCTCCACCACAAACTGACGAGACGGATCAGGGGCAACAACAATTGGAGCTGAAACAAAGCAACTCTTTAGTTTGGAAAACGCAGCCTCAGCCAAGCTGGACCACCTGACCATCGTTTTGGTGGAGGTCAAGGCAGTCAAATTAGCTGGCTGTAATTGCGAATAAAACGCCGGTAAAAATTGGCAAAGCCCAGAAACCTCTGCAGGGCCTTGCGGGAATCTGGGGTTGGCCAATTCACCACAGCCTGAACCTTGTCGGAATCCATGCGCACCCCCTCGGCCGAGATGATGTATCCCAAAAAAGGAACAGACTGTGCATGAAAAACGCATTTCTCCGCCTTGACAAAAAGCCCATTCTCTAGCAGCCTCTGAAGCACTAACCTGACATCCTGAACATGTTCCTGGAGAGAACGAGAAAAAATCAATATGTCATCTAGTAACATACTTATATAGAACTGATCGACCATGTCTCTCAGCACATCATTGACCAGTGCCTGGAAGACCGCGGGCGCATTGGACAAGCCCACCGGCCTAACATATACTCAAAGTGCCCCCTGGGGGTATTAAAAGCTGTCTTCCACTCATCCCCCTCCCTTATGCGAACCAAATGATAGGCATTACGAAGATCCAACTTTGTGAAAAAGGAAGCACCCTGCAGAATCTCGAAGGCTGAAGACATCAACAGCAAAGAATAGGTATTCTTTACCGTGATGCTGTTCAACCCTCTATAGTCAATACAAGGACGAAGGGAATCATCTTTCTTTTCCACAAAGAAGAATCCCACACCAGCAGGAGAAGAGGAAGGACGGATGATCTTGGCTGCCAGAGAATCTGAAATATATTTCTCCATGGCCTCCCTTTCCGGAGTGGAAAGTGAGTATAACCTGCCCTTTGGCAGAGACATACCTGACAATAAATCTATCGCACAGTCATAAGGATGATGCGGAGGAAGAGAAGCAGCCCGAGACTTACTGAACACTCCCATCAGGTCAAGATACTCAATGGGCACGTTTGACAGATCCATATGTTTATCCTGTAACACAGAACAAGACACAGAAGAACAAGCAGACAACAAACATGAAGCAAAATTCACTCAAGGAAGAAACAGTGTTCTGGCTCCAGTTTAAGTTGGGATTGTTGCATGAGAGCCAGGGGTGACCCAAGACCACAGAAGCCAAAGGGGAATCAGTCAAAAAAAAAAAAGAAATGGTCTCAGTGTGGTTGCCCGAAGTGATGAGACTCACCGACTCAGTGGCGTGGGTGACGGGTGGGAGAGACTGACCGCAGAGAACGCTGACAGAGATGGGCGGGTTGAGCGGAACCACAGGAATTCCTAGCTTAAGTGCTGTCTTGTGATCCAAAAAATTGCCCTCTGCACCAGAGTCGAACAAGGCTTTACATGTAAATGTAACACGACTCATCAGTAGTTGAACCGGGAGAAGAGTTACAGCAGAAGAGCGACTCCACCCGTCAGTAGCCTCCTACCTACTGACGGGCTTTGGCTTTTACTGCGCTGCAATGTGACCAGCAGTATAGACACAGTCCCTGGTTCCTGCATCTCTCCTTCTCCTCCCGTGAAAGGTGAGCTCTGCCCACCTGCATGGGCTCACGATCGAGAAAATGACCGGCCGTATTCTTTGCCATACCGGAGAATTGGTCTTCAGTATTAACCACAGGAATCTGTAGAATTCTTCCATCACGACGTCGCAATCTAGCATCCACTCGGATAGCCAGATCGATCAACCTGTCTAGATTGGTGGGTAATTCTTGAGTGTAAATTTCATTGATGATACGGTCAGCCAGCCCATGCCTAAACATGTCCCACTGCGCTTCCTGGTTCCACTTATATTCTGCTGCCAATGTGCGAAATTTGATAGAGTAATCCGTGACCGATCGATTTCCTTGACGTAACTCAGCCAACTCCCGCGCCGCCTCCCTGCCCGATCGCAGCCCGATCGAACACCTTCTTGAGTTCCTCCGAAAATGACTGTAACGACGAACAACAGTGGTGCTTTTGCTCCCACATGGCTGTTCCCCAGAGAGCCGCTCGTCCAGACAGCAGAGTGATCACAAAAGCCACTTTGGACTTCTCTGTGGGAAAAGATGAAGGCTGGAGAGCAATGTGAAGGAACATGTTGCCAGAAATGAACGACATAACAGGGGCTCACCGGAGTAGACAGTCGGAGGCGGTAGACGGGGTTCAGCATGCCGGCTGGTGTAATCCACAGGTGGGACAGTCAGGGGATTGAGCACAGTGGGCTGTTGGGCAGACTCTGTCTTAAACTGTAGGAACTGAGTGGTTAGATCCGAGAACTGTGCTACTTGGGCCTGAACAGCACGACTAGCCATGATCTGTTCTTCCTGCTGTTCCATACGAGTATTGCTACTGGTAAGACTGTCTCTAAGCACTTGCTGGATCCATATTTGGTCAGATCGTTTCTGTCAGGGAATAAGAACTCGAAATCCAGTTGCAAGTGAAGTGCAGTTTATTTGCAACAAACAAAGCAAGATGAATGGTCAGATGTAAACATGCAGATGAGCAGGTCTCAGAGGCATGGAGACTGCAAGGCACTGACCCGATCCAACACAGACAGAGAAATCCAGTAACAGCTCGGTAGTATCCACAATGGTAGGTAATCCGAGGCAGGAAGCAACCAGGAAACACAGACACTGGAGAGAATGACAGGCATGAGCAACACAACGATCTGCTACTTCAGAGCAATGAACCTGTGATGGAGGAGAACACCAGCTTCAAGAGCATTTTCCTCCGAAACCTCTATCCTATTGTAAGTCACCATTTCGGCACTATGACCTGCCACAAAATGCCTATTCAACAACTGCGTGACCTAACACAGAAGGCCTTTAACAAGCACAAAGCCTCCACTAAAGGTGTTTGTCAAACACCACTGATTTTGAACTTCACAACCCAGAATCCAAAGCGGGCACCAGAAGGCACCCAGCATTGCCACAATGCAAGTCCCTTTAACAGTAAGCCACTAGCCAGCAGAGGACAGAGCAGTCACCATGGCAACCGACCCAGGTTCCAGACCAACCACTGGCAGAAGCCATGGAAAACGGCCGTCCTCACCCTGCAAACACCACGGTATGTCCAACAGCAGTCCACCATAACATCCTCCTCCACACCCTCACACAGGTGCCAAACAGAGGCTGCACAAGGACAGCGGTACGTGCTAATTCTGAGTTAACAGAGCGTTGACCGTAGCAAAAAAAGCTCCTTGAACAAAACCCAGCTGAGGAGTACTGGGAAGGCCAAACCTCTGACTCCTTGCCTGACGCAACACAGCATCAGACTCTTCCAAAGGAGGAGCATCCCTTAAAACCAGTCTACACCCCAGAAGCAGCCAGACAATGTTGGATGGAGCAACGGGCCCACATGCCCAACAGCGAAACCTCTACCAACACAACTCAGGCAAGCTCAAGTCGGTGCCGCCACAAGAGCCAAGCGACACCGCAAACATCAGATTTCTAGTGACGTTCGAGCAAAACAGAGGGCTAACAACCACCTGCTGCCCTCCTGGCGCCATCACTAGGTCAGTCTGAAACTCTCTTCACACTACAAAATCTCCATAACAATTCCCTGCGACCCCTGGAACCACCTGCACTCTCACCAGTTAGAGTCTAACCCGGCTGTTCCACATCATGGGTACCATGGATAGCCTACTGGCTAACAACAACCAAAACAATCATCTTACCCAGACCAACTCACTTCAGGATGACAGGTGACACAGCCTCGACACCTGCTGCATAAGCTCGAGGACCCGCACCTTGCTACAGCTTACATCACCACAGCACACCACCTGACAGCATCCACCATGGCACCACAACCACTCCTGGAGGCACCAACAGCGAGAGAGCCACCACTGTCTCCCAGCCATGAGTGGCAGGTGCGTGTCTGATTGTTCTGCACCTTTGACGTCGCTCGCTGTTGTCTATTGGACAGACAACAACATTCGAAAGGGGGGAAATATGTAGCATTTGGACCAATCAGACAAACAACTTTTTCATAGAGTAGCAATCATTATTCTTTAGATTAACAAAAGTATGTAAAGAAATCTTCCTCCCTATCAGTCTCTCTAAAACACCCACCATACTGCTTAAGGAAATGACTTCTACATACTTCATAGACAATTTTTTTCTAACATGCATATCTCCAGGTCATTGTGTATGATTACTATCTTCTTGTATATGTTTTTTTGTATTGTATACTGTTTTATGCATGCTTATGATAGATCACTAGTTAATATAACCACACCTGTACCATGTTTGGTATCTATGAGTTCGTATTTTCATGATCTAAATGAGAGTGTTTATTATATGTTGATACCTATGCAACACATTATTATTATTATAAGAATCTTGAAGATTCTTCTTTTGAACACCCAATCGAGTTTCATATGCAAAACACTCACTCAAATACCAGAGGTGTGACCTCGATAGAAGATAAAGGCCTCACATCAGTGACCCGCCTTCAGTCTGCGGTTCTGTTAGTTTCTGAGAAGATAAGGATGTGAGCTAGAACACTCTTCTGCCCGGCTTCGCTAGTCTTATCCATTCTGCCGATGCCTCTGACTGCAAAATGGTTTCTTTCTCATCACTAACTTCAGCCAATCCAACTGGAGCCCCAGAGTGCAGCAAGACTCTCTTTCAACAGGCTAGACATGCAATATCAAACTTATTTTATTAATTATACTTTAAGTATCATTTGAACATTTTTTTCACATCACATCACATAATTTTTACAAAGGTGTGTTTGAACTAAAAAACTGTTTCCTTCAGGCTGTAGATCTGCTGAATATCAAGTTGTACCATAGCTTCATGTCTTTATTTCTCTTTTCTTTACTGCTTAAGCTTTAACCCCTTTTCCTATGCTAACTGTATGCATGTGTGTGTGTGTGTGTGTATGTTAGACTAGTTTAAGTGTTTATGTAGTATTATACAGTAAGAAAGTTATTTTCCTTAACCAGGAAATTAACGTTCTTAGAATTGACAGACAGTTTACACTGAGATGTCAAGTATATACTTACAACGGATCTAAATATTTATAATTAATTATAACTACTTGTAATTAATTATTCATATTTCCCCTTTGAGCTGATTCGCTACAATATCTTCTGCTACATCAGCGTTTTTACGGAATATTCCAGTGGTTATTATAAATGATTTTCTATGCACATGATTATTATTTTTTCAAAATAACGTCTACTCCCCCAATGACATCTCATCTCTTTTTTGTTCATAAGCACCGGACAATAACTTTTTCCCTCCAGCAACTTGACAATTAGATGGGATTCTAGCAATAGCAAGCAACAATGATCCAACAATCAATTCCTGATGGACTTAATCAAGTCCCGTCCCACAATTATTTCTCATTTAAAAAGCCGTTTCACTCAGATATACATCAAGAAGAAAAGGGGAGCGCGACGTCTGTTTCATGCTGATTTTAACATTAAATGTGTGTGCATGTTTAGCACAGTTGAGGACAGCCATATGTTTAAAAGTGTCTGACTCCCTCTGTTCTACTGATGACAGGTTTGTCTCTGAAGGATAAAGCTTTACAAATTTCAGGACATGCTAGTTGTATTTCTGCAAATAAAAAACATTTCTGTTGTAACAAAACCAACACAAGAAGACACATTTTGAAACAATCTAATCTGTAAATTAAGCACTATACATGAAAAAGGATTTTGAGCATGCAGAAAGATCGTCTGATTTGTTTTCAAGAGAAACACCATGAAAAAGCTCACAATCTCTTCTCTCTCCATATACACAAATACAGAATACATTATAATTTCATTATCCTATATGAGTATGTGAATGCAATATCAAATCATAACACAATGAAGTTACATTGTGCATTCTCAGTGTGGCCACAAGGAGTAAAAGTGAAAGTGACGTGACATGTGGCCAAGTATAGTGTACTGTATACCACTGTATAGTACTTATACAGCATGTTTATAGTTAGCTAAAGTAAAGGTATAGCCTGCCGTGAAGCATAATGATAAAGATTTGAAATCTGCCAAATTTATTTGACTATGTTTACAGTGTGTGCTCTTTATGGTGTTTTTTTGTCATTTTAGAGGTCTTTACACCTTAATTTCTGACCCAAGACCTGAGCAGGTTCAAGGCCCAAAACTTTGATGAGTGCCTTGGACACAGGACCTTGGGTAATTTTAAATAAATGTGCTTTTACAAAATAGAGCCAAGAATACCCACATTTTTTTAAGCCAACTTTTGATTATTAGTTTCAAGCATTTTTTGGGGCATTCATGCAATATTTTATTATTTAAAACAAATTAGTGCTGTCAAGCGATTAATCGCAAATGAACGTTTTTTGTTCACATAATATACTTGCGTATACTGTGTATAATTATTATGCATATATAAATACACATACATACAGTATATATTTTGAAAGTATTTACATGTAAATACATTTATATAATTATATTTTATATAATATTTTTACATGTATAATTCACTTAACATAGTTTATTAAATATATACGTGTGTGTGTATTTATATGTACATAATAAATATACACAGAACACACACATATATTATGTAAACAAAAACTTTTATTTTGGAAGCGATTAATCACGATTAATCGTTTGACAGCCCTGAAACAAATACATATTAAATAATGTCTTCCCCTCTGTCCATCCATGCTTCCATGTATACTGTAGATTACTTGGCCATCAACAAAAATTAAACATATAATGGCTATAAATTTAGGTGTTTTTCTTCTAACAAAGCAACTTGTTCAAATCCATCAAAAACATAAGAAGAAGGTAAGAAATTATTAGGTTGATTTGGGTAAGGAACAGATTTTAGAACCCAAGAAAACCTATACTTAACAGGCCCAGTCCTGATTTATTTTTATTGTACAGAGAAAAAAAAAGCAGTTTGGGAGAGTTACTCACTCGCAGAGTAAGATGCCATTGTCGAGTCCACCTCTGAAGTCACTGTCAGTAAAACTCCTGCCGGTCACTACCTGCAACACATTCACAAATGTTCAGCACACATCAATGTGACTACAACACTTGATTTCAGTAAAATTGGCAAGTTTTTAAAAGCACCGGTGTGAAGTTTTCAGCGTTCATTACAGCATTTCTCAGAATAATAAAATTGAGAAAATTTAAGATGAAAATCAGCACAACAGGAAATGACCTTCTATGACACAGCACAAATCAAAGCTTATTCCACTGGTTATTTCAGACCACTACAGGAGAAAGAGATAAATAAAAAGATTCCCTCTCTCTCTGACAATTCAAAGCGCCTAAGCAGCTGTCATCCTGGCTAAATCTCTTTCTCATCCGTGCTAATTAGTCCTGACATTTGGGATTTACCTTCTGTGTTGCTTGTGCTTTCCTCTCTCAAGGGCAAGAGGCATATGCAGTTTACATATTCACAGTTTTTTAGTGCTGTAAGTATTACATAATAAAGCAGTTGATTTATTTTAATGCATTTTACAATCCTTTCTTAAAATAGCTTAGATCAGCAAAATTTTATATGAGTTAAAAAAGAGCTACTTGGGTGGAGATTAGCTGTCACACTTAAGTCATATGATTTGAGGTGAAGACAAATACACCGGTCACATTTTATATTAGGTGGCCTTAACTACTATGTACTTATATCAAAAAATAAGTACAATGTACTTATTGTGTTCATATTGTATTGCAAAACACATTTGCTGCTATTGAAGTGGGATACGGGTAAGGTTATGGACAGGTTTGGAGGTATGGGTAGGTTTAAGGGTAGGTTAAGGTGTAAGGGATGGGTCAACAGTGTAATTATAAATGTAATTACAGAAATTAATTATAGATGTAATTACATATAGGTATTTTTAACAATATAAGTACAATTTAAAAACATATATGTACACAATAAGTGCATTGTACCAAATGATTAATTTAAATGTAAGTAAGGCCACCTAATATAAAGTGGGACCAATACAAATAATCTTGATATAGTATTTTTCACAAAGAAACTGTTAACATAAAAAGTAAACACTCTAACCAACAGTGCACTCACGAATAGTCTAGTCTGACTGAATCATATTTTCTCAAATAGAGACCAGGTAATGCTAATGCTTCATTTATACAGTGAATATGACATAAACATGACATACTGACCATTGCATTTTTTGTTTCATTGTTTAACAGTTCTGTCTAATAATTTATTAGAGAATTGGTGCTCAAGTGCTGATGTTCACAGCACTGTCACAATAAATGTCCGCTTCCAACATTCATTGGCAGACACAGATAACTAAATCATATCAACTGATATATCTGCCTTTGCGATCAGCCAAGTCAAGTCATGTCACCTTTATTATTAAATGCAGATTGTTTTAAAGAAGCTTTACAGTGATAAACAAGAAACCAGTGATTCAGTGATTCAGTTTATTTTGTCGATAAAGCAGCTCTGGAGAAGTGATGTCATCATTTAGCTCAGTTCAGTTCTCATCCAATAGTGTCTGTGCAGTCATGTCAATAATATTGCCAAATATTAAGTGTCCTCAACTAAGCCCACCAAAAGGCGACAAAACCAAAACGCCATCAGAGACAGAAATGGAAAATTTAAAAAAAATTAATTAAAAAACTTGGGAGAAACCGGACTCATTCGGGGGGGTCAGGGCCCGGTTGCATGAAAGCCCTTATGCTAAGAAATCCCTTAGTTATAAGGTTAAGGGAGCCCTTAGTGAAACTTGGGTTGCAAGAAAAAAACCTAAGGGTCATTAAGTCCCTTAATTGTTTAATTGTTCCCTTAAGTGTTGCTACAAAGTCCTTAGTAACCATTTCACCTTAATAAATTTAAGGGACCAAAAGAGCTCCCTTAAGTCATCTTAAACTCAGTATCTGCAGGATTTTTAAACTCAAATGTAAGACTTAAGACATTTTTGAAGACTTGCACAAATAAAATATCATATGAGCGCAGTAGGGCAATGACTAGGGTAACATATTAAACTGTAAAATTACTGTAAAAAGCATGATTTACAGATTTTCACAAAACAAAAAGTTTTATATACATTTTTAAGTAAATGGACGAGTTGTATAAATTATTATATCAATTTAAACAATTTAAATTGATATCATAATTGATATCAATTTATTATTAATCAATTATTACATTAATTAAATACCAATATAAATATAATTTGCCTTAATTGTTTAGATTTTTATAATGCATTATCTAGTCGGTCCACCTGTTCACATTTACAACTCTGCGTGTTTGCAGCGTCAAAACATGGGTTAATTTTCACATTTGGTACATTTTCCGTCATTGGTCAGCAGGAGGCGCTTTCACTGCAGAAACAAAGCGGTTTCCTCTGTAACGACTGTACACAAAGCAGCACAGAAAAGAAGTGCTCATGTTTATTTAATGTTTGTCTGTGTTTTAGTTGGTTAGGTTTGTATTTCATTATGTTCTGTTTATTGTCATAGATATGTATACATATCTGTTTATTGTAAGATGTAGTAACAACAGTAACCGCGGCGCCCATTGCCGTATATTGCCAGAAACTACCGTGAAACTCTTAGTATAAACACTTAGGTAAGGGTGACAGAGTTTGCTCCTAAAGAAATCCCTTACCTCAGGGATACCCCTAAGTCAAATTGCTTAACGACTTTCATGCAACCGGGCCCACATCTCCTCTGGCCAGACAAACCAACATGGTGTGGTTTCATTCTTGACTGATTCGAAAGTCAGAGTTGTGAACCCATCTTTCTGACAACCACTAGAAAGGATCCACTCATCATTTCATAAAGCAAGCAAGCAAAATTGAATTATATATGCTGATACCGATGCTGATACAGATAGTTTGGTTTTCTTAAGGAAAAAAATCTCTCCCAAATAAGGGCCAGATTTACTAAACAGGGAAAATTAGTGTTAGAGCGCAATTACATAAAAGTGCCAAATATTCAGAGGGTGATTTACTAACAAGGGGCACATTAAAGAACACAGACGGAACATCTCCTTTCCATAATGACCAGCGCAATCAACCAAGGGCAGTGCATATTACGGCCTGCTTTTAGACATACTTTTTTGGGCGTTAAATAATGCTGCTAATACCAGTGAATTGACAATCACAAATCGTGTTGCGTGACTCCTTTAAATACTCTCCTCCCATAAATTTACCAATCGGAAGGGAAACTCCTACAAATGCATATTCAATAAGGTCAGGCTGGAAAATAACTGTCCATGTCTTTTCAGTGCTAATTCTTCACTGTGTGTCTTTAGTAAATTCTGACAGTAGTCTTTTAATGCCAAATGAGGGTTTGTGTTGACGCAAGCTGATAGTAAATCTTTAAATAAAAAAGGCACTTTCACAAAAATTTGTTGTCATTTATTCAAACATACAAAAATAATGAAATAATTAAAATAATTAACAGTAAATAAGCATTTTTATAGCTAACTAACCAAATGTGGACACTGGATAACGTCCCTGAGGTAAATGCAATTTTAAGTGTATATTATTAACAAGCTGTTTTATTTGACGTCTTTCTTTTCTTTTTTGGTTGAAATGCTGATTGAGCGATTTTATAAGACATGATACATTTTGGTAAGTTGTACTGTATCTTTCAACAACACCTGATGTTCATTCATGTTTATTTTGAGATATTGAACTACAGCGGCTACAGCAATCTGTCACGTCGCATTTAAGAGTGTCAAAACACCATTTATTGTTTGAATTTTGTGATAAAATCTACAGGATTTGAAAGATAACACTTTGTTTACGGTGCTGCATTAATGTGTTATTATTGCTTTAACCTGGATAGCCCTAAATTCAACACAAGAAACATTTTCTTCACGCAAGCATCTGACACGCTCTTCCGGTGCCTTTTGATTGACAGGAAATAATAGGCCCTTATCACTGGTCACTGGCATTGGCCGATTGTGCAGATCATTTCTGTAACAGATTATTGGCTGATACATTAGTGCATCCCTGGTTATAAATTTTGCAAAGTTTTTTTTTTGCACCAAAACAGGTCAAATATTTGTGAAAATTATAATTTTTCATCCACATTTTCACTCTCTGTGAAAAACAGAGAAAGGGGCATTACATCTTGAAGAAATGAAAGTAAGTGCCCACTGCTGTGACTGGCTAACTTCACACTTTATCCACACTGTCCTTTACAGCATGTTGTGTTTTGACAATCGAGATGGCAAATCTTGTGATAGAGCCATATATGTTTGAGCCCAAGTCAGATCCTGAGGCAGAAGAAATTGAAACAACGCAGTCACAATGACTACAACAGTCTGTATCATACTGTTGCTTGCTTAATTTCTATTTGGTTTTAAAAGTACTTTTACTAATTTTATTACAAAAGACACTGCACAAACACGGGTATGTACTGACTTTATTAGCAACACATGATACGCTTGGTGGCCTAATAACTAAATGCTCGTTTGATGTTTATTACAACACACTGTAAGGTTAAAAATGAATGTAATTACCTGCCTTGCCTCTGAGGATAAAATGCTTGGTACTGCTGTATCTTTCAAAAAAAAAAATTTTATAATTCACAAAACAGTCCATTATGAAATGTGAAATACAATGGAAAGTCTGTATTCAGTTGATCAGGCACGTCATTAAAAATTAAATTCAGCCATGCGTTTCTAATTTTCAAATCTTTACGAAGGCTAAGTTTTTTGAGGTGCAGTTTCTTTACAACCACTGGCAGAAAAACATCTGAGTTTGACTGTCACTTTATATTTGTATCCAAAAGCAGCATTGCTCTTGTGATGAATGGACAAACATGAACACACCTCCTTGGGTTATATAAAACAATAATGCATGTTAAGTGGCATGTCAAGGAGAAGTGTGACATCACAATTCTCCAGATTTCAAATCCAGGCATTTCAGGATAGAAAGGAATAATTCATATTTTGAATTATTTTCATACAGAATCGAGTTAGTTAGTTTAGCGTTTAGTCGACTTAACCCACCTGGTTCCGTGATTTCAACAGCGTTTAATTTGGAGTTGTTTTTAATGTCGAGTTAGTTAGTTTGAGTCATACACAATCGAGTTAGTTAGTTTAGCGTTTAGTCGACTTAACCCACCTGGTTCCGTGACTTCAACAGCATTTATTTTGGAGTTGTTTTTAATGTTAGTTAGTTTTGAGAGAGTTGGAGAGTTAGTTTTGAGTTCTGAAACTTGCAGTGTGTTTTTATTGTAGAGTAATCTTTTATAAATATCAAGAACATTTTGATTGACCTGTCCATACTGCATTATATGACGGAAACAGAACTGCTTGTGGTTCCATCAAAGCCATCGTTTCATCACAATTTCACCATCCAGTTAGGCACATCATCCATAACTCCTTCATAAACAGCTAGAAACCTTGGAGTTGTGTTTGATGATAAGCTGAATTTTTCAGACGACATTGCTAAAACTGCCCGGTCCTGCAGATTTGCTTTATACAACATCAAGAAGATCAGGCCCTTTCTTTCGGAACATGCTTCACAACTCCTTGTTCATGCTCTTGGCAGGTCTTCCAGCCAGTTCTATCAAACCTTTACAATTAATCCAGAATGCGGCAGCAAGGTTAATTTTTAACGAGCCGAAAAGAATGCACGTCACACCACTGTTTATCAATTTGCTCTGGCTACCAATAGCTGCTTGCATAAAATTCAAGGTATTAATGTTTGCCTACAAAACCACCACTGGCTCTGCACCCCTTTACCTAAATTCATTACTTCAGACTTATGTGCCCTCTAGAAGCTTTCGTCCTGCAAATGAACGTCGCTTTATTGTGCCATCCCAAAGAGGCACAGAATCACATTCACAAACTTTTAAAGGGGTCATATGATGCTATTTTAAAGCTCATTATTTTGTGTATTTGGTGTAACAGAATATGTTGACATGCTTTAATGTTCAAAAAACACATTATTTTACAAATACGGTACATTATTGTAGGTCCTCTATGCCCACGCCTCTCTCAAACGCGTAATTTTCAACAAAGCCCTCCTTTGGCAAGCGCAGTCTTCTCTGATTGGCCAGCTGACCCATTGCATTGTGATTGGCCGAACACCACAAGCACGCATCAGAAATGTAACGCCCCTTACACAATCGCGAGCTTCAAGCTTTCAAAGTAAATATCAGACAGTTAATAATGTCTTTAGTTTTACCATCAGTTCAAGCCCGAAAGGGGAACAGAGTCGCGTGACAGACACAGTGATGATGCAGTACACAAGCCGCGGTTAAGACAGCTGATGTGCTATGATTTCTGACAAGCAGTTCACTCTCCTGTGATGTGACCCTGTTCCCACCCTCCCACCACCACACACGGTTTGTTTTAGAACGAGCCCTTTTAGGTAGGCGTGGCTGACTCTTAACCTTTATAAAGAATATCTCTTGGATTTGAGACTTTAGTCTTTGCCACTTTACAGATCTTCTTTATGCACCAGAGCTTGTAACACTCCAAAGAGAAAAGGAAAAATTTTAATTGCATCATATGACCCCTTTAAATTAAATGTTCCCTCCTGGTGGAATGACCTGCTCAACTCAATTTGAGCAGCTGAGTCCTTAGTCATCTTCAAGAATCGGATAAAAACACATCTCTTCCAGCTTTATTTGACCCTCTAAACACTAGCACTCTCTAATCTAATTTTATTTTATCTATTTTTTACAACTACACTGCTTCTCTATCTTTTTGTATTCTCATCGATTTGTCTATCTAGTTTCTATTCTTTATTTTTTTTTACTTGCCACCTT
Organism: Sinocyclocheilus anophthalmus; assembly: GCA_018155175.1. Classification (NCBI taxonomy): domain Eukaryota; kingdom Metazoa; phylum Chordata; class Actinopteri; order Cypriniformes; family Cyprinidae; genus Sinocyclocheilus; species Sinocyclocheilus anophthalmus. The sequence goes on from JADLZN010003713.1 coordinate 73,172, forward strand.
TTAGACTTGCGCTTTATTCATCTACTGCTTGTTTTCTTTAAAAAAAAACTAACACTTGCTTCTCTAATCTTTTTGTATTCTATCTATGTTTTCTTTTTATTTATTATACAATTAAAAAGCAAAAAAGCCTCTAACACTAGCTTCTCTATTCTTTTTGTATTCTATCTGTTTTCTTTTATTTATTATATTATACGTCACACTGGCATATCATTGCTCTTTTGTTGCTTTTGATTGCTTCCATTGTCCTCATTTGTAAGTCGCTTTGGATAAAAACGTCTGCTAACTGTCTAAATGTAAATGTAAATATGACGTATAGAATACTACAGTTAATATTGAATTAGTTTTGATACATATACACTTTCAGCACCAAAGTCAAAAATGTCACTGGTTTAATTCCTAGGAAATTCAATTAAACATCTTGAATAAAGAGTGACTTTTAATGAAATCCCCCACAAAACCAGCAATTCTAAATTCATGTATATATTCAAATAACCAATGTTAAACCAATGTTATTGTACATTTGTAACATACTGGAGACACTGTATATCCTGTACTTACTGCTTATTGCACTTCTGGTTAGATGCTAACTGTATTTCATTGGCCCTGTACTTGTACTCTGCAAAATTACAATAAAGTTGAATCTAATCTAATCTAATCTAAATATAGATATGTAGAGTCACCAACTCATTTAGAACAGAATTAGTTAGCTCTAGAGCAAAATATGTCATAAAGATAACAGTATGGCAAACATTTAGTATCATATTGTTTCAATTTAATATAGTACTAGTTGACCATGTTAACTAGATGAGCCCAGAGACAGATCGCCTCCGAAGACCTTGTCACCTAGACGACCATCGGGACAAGACCACGAGAACCCTGCACAATCTGACTTTGCTGCAACCTAGAATTAAACTGCTGGTTTCATCTGGCCAGAGGAGAATGGCACACTATTTCGACATCCCTGTTTAATAATGTAAAGCAATTGCAAAAGCAATCTGCATTGTAAAAAGCGCTATATAAATAACGGTGACTTGACTTGACTTGGTACTTACTACTTTGATATCATGGTACCACCAAAATACTTTGTAAGGACCATTAGCACACCCTGTATGGTGCTATTCCAACCCTGTCTAGTCCAAACTCTGATAGCCTTGAACAAGTTTGGGAACATAATTAAAACACCCCCAAACTAGTCAGCAGTGCTTTTATAAGTTTGTGTAATATTTTACAACCATTTTGTGTGCCCAATAAACCATTCAACCAGTTACTGCAGTGTTGCCTTGTCCAAAAACAAAAAATAATTTATGACAGAAATGTCCATTTTGCATGCTCTTTTCTTTTAGACAGAAGGTTCAATCAGAGGGATGCTCAAAACATCGCTTCCGGCAGATGCCCGACATTTCACAATCGAAAACAACAGTGCAGGTGGTCCCAAGCCATTCAATTAGTCTATGGAATGCGTCCCCTTTTGCTGCTGCATGGAATGCATCCCAGTGCGTGTCTGCATTGTTTCCCTAAACAATCAAAAGATGTTTCCTTTTTTCTGTGACTCTGCTCCCGGCAGACGTTTTAATGACATAACACAGTCCATTCTCACGCATCCGTGTCCAAGTTTACCACATCCCCTGCTTTGTTGTGCTCGGCAGGGGTCTCCAGTCAGGCACAACAGAGAAAACTCTGTAAAATGACAAAAGTAAAAACAATACAGAGATTTTCTCATGAGAAGAACAGCAGGCTGGATTCACTTTGTTTTCATGCTGACGACACATCTGAAAATTATGATAATGCTTCAGACATTTTAGTGCCTGTATATTTTACTGTTCATAGCTGAACATATAAGTAATATAATATTATAATGATATACAATGCAATATACAATGTATACTATACCAACCTAGTAGAAAATAAAATCTGCTTAGTATCTCATAGGACTAAGCGATATGGGCAAAAAAAATTCTGTATTTTTTTATTTGCGATATACTGTATAAATCTCTGTATTTTCTATGTTTTTGTACTTGGATTTTAAAAAAACTGTATTTGTTTTAAAATCTTTGTATTTCACACCCTGGACAATATTGTCCAGTTAAACAATGTTGATATTAAAGGCTATGAAAACATATAAAGTGAATGTAACTATGTAGACTATATATTATGTGCCAAAAAGGGTTAAAATCACATTACATTCTAACATTGTAACATTACAATCTAAAAACAAAAATAATGCAATTTAAAGTACAAGAAAATGAAAATAAATAAAAACAAAAGCACAGACTAATTGTATTAGACAATTTTGATTACTCCAATACAGTTGCTTTATTGTTAGAGCTATCATAAAAAAATATTCTACCATGCCATTTATTGTCCAACTACAAATATTTTAGCAAAATGTATATTTTAGTTAGAATAGTCAGCGCTCCTATTTTATATCACTCCATCTGTTTGGCGCGCATGGAAAGTCTGTGAAGTTAAGAGGAGACTCTAATGCAGAAGGCTAATTCACTCCTGACAGCAAAATGGAAATATTTCCATGACTTTATAGCACTTTATAATACCTATTTTTACGATTTTACCTAGGTTGGATAATTACTAAAAATTTAACTGCATATGTGATTAGCAAAGCTGTGATTTTTTTTCGCACAGCTATTAAAAGAGCGCAAATGGCCTATCGGTCAGCAACACCTATGTTTCAAGCATCTGAAGCCACTTTAAACTACGCGTTAACTATATCTTTACCGTTATTTTAAAGCCCTTAATATAAAGGATGTCTCATATTTAGAACAAACTGGATTATGCACTTTCACCACAGTAACTCACTCTGTGACCCTACACCCTAATTTACATTACTGATGACAAAAATCTGAATAAATAAAACTATTTACATAAAATATAATTATATATAATTGTATGTGATTGATCATTAAATAATTGATTGCAATTGGTCAATCAAAGCACTTGTGTAGGGTATCAGACCGAATCAGACAATCTAAGATTTGATCAAGAACATGGTTGAAACACGAGGAGCCGAATTCCACAGAAGCCCAAACACCTATGGACGGTTGGGGGTCGGATGTCGTAAATCAGATCCTGGCGCCACAAACCTGAACGAGCCAGCAGCTTTGAGTAGCTCACAGCATTTAAACAAAAGAACACTTATTGACAATTCCAAGGAGATTGTCAATTTTAAGGCAAGTAATCAAGATTAAATGGTCAAAAGAGATGCACAGCGTGACCATCACATGGTAACCAGTGATAGCAATTCACAAGCTCTTTGGATTGACTCCCCCACTTAGAAGACAAAGAACAAACAGATTCCTTACCGACCTTTTAACCTTTGGTCTTCACAGAATATGTCCTCATCCACAGAATGGCACAGAAACTGCATTTCCATGTAATATGCATCTAAATGACACTAAAAGGACTTGTTGTGAGCAACTAATCATTTCTATGCATAACTCCATATCATGTATGTAACCCACATGTGACTTATCAGGTCTTAATAATTTATTGTGTATGTATTTTGAATAACTATTGAATATTTTAAGAATTGCTATTCATGTTTAGTACATGTGTGTTTGAATCTTCATGCTTGAAACATTTCTTCCAATCAATTCTTTGTCAAAAGTATCATATTCTTGTTATAGAAATCATTTCCAAATTATACTCTGCAAGAGCGGGAAAAATCGGACCATTTGACTGATGAGATGACATGTTGATTTGTGTATTGGGAGGAGAAATATACAACACCCCTAGCAAAGACAGCTTCTAATTGGTCAAAACACCATTTGGGAGGTGTCCAAAAGCCCAGTTTAAATACTCAGGACACCATCAAAAACTGCTTTTTAGTCATCGCCTTTTAGCTCTTTAGCTTTTTGGTCATGGCTTTTTAGGTTATATGCTGTTTGCCATAAGCTGCTTTTAGCTTTTCGCTTTTATTCGTGCTTTTCAGTCATCGCTTCTTAGCGCTTTTTGAGCGTGCTCTGGCGTACACGCCATCGCCTCCAAAACCATGAGGAGAAACGCCACTTAGTCTCATCAAACTTTACTTCTATTTTTTTAGTTTATTTTATTTTCCGTTGAGATTTTTGTGTTTTGAGTTAAGTTTGCCTAACGTCGCATCTCCCAAAAGAGTGCTGTCTAAGCTTCAACTTCAGACCACAGCTCCGCGTCGCTAGCCAACGCCCAATCACTGGCTTCCCGAGACTGAACCTCCAGCCAATCAGAAAGCGGGAAACCCCTTTTGGCAACCAGACAAGGAAGGGAACCCCCGGACACAGGAAAGCAAGTACCTCCAGATCCTTGCTGAACTGGTGCATTTAATATAATTTTAACATTGAGGAACTCAATGCGAGGGTTAAACTAAGTTATTGATGGTTGTTCAGATCTATACAATTGCACATATTGCTGTAAACTTGGGATCTCACATTTTCATTCTCTTAAACTAATTATTTACTCACTTTCTCTCTTTCTGACTTTGTGTGTGTGTGTATGTGTATGTTAGACCATTTTATGTGTTTATGTAGTATGTTGGACTAATTTAAGTGTTTATGTAGTTAATAAAGCCTTACATGTATCACACTTGACGTGGTTCATTGTTTGCTCATAACTGGAGACACTTAATCATGCAGATTTATGCTACAAAGCTTTTGTAGAATTGTACAGTAAGAAAACTATTTCCCTTAACCAGGAAATTAACGATCTTAGAATTGACAAGACAGTACCTGAGAGTCAAGTACTAGCTCAGCGATCTAAATATTTATAATTATTATAACTAGTATGCTAATTATTCATATTTTCCCCATGAGCTGAGCGCTACAGACTTGGTGGAGGATTGCGGGAATGATAAAATGAAAGTTATGAGCTTAAACACTGTCAACCTAAAAGTGTGTTGCGTGTGTGACGTAAGCAGCGCGCGACCGCTTGAATGAATGAATGCAGAGAAGGCTGTAACGTGAGTCCGACTCTTCATTCTTAACTCAGTAATGAACTTTTTAAAAAAAGGTAACATCTGAGATCGTACAATAAGGTAGAAGTTGAGCGCGTTCCTCATTTTTGTAATGCCTTGTTTTATAGCTGAATTGATTTCATTGCGTGTCCCAGTGTTTTTCAATAGCTATTCTCCCTTAATCTCAGTCACCGTTAGCTGAACGGAGCTGAACTGCAATTAAAAGGGGAATAAATCGGTGGATAAAAGAATAGTTTCGAGCGCGTTCCTCAATCTATTTATCAAATTGTCATTGTCAAAGTGTTCCATTGTCATGCCATGTTATTCGACTCCCTGGGTTAAACATTACGAGAATAATGCTTGCCTGCCTGTGTCTGTTCACAAAGTAAATTTAATTTCGCTTAACACTGCGTGTAAGTGAATATTAACTTTGCACCAACAGCGAAGAAAACCTGTTGTGTTTATGTGTCCAGAGGAACTGGCACGGAGAGTTGAAGATCTGCTGAGATCGTTATCACTGTTTCCCCTAACTGCAGCACAAAGCTGCTATTTGAATAAAGTTAAATTTAACTCCGAACGAACCGAGAGTTTAAGCGCCACATCGCAAAACCAACCAAAAGCGGTGTTGTTATTTGTACAGTGTTGAAATGCGTCAACATTTCATGTAATATGCTTAACTGTATTTGCAATGCAACTATTCACATGCTAGCCACTAGAGCTGGATTTGGTTGCCATAGTTACAATCGTGACACGGAAGTCTTAACCTACTTCCGAAGCAACTCTGAACTGCGCACGTGCAGCACAGCGACGCTATTGTAAACAAACCCCACGGTGTGGCTAAGCTAACGAAACAGTTGTTTACATTGAAGTCTATGCAAAAGCCTTTAGCCTCAAAGGTTAGCAGTTAGCATTAACATCCAGTGGTTGAATGCAGTGTCTGTTTGGGCAACGATAAAGTGATTTAACCCTTTAAACATCTAAACTAATACACCTGTTGGTCTCTTTCTCTCTCTTATTCCTCCCTTTTCTCACTTCTTACCACTTTATCTTATTTTACTAGAAAGGGAATACTGACTCACAATTATTAATTGTGCCAAATCCAAATTTAATTAAACATTACATTTATTTGGAATCATTCAAATTTCCTCTCAGATAATTTCATATGATCATTATTTCTAGTATTTCCTCTTATGCCTAATCATCTTAGGTACGAATAAGCCTTGAACTTTTAAAGTTTAAGTAAACTTATTCTACTTAATTGATTTTATTACCCCTATCAATAAATTCTATTCAGACTTATACTTATTATTTTATTGCGTTTTACCCCTTTTCTTCCTGTGGTTATACACTTAGCCATTATTGTTTTATTTTGATTTCCTTCTTTATTTAATTTCCTTTTTACTTATTTTGCCCATTTATTACTCTTTAATTTTACTTTACTTACCATTCTCTTTCCTCTGTATATCCTAGCTTGGGAACGACACACCTGAGCCCTAATAGGAGACAGTGTTATCCCTCACTACGAGTTCAAATAAATTAGAAAGACAACTCTCTTTCACTCAAATTTTATTTTTGTTTGATTAGTTGTGCAGCAACTAAAAAAACAACAACAACACTATTCTACTCGTAGTTGGGCATAACAGCAACAGAGCCTGCTAGTGGACACGATCCACTCAGTTTACTGAGTCTCCTTCCCTTTTCTCCTGTTCTCTCCTGCTTTCTTTCCTCTTTACTCTTCACATGCGTAGGGACCTGTAAGAGCCATCAATCAATTCTATGTGAATGAAATGCATAATCTTGTTGAAGAAGACGAATCATCCGTATTAATTTGATTGTAATCAACCCCTCCTTTTTCTTCCTAACCTCCCTACATTTGGAAACGCAATCCAAATTTTAGCATCTCATCCAACACTGAGATCAATTTAATAGAGATACGTGTTGAACAACTGTCGCCTTCGCAGCCTCCCTGGTGAGCGGCCCAACTGTAAGGTGTACAGTGTCAATCCTGTCAGACTAAGAAAAGAGATACATTAACATTATTATTGCATTCTTTTGTCTAAAACAAAGATTTAATAATATTGTTTACCTTCTTGATAACCACACTCAATTGAAAAAAATCATAATAGTTTCTCTAACCGAAAAGGATTGTTTCTTTTCATTGCATTGTTTTCAACGCTTTTTCTCTCTTTTTCTCTTCCTCACTAGAAGTGCCAAGTCTTCGCATCCCTTAGTCTATTAGACCACCCCGGACCAACACAATCTCACCATACTTCACTAATTGGGTCCCTCCACTGATACCACACTTCGTTGTCCCACCACACATAGGCTTCTACTTTACACAGATCTGTGTCAGTCTCTCTTCTCCCTGGCGTGCCAAAATGCCGCAGACTGCAAAACCCATTGCCTATGGGGAAGATGTGAATACTTGGTTGAGAGGCATGACTGACAGCCTCACCCCCAAGACATTTGAACTTTTATTATTTTTAATAATAATCCTAATCCTGAGAAGATTCCTGACACAAGATCAAGCCAGAACAACAACCACAAGGAGCTAGTCAAAATCACCAGCTCCCTGGCAGCAGCGCAGCTCGACCAACAACATTCAAAGGCTGCCCAG
>JADLZN010003714.1:0-35000 GCA_018155175.1 Sinocyclocheilus anophthalmus
AAGGCACTTCATTAATATTAACATAAGAATTATCATATTTTTCTCCTTTCAACTACAACATATATCAGAGTGCTCAACGCGTAATTGGATGTTGAGTGCTCACACACGCATGCTGTGTGCGTACTCCATTATAAACCGTGAATTTTAACAGTTGGGATTGGTTATTATAATTTGAATTGGATCTTGTATCAGGGATGATGCAGCATCGCTGGAAGAAAATTTTAAACCAAACAGTAAACATCTGAACATAAATAAGAGCGAAGAAAATCCGCAGCAAAGATTCAGAATGTAGACCTGTTATAAAAACTTAAAGAGCAGGTCATATGGGTTTTGAAAAATATCTCTTTTGCAGTTTAATAACGTAGCTATCCTTAAATGAAAAAAAATCTGCAAAGTTGTTAATCAAAAAAAAGTGCATGATAAATAAAGATATTGTCTCTCAAAAAGAGAGGTCGGTTCTGAATCTTCTTAACGAGTCGTCATGTTTTCGAATCTTTTGCCCGTTACCGGTGTACGTCACTGTGTAACACATTTGCATAATCCCCACCTGCCCACAAGTCTGACCTGCCCACAAACACTTCTGCTAGACTAGTTAGTGTGTTTACATCATGTTAAAAAGACGCTGTGTTCAAGGATACCACAAAAATACAATTCAAACACTTTTGTTTGTTGGGCCATGTCATTTTTCCAAGGATCTGCTTCTTAATTTGGCCGTTTGTCTTCGTTGGCTTCTTAATCTCTTAATTTGCGACTAACAAGCTCTAGCACGCCAGACCGGTAAGTACGATTGATACGTTATGCTGTACCTTTTCAATTGACGGCGCCCTCCAAAATATCAAGTTTTGTGCTAATATGTGGATGTATACCTAGTGCCCCACAGATTTAGGTATTCCAGTAAAGCATCGATATTAGTCTCTTACTGCACGCTAGTTATGATAATTCGCTGATGAACCACTATTTACTAAGAATGTGTCGATTAAGTGAGACTGACGTTCGGTTATTAATAAGTACATGTGTTTAATAATAAGAAGGTAGCGTGTAGCACACGAGACTTTATATAATCATTGTGAAATTTTTTTCACATAAATATTCTGCCCTGCACCGGCAGTTTATGATTAATGTGGGAGAGATGATGGCCGAGTAGGGTAACGTTAGTTAGGTTGGTGCGCCTGTGATACAGCTGTTCTGTGTTCTGATTAAATTTTAAGACACAGAGCGTCTTTTGTCTGGCGTTCTTCAAACATCTTCGTAGTGCTCGCTAACTTGCTCAAGGAATCCTCTCTGTGCCAATCACAACAGGCTTGGCCAGCTGACCAATCAAAGCAGAGTAGGCTTATGGAATGGAGGGGTTTGCTCCGAACTTGCTTGAACGAATCGTTTCGAAATAATTGGCAAATGACTTACTAGTAAATGTATTTCTGCGAAAAGTACAATGTTGCCATTTATTTATTTATTTGTATGCCCAATTTAAAATCTGTTTATAGGGGAATCCAATACCGTATCTAGACCCGACATATTTAAAAGACCATATGACCTGCTCTTTTAACATCAAAGGCTGCTTGTACGGTACACTGGATGTAGATTATAGGGATAGTACTGACCGGAAGGCAGAGTTCGGCTTGATGCAGGTGGACTGCTCACGCAGCCCTGTCTGTTGCACACAGTTACAGTAAAACTGTACTCCACATAGGCCTTCAGTCCTCCTGCCGTGTAACTCCGCTCCTGTGCTGATCCACTGTACAGCACCTAAAGCATACAAACACACATACAACACTGAGTACAGTTTAAAATAGATATAGAAAAGAGAAATAGGTATAGATAAACTCAGCACTAACATTTGCAAGCACACAATTACACACCTAAAAATTACCTTTTAGGCACTTGAACTAAGACAACAAAGTCAGATCCGAGGTCTATTTGTTCTAACATTTCAACTATGGTGCTCACATGGACACTGCAAGACTAGAATATAGTTACACTAGAAGATAGTAATAAAACCTGCTCTGTGAAAAAAAAAGTATTCTGTTAAATTTAAGGTAAAAAAAAAAAAACAAGCAGCTGTGATTTTCAGACATTCACCATAAAACACTGTGACTGTGATACTTTATGCAATAAAGATGAACTAAAGGACTAAAATGTGATACAAACATCTTAAAGTACATTACCGATAACAAAATCATTTATACAAAATATGATCATATGTGATGCATCAAGCAGATTTTACTGTTTTACACCATAAATTATTTTGTCATTCATAGTTTCACTTCCAAAAAACTATATATTTGACTATATTTTACAGTAGAATTACATATGTGATGTTAAATCATTTACAATTTTACAAATTCTGGCTTTAGCATTTTCATAGCATTTTTCCATTAAAAATTACTATCTTTTTTTTTTTACAGTTTAGCTATCTATTAAAAATAAAAGGACATACTTTTGATTGGTGATGTACATGCATTGGTGAATATACTGTTTGAACCTTTTCACTGAAATTTAATCATCAGAATGAACTATAACAAACCATTTGAAACAACAATTTGCTAAATAAATCGGTTTTCCCAATTGTTCATGGTAAAGAGAGAAACAATCTAGAAAAGCATGTTTGATTATTTCCTCATATTGCTCAGCTGTATAAGGCAGATGGCAGAATAATACAATGTGAAAAAACAGCAATGTAGCATTTAGAAAATATGTTTTGAAAACAGCATACTCGGTAAGTACATGCAATAATTCAGCAACTGATCATACCAATGGGAATTCTTACAACCGCTCATAAGAAGTAGACATGTATACATGCACTAAACAGATCACACTTTCGGAGCTTTCAATACCTGCCTGACCTGACATATTTATTAAAAACATTCATATCTGCAGGTTACTGACTGAAAACATCATCAATGCTAACATACACTTATCAAACTAATTAAAATCTATGATAATGAAATCCAATTAAAAAGAGGATTGTTCAGGGAAAGTAATCTAAAAAAAACATAGTTGAAACATTTGCCACGAAGACAGGAAAGGTGATCCTGATATGGAAAACAGTGCTTTAAATACAGACTAACATGCGGAAGACGGGGGGGGGGGGGTGTTTTTGGGGGGTTTGGGGCGGGTTTGTCGACGGCACTACTTTAACCTTTAAAGGTCTGCTACCCGAACGAAGAAAAACAAAACAAAACAAAGATTCACATGAGTAATAGAGGAGACCTTTTTGGACAGTTCAGCCCACGCCACATGCATACTGGGACACAAGGCACAAGTTATGGAAATATAAATCTGGACAAAAATGAAGGTTACTGGGGACAAAAAATACCATAATACAAAAAGTTGAAAAACTGGAGCAATAGGAAGTGTTCTGTGTGATGCATGAAGCAAAGAACAAGACAATATAGCCACAGAAGCTTCAAAGCTGTGTGCCAACACATCTGAATATTCTGGCAGTGGCCCTTTTCTATCAAGAAAAAAAGTTGAATGTGCTGAAATGGATACCTGTGTTACTATAGGTGGAGCGTATGGGTTGGACATTTGTTCTTGGTGAAGGTTGACTCTGTACTCAGTCACTTCGCCCCTGACATCTTTGTCCTGTGGCATTTCCCAGCTCACTCTGAGTGAGGACGAGGACACAGGGGACACATGAGGAGGGGGCATGTACTCGGGCACTGTGGAGCAGCACAAATAATTCATCAGAACAACAAAACCTTTTCTTAATCAGCATTTTTGTCTTGTTATCCAGCAAATGAATGTACTTGAGATGAAAGTTTAATTTATGTAGAGAATACTGCAATTAGGTTCCTTAATTTAGTTTTTTTTTTTTTACTATTTTAAGCATAAACCTAACAAGTAACAAACAAATAAATAATAATAATAATCTGCTTGTTAAGTCTGCCGTCACGCGTCACTGCTTCCGGTTCCAAACAATCTATCAGATGCCACAAGAAAGAAGAAATGTATACAGGTGCATCTCAATAAATTAAGAATGTCGTGGAAAAGTCCATTATTTCAGGATATTCAACTCAAATTGTGAAACATCGCCTGTATTATAAATAAATAAATTTAAATGCACACAGACTGAAGTAGTTTAAGTCTTGGTTCTTTTAATTGTGATGATTTTGCCTCACATTTCCACAAAAACCCACCATTTCACTATCTCAACAAATTAGAATATTCATAAGACCAATAAAAAAAATTTTTTAGTGAACTGTTGGCCTTCTGGAAACTATGTTAATTTACTGTACATGTACTCAAAACTTGGTAGTGGCTCCTTTTGCTTTAATCACTGCCTCAATTCGGCGTGGCATGGAGACAATCAGCCTGTGGCACTGCTGAGGTGGTATGGAAGCCCAGCTTTCTTTGACAGTGGCCTTCAGCTCAACTGCATTGGTGGGTTGTGTCTTCATCTTACCTCTTGACCAACCCAAACCACCAAAATACCCCATAGATTCTCTGTGGGTTCAGGTCTGGTGAGTTTGCTGGCCATTCAAGCACACCAACACCATGGTCATTTGTGCTTTTGGTGCTTTTGGCAGTGTGGGCAGGTGCCAAGTACTGCTGGAAAATGAAATCAGCATCTCAATAAACCTTGTCAGCAGAAGGAAGCACGAAGTGCTCCAAAACTTTCTCGGTAGATGGCTGCCAAGTTGAATGTGGACTCAGAAACACAGTGGTCTAAAGTCCTCTTTTCAGATGAGAGCGAGTTTTGTATTTCATTTGGAAATCAAGGTTCTAGAGTCTGGAGGAAGAGTGGAGAGGCAAAGAAACCATGTTGCTTTAAGTCCAGTGTTAAGTTTCCACAATCAGTGATGATTTGGGCTGACATGTCATCTGCTGGTGCTGGTCCACTGTGTTTTCTGAAGTCCACAGCCAACGCAGCCATCTACCAGGAAATTTTAGAGCACTTCAAGCTTCCTTCTGCTGACAAGCTTTATGAAGATGCTGATTTAATTTTCCAGCAAGACTTGGCACCTGCCCACACTCCCAAAAGCACCAAAAGCTGGTTCAATAACCACGGTGTTACTGTGCTTGATTGGCCTGCAAACTCGCCTGACCTGAACCCCATAGAGAATATATGGGGTTTTGTCAAGAGGAAGATGAGAGACACCAGTCCCAACAATGCAGATGACCTGAAGGCTGTTATCAAAGCAACCTGGGCTTCCATTACTACTGAGCAGTGCCACAGGCTGATTGTCTCCATACCACGCCACACTGATGCAGTAATTCATGCAAAAGGAGCCCCCGCCCCCAACCAAGTATTGAGTACATGTACAGTAAATTAACATATTTTCCAGAAGGTCAACAATTCACTAAAAAATGTTTTTTTTATTGGTCTTATAAAATATTCTAATTTGTTGAGATAGTGAATTTTTGTGAAATGTGAGCCAAAATCATCACAATTTAAAAGAACCAAAGACTTAAACTACTCAGTCTGTGTGCATTGAATTTATTTAAAAAACGAATTTCACAATTTGAGTTGAATTACTGAAATAAATGAACTTTTCCACGACATTCTAATTTATTGAGATGCACCTGTATGTGTCACGATGTGGGTAGATGAGGCACACAGCGATGGGGTAATCCAAAAGGTGAGACTTTAATTATCAATCCAAGAGTGTAAAACAGAATAACAGAGGAGATAAGCACCACAACGAAACTTCAAAGCAAGACAAGGGAACTGAGGAAAACACATGGCTTATAAACTCATGGAACGTAATCAGGGAGAACAGAAACAGGTGAGAAGTAATCAATCAAAACAGGTGAACAGAATAAACAATGATTAACTAAACGAGGACAGGAACTGAACCAAATAGGGTCAAACAGGAACTAAACAGAGACAAACACATGATAATATGTATATATATATATATATTGTATATATACAGTGGGTACGGAAAATAATCAGACCCCCTTAAATTTTTCACTCTTGTTATATTGCAGCCATTTGCTAAAAGCATTTAAGTTAATTTTTTTCCTCATTAAATGTACACACAACACCCCATATTGAAAGAAAAACACAGAATTATTGACATTTTTTGCAGATTTATTAAAAAAGAAAAAAAACTGAAATATCACATGGTCATAAGTATTCAGACCCTTTGCTCAGTATTTAGTAGAAGCACCCTTTTGATCTAATACAGCCATGAGTCTTTTTGGGAAAGATGCAACAAGTTTTTCACACCTGGATTTGGGGATCCTCTGCCATTCCTCCTTGCAGATCCTCTCCAGTTCTGTCAGGTTGGATGTTAAACGTTGGTGGACAGCCATTCTTAGATCTCTCCAGAGATGCTCAATTGAGTTTAAGTCAGGACTCTGGCTGGGCCATTCAAGAACAGTCACAGAGATGTTGTGAAGCCACTCCTTCGTTATTTTAGCTGTGTGCTTTGGGTCATTGTCTTGTTGGAAGGTGAACCCTCGGCCCAGTCTGAGGTCCTGAGCACTCTGGAGAAGGTTTTCGTCCAGGATATCCCCGCATTCATCTTTCCCTCGATTGCAACCAGTCGTCCTGTCCCTGCAGCTGAAAAACACCCCCACAGCATGATGCTGCCCCACCCATGCCTTCACTGTTGGGAATGTATTGGACAGGTGATGAGCAGTGCCTGTTTTCTCCACACATACCGCTTAGAAATAAGGCCAAAAAGTTCTATCTTAGGTCTCATCAGACCAGAGAATCTTATTATTTCTCACCATCTTGGAGTCCTTCCGGTGTTTTTTAGCAAACTCCATGCAGACTTTCATGTGTCTTGCACTGAGGAGGAGCTTCCGTCGGGCCACTCTGCCATAAAACCCAGACTGGTGAAGGGGCCACCGGCTGCAGTGAATGCGTTGATTTCTACAACTGTTCTCCCATCTCCCGACTTACATATCTGGAGCCTCAGCCATAGTGATCTATTGGGTTCTTCTGTACCTCTTCACAAGAGCACTTTTCTCCCCGATAGGCTCCAGTTTGGACCAGACGGCCATCTCCCAAGGCTTTCTCCCATAAGTATAGCCCTCAGTTTATTTTGGCCAGACGCCGCAAGCTCTAGGAAGGAGCTCTATGCGTCATCCCAAGTCTATCCATTTAAGAGATTATGGAGGCCACTGTGCCCCTTCTTAGGAACTTAAGTGCAGCAGAAATTTTTTGAACCTTGACCACATATTCTGTCTCTGAGCCCTCTTCAAGGCAGGTTCCTTTGACCTCTATGATTCTTACATTTCTCTGACATGCACTGTGAGCTGTAAGTTCTTATATAGACAGGTGTGTGGCTTTTTTTATATAGTCCAATCAGTATAATCAAACACAGTGGGACTCAAATGAAGGTGTAGAAAGAATTTTGTAATTTCCTACCGTAACTAGTATCAAAACATAATTTTGCACTAGTAATATGCATTGCTAAGAACTTAATTTAGACAACTTTAAAGATGATTTTCTCAATATGTAGATTTTGGTTTCTACCCTCAGATTCCAGATTTTCAAATGTTGTCATACTCAGCCAAATATTGTCCTATCCTTAACAAACCATACATCAATGGAAGGCTTCGAGAATTGACCCTTATGACTGGTTTGTGGATGCCAGCGTCCCATTTATTTTTTATTTGTTTTTTTTAGCGCCACTTAAGCAGTTGCCGGCCTAGATTGAGCCGAACTGATTAAACTAGGCAAAAAATTAAGCGACAATGGGGATACCTATTTATTTTAAGGAGCATTAGCCTCAATGTTTGCAGTTTCTTTTAGCTTGTGCTATCTGCTGGAAATGGAGAGTAAATATTAAAATTAAGTTTTTGAGTGAAGGGAAACATCTATTAATGTTTAGTGTTCAGTTATGTTTGACATTTGAAAGAGTTTCTGTTACGTTGTTTCTGTTGTTACCGTTGTGCAGAAGAGTAGAGCTTATGGTTATGGATACTACTCCTCAAAGGCATTAAGCCTTGTTCAGTGAGCAGTAGCTTTGCTAGTGCAGTATTTTCCAGTATTGCTCAAGTATTTTCCTACTTGAGCTGTTTAGCTGTATACAGTCTTTAAATTGTACCAAATAACTCAAAATGAAATACAAACAGGCCTTACTCAAAATCACATACTTTTAAGAATCAACTTAAATTAAATGAGCACATTTCACTAATATTATTAAATAATTTAGGAGATTTTACATGATTTTATCAGGCAGATTCCATTAAAAATAAAGCCTTAAAAACTACTTAAAAATATTATGTGTAATATTGTTACACAGTAGATAGCTTAAACCATTTTTTACAGTGTTGTTTCCTTAGCAAGTTTAGTTTTACACAATACAAAACAAAACTATTGGTAAAATAACACAATTAAATGAATCGATCTGTAGTTAAAAATTAGAACTTACATGGTAAAACTCTTGCGTGTCTTTTGTTCAGGCGTCTAACAGGTAAAAAACAAACATACATACATACATTCATTACATATATACATTACACACACACACACACACACACACACACACATTTGCATTTAAAGTGAACACAGCAAAACAGCTTTTTTTTTTTTTTAGACATGCCCCAAAAATGACATTTTCCAGATGTTATAATAAAAGATCTGTGGGGCATTTTGAGCTGAAACTTCACAGACACAATCTGGGGACACCAGAGACTTATATTAAACATTGTAAAAAGGGGCATAATAGGGTAGCCCCTAAATGTGTTTAATTATCGTGCCGATAAATACAGCAAAGCAAAGAGCAGGGATATATTGAGCCAGACTTTAAAATAAAGCAGAAATAGAAGTTATTGAGCTGATTTGTGATGAATCAGAGATGAGCGTTTGGCTGCTGTCCATCCTTTCTAGGATAGTGAACGATTCCTCCTGCAATGACTGTAGCCAGAAAAACAACATTTACATTTACATTTGCATTTATTCATTTGGCAGACCCTTTTATCCAGAGTGACATACGTTTGAGGAACACAGCAGCGATTTAACATAAGATGCAAACTAAACACGAGAAGTGCCTGTTTACAAGGTTTCAGCCTTTGCTCAAAGTAGTAAAAGCTAGGACAGGAAGAGATAAGGATAGCCGCGACCCGACCCAGTGCCGATAGAATTTGTTTTTTTTTTATATTATATTATCTATTCTTATTATTGTTATGAGGAGGCAGTTAGATGCTCATGGAAGAGATGAGTTTTCAGTTGTTTCTTGAAGATTGTGAGGGATTTGAAAGACATTTGCATCTTCAGCAACACCTGCACTCTCAGAAAAAAAGGTGCAAAAGCTGTCACTGGGGCAGCGCTACCCTTGCTACCTTTTAGGCTTGGCTGGCTACTAGATATGACACTTTAGAAGGTACTAATATGTACCTTTAAGGTACTAATATGTACTCTTTAGGTACAAAGGTGTGTCTTTTGAAAAGGTAATGGCCCAGTGATAGCTTCTGTACCTTTTTTGTGAGGTGTGGGGAGTAAAAAATACCTCCTATTTCTCAATGTTTGGAGAAAACATTTAATAAATACAAATGTATGGTGTGTTTAGCTCAATTAAGCACTCTTAAGTTCACTTACTCCTCTCTTTCTGGAAAGTTACATTTCTTATTATTGCTTGATAAATGACCTTAAGTAGACCTTAAGCAGCCTGGGGTCTGTGTTGTCGTATCGTTTGCTTCATAATGCAACACACATTTTCAATAGGAGACAGGTCTGGACTGCAGGCGGAACAGTCTAGTACTCTTTTACTATGAAGCCACACTGTTGTAACACGTGCAGAATGAATCTTTCATTAATATCTTGTTAAAATCAAGCAGGATTGTCTTTTAAAGCAGCTGTCGGCCTTGCTGCGTCAGCATTATGCTACCGGCTTTTCTCAGGCCCTCTTTCATCAGACAAAATATATATAACTGATATATAATATATCTAGAGTATATAACACACACACACCAAAGAAAAACAAGTAGATAGCATAGAAAAAATAGAAAGCTAGTGTTTAGTATATCAAAAAAGGAGACTACAGTTAGAATAAATTAGACTAGAAAGTGATTAGAGTTAGTAGAGGTCAAATAAAGATAGAGAACAGATGTGCTGTAGTTTTCTGAGATGGATTAAGGACTCAAAGATGGATTGAGTTGAGCAGGTCATTCCACCAAGAGGGAACATTTAATTTAAAAGTCCGACAAAGTGATTTTGTGCCTCTTTGAGCGCGCCACATACTCTGAAGTAAGGAATTTAGGTAAAGGGGTGCAGAGCCAGTGTTGGTTTTGTAGGCAAATATTAATGCCTTGAATTTAATTCGAGCAGCTACTGGTAGCCAGTGCAATTGATGAACAGAGGTGTGACATGCATTATTTTTGGCTCATTAAAAATTAATCTTGCAGCGGCATTTTGGATTAATTGCAGAGGTTTGACAGAAGTGGCTAAAAGACCTGCCAAGAGAGCATTGCAATAATCCAGCCTGGATAGAACAAGAGCTTGAACAAGGAGTTGTGTTGCATGTTCTGAATGTTTTGATAAAGTGATGGGTTTGATGAAACCACAAGCAGTTCTGTCTTAGCAATGTTGAGTGAAGGTGATGGTCCGTCATCAAATTTGAATGCTTTTTCAACAATGAATCTCAAAATCATTCAAAGGACAACTGAGGGACTCATGCACAACTATTACAAAAGCTGCAAACATTCACTGAAGTTCAAGAAGGAAACATGATGCATTTAGAGCCGGGCGTGCTAAACTTGAACTAGGATGATGTGTACATTTTTCTTGTATAGTTTAAAGATCTTTTTTTGTGTTTTTCATGTAAGTACTAGCCCTTCAGAAGCTGATATTACAGTTTCCCAGAAAAGACAAAAATAAGTACCAATTTACCTGTGACCATCCATCAAGCACTTACCCTCAAGCCAAATGTAGCATTTTATATACTGTCTTAGATCATATATCTATAAATTATATTAGGGCTGTCAATCTATAAACATTTTTAATCTAATTAATCACACCCTTTTTCTATGATTAATCGCGATTAATCGCACACTTCATGAAATTAAGCATAGACCATTTATCTTTCAAATGTTTATTTTGTCATCATTTGCTATATCCAGCAAAGTAAACCAAAAAATTGAAAGGTGATTCTCAAAAATCTATATTTTCTACAAGCTTTTTTCAAGATAAATTTAGAAAAAGAGTTTTCCAAAAAAGGACACTTAGAAACTCCAAAAGGACACCAAAGAACCAAATGTTATAAGGAGCCCATATAAGCACATATGAAAGAAAAAAAAAGAATTTTATAGTGTGTGTACAGTGCAACAGCAAATAGCTTTTTTTTTAGAGAAGCCAAGTTGCGATACCGAACAGGACCACATGGAGATGTCAAAAAAAAACTAAACCAACCGCCTGCTGACTGCATATATCTACTACAGTACATGGATTCATTCAGAATAACTAAACACAGCAACATAAACATGACAAACCAAAACAATATCGTGAATGTGTATGGAAACAACGTGAATGTATGCAAATGTCTGTGCCTGTGCATAAATACAATGTGCACGCCCCGATCAGTGCGGACGTCAAGAGCTCATACACGCATTTTTATAACAGACTCATGCGTGCTTACTGTACTGTACGACTCCTGTACGCAACCGCAATTGTCTTTACCTTGATTGCGGTCTTCATCCATCAAAACTTTACTAGAGAGACTGGTTATCAAGTCGAGAAACCATACATACTCGGCCATACAGAGGTGGAAATGCAAAAAAGCTCTACCTCCTTTAGTGGACGTTGCTATCCTAGGTACTACCAAAAGTCCAGAGTTTTGCGAACTTAAAGGGGTCATATGATGTGATTTCAATTTTTCCTTTCTCTTTGGAGTGTTAAAAGCTCTTGGTGCATAAAGAAGATTTTTGAAGTTGCAAAGACTAAAGTCTCAATCTCAAAGAGATATTCTTTATAAAAGTAAGAGTCAACCACGCCTACCTAAAAACGGCTCGTTCTAACACCCCCCCACAAATCTACCTCACTATGTGGGAAGATTTGCATGACGCCGCACAAATGTTCACGCAAAGAAAGAAGGCGTAACTTCTATTCTCGCTGTAGTATTGTTGATGCCGCCGCCGCCATGTCGTGAAGATGCTGTATGATTCATTGTGAAAGCGAAACTACTTTGTTTGGTCTCCAAAATGAGGACGATATCTGCTTTGTCATGTCTGGAACTGTTTTTTTTTTCACTCTAATAGTGCCTGGTTGCTGAGAGAAAATACTACAACTTGCGCTGTTGGATCGCCGGATCTGCGCTTCCACCGTGGGACAAAGCGGGAGTCCAGCCCTGTGAGAGTCACCACATGTGGACTCTTCGTCGAATCCGACGCCTCCTGCCTCACTCTAACGACCCTACCGGCCGTTCCGCACTTTAGACCCCCGGCATATGCTCACTCTAGCCCACTGTGTGTGATGCTGTGTTTTTCGTTGTGAAAGCTAAACTACTTTTTTGGTCTTCCAAAAGAGGACACGACTAAATCAGTGGTTAAGTTGTATTTACAGCAATGTTCCAGAACAGTTCAACCCAAATAACCAGATGTGTGCAGCACATTTTATGGAAAACTGTTTACTGATCCTGGGAGAGTAGACTACAATGCCAACTGTTCTGACTCTAAGACTGTAAGTACGTTTTTTATATTTTTTATATTTAAAGAGTTTTTATATTTTTTTATATTTAAAGTGAGTTTTTTTGGGCAGTGTAGAGTAGTGTTTGTTGTTTGTCGTTTCTCTGATCACAACTGCAGACATGGTTTTATGTTTACGCGGCACGATGCAACAGTATAAGTCATTATAATCCATAATTATGTCCCCACGGGATGCAACAAAAAGCCTCATTTATAATGGGTTTTAATGTTTATGTCTCATCGCTCCGGCCTGACAGGGCATCATCACAATATGGTAACATTTCCGTCACACGCTTGAGTTATTCAGCCAATCACAATGCACTCCCCACGAGCATAGCTGGCCAATCACAGCACACCTCGCTTTTTTAGAACGATGAGGTTTGTAAAAATCAACGCGTTTCAGAAAAGCGAGGCATAGAGGAGAAACAATAATGTACAATATGTGGAAAATACCATATTGGCCCGAATATAAGACAACCCTAATTATAAGACGACCCCCCTTTTTCCAGATGTACCTTTTGAAAAAAAGGCTTTGTAAAAAACAAATCTTGTTTTTTCTCAGTAAAACATTTTGTATTCAATTATTTTCATATTGCATATTTTTCCTATTATAATTTTTGTTTTGAAAGAATGGTTAAAACTGGTAAAATGTACCAACAATCAAATTAAAAAAATATACACTTTTTGATATAACATTAAAAAACAAAACAGGTAGCCATCTGAATTAGGACATTTAGGCTATCTATCTAATAGTAGCCTGCCAATATCTTATTAACAGTAGAAGTTAAATATTACTGTAGACTTCAAATCTGGGTACGTCTTACGTTTTAAAATCACGAAGGGAGTTTGGTCCCATCAGGCTAAAGTGACAGTAACAACTCATGCAGCTGTAAGCTTTTCTCTTTCTTTAGTTTTTACTCGAGATCTTTACAACACACATTACATTACATATTTCATGGCACACTAGTTTTATGCGTATTTGGCGCCACCTAATGTTGTGGGTGTATTATTGACATGTCAAAAAGTCTAGACCCTGAATATAAGACGACCGCGTTTTTTTTCAGATGTATTTCAAAGAACAAACATTGTTTTATATTCGGGTCAATCCGGTTAATGTGTTTTTGCAACTTAACCGCCCAAGATAAACACATTTCAGTACACCAAATACACCAAAATAATGTTCTTTTTAGCAACATAATAGGACCCCTTTAAGGAGCGTGAAGTGATGGTCAAGTCAAGTCAAGTCAAGTCTGCTTTATTGTCAATTCTTCCACCTGTACAGCACATACACACAGATAATTTAAATTGCGTTACTCTCAGACCCCTGGTGCATACAGATAACACTAACAGAAGAACATAAATACAGATAGATACAGATAAAATATAAAATACAACTATACAAATATACAAATAAGGTAAAAATTAAAAAAAAAAAAAAATTAAGCAGCACAAGGCACATGGCAGATAGTGCAAACCAGTGAAGTAAATAACAGTGCATATATAATGATTTGTAGTGCAAAAAGAGCTTATTTAGACTGATTAAAGTAACAGTGTGTGTGTGTATTTGGGAGGGAGGAGTGGGAGAGTCCGTTAGAGGGTCAAAGTTCAGTGGTGCGTGTGGCAAAAGAGGGGAGGGGGGGCAAGGTCGGGAGGGAGTTCAGCCCAGGAGAGATCCTCTGTGATGTGCACACCCAGGAACTTGGTGCTGCTCACCCTCTCCACAGTCACACCATTGACGGATAGAGGAGCATGCTGAGTGCGCACTCTCCTGAAGTCAACAACAATGTCCTTCGTCTTCTCCACATTCAGAGAGCGATTGTTGTCACTGCACCACCCGGCCCGGCGGCTCACCTCGCTCCTGTAGTTTGTCTCATCTCTGTTGCTAATGAGACCACTACAGTCGTGTCATCCGCAAACATAATAAGGAGGTTGGAGTTGTGTGACAGAGAGTGAAGAGGAGGGAGGCTCAGCAGCACATACCTTGGGGAGCACACAGTGTTCAGTGTGATGGTGCGGATTCGTGAGTGCCTGCCGATTCCGAACTGACTGAGGTCTTCCAGTCAGAAAGCTTCAACAACGCCAGTTGCACAGCGAAGTAGTCCAGTGTTGAGCCCAGCTGAGACCAGTTTGTGATGAGCCTGTTGAGGGATGATTGATGTGGAATGCTGAAGGACAGTCTACTATGAACAGCATTCGACGTATGAGTTTTTTGTCAGTTAGTGGTGAGTGCGATGAGTGCGAGGGTAGTCTGGATGGCATCATCGGGTCGAACATGCGGTTGAAACGACTATACAAACTGGAGGAGAGTCCAGGGAGGGAGGGGGCAGGTGGGGAGGGAGGGAGGGAGGGCAGATTTGATGTGTTGCATGACTAGCCGTTCAAAGCACTTCATGAGGATGGGGGTAAGTGCAATTGGACGGTAGTCATTGAAGCAGGATGGAGACGACTTCCTTCGGGACTGGAATGATGGTGGTAGCTTTGAAGCATGTGGGGACAACAGCCTGACATAGCGAGATGTTGAAAATGTCTGTGAAAACATCGGTGAGTTCCACTGCACAGTCAATCAGGACATGCCCAGGAATGTTGTCAGGACCCAGAGCTTTGAGTGCATTGATCCTGCTGAGGGATCTCCTCACGCTGTCCGGTGACAGCGTCATCACCTGGTCTCCAGGAGGAGAGCTCTTTTTGTGGTGGAGTCTTCTGTGCAGTGGTGCTGTTTTGTGCCTCAAAGAGAGCGAAGAATATGTTCAGTTCGTTCAGCAGAGAGATTGTGCTGTCACAGGTGCGTGGTGGGGGATTGTAGTCCGTAATGGTCTGTATCCCCTGCCACAGGCTGCGAGTGTCTCTGCTGTCGCTGAAATGATGGGCTATCCTCCTGGAATACTGACTTTTTGCCTTCCTGATGCCCTAGCCTACCCTATGCGAGAAAGAGTGAGGCTAGTCCTTCGAGGCCACACCTCATCTCCAGCTTGAGCCGAGTGGTTCCCGGTAGGCCAGAGTTCTAGCCTCTTCAGGAGTCCGTAGACACCTGTTAGCCACGGCTTCTGGTTGGCCCGGACAGTGATGGTTTTTGTGACTGTTACATCATCAATGCATTTGGTGATGTAGGCAGTGACAGTCTCCGAGTATTCCTGGAGGTCTGTGGTTTTATTGTATGTGGCAGCCTGCTTAAAAATATTCCAGTCAGTGGTGTTAAAACAAAAATCTTGAAGAGCCTCTGACAACCCTTCCGGCCACACTTGCATCTGTTTGTGAACTGGTTTGGTGACTTTAAAGAGCAGTCTGTATGCAGGCATTAGCATGACAATGATGTGGTCTGAGGCACAGAGGTGGGGGAGGGACGTGAGGGCTTTGTAAGCATCCTCTTTGTGGGTGTAAACAAAGTCTAGAATGTTGGTTTCCCGTGGTTAAGGGAAAGTGCTAGTGTTGCGCTGTTATTTTTGGGACCGAACACACTCTTAGTATGCGTGACTTGAACTCCCCAGCTAAGATGCGAAAAGCATCAGGTGGGCTTGTCTGCACCGAGCCTCACTGATGTGTTGGTACAGTTCATGTCGTGCCCTCGCTCCCTGTTGCTGTTGTTGCGAGCTGGGCGGATGATCTCCAGCACGAGCAGTATGGCTTCGATTCCCTCGGAGCTCGCCACGGCCGGCCCTTCCTCCTCCTCCCTCACCCACCTTCGGTGTGCCGCAGTGTTTGCCCTGACCGACAAAAGCCCATCGCGAAGAGGGGCACCTCGCATCATTGATGTAAACACAAAGCCTTCCGCCGCGGGTCTTACCTCCCTCGATGCGAGCTCTTTCCGCTCGATAGCATGTCAGCTGATCTAGATGAATAGCGCAGTCCGGAACGCTTTTGTTGAGCCATGTTTCCGTGAACACAAAAACACAACAGCCTTACACAGTCTCTGCGTTGCGTGTAGTAGTCGGATGTAGTCCCGTGCATCTGATCCAAAAGAGCGTACGTTAGCCAGTCGATGTGGGGATAGATGTCCTTGTGTGGCGTTAGCGCTAGCCTAGCCCAGATACCTCCGCCACTTACCCCTCTCTGCCTTCATCTCACGCCGCTTGTGGGCGCCTCCGCTGGGGCGAGAGGCAGTGTAAGTAGTGCGGGGTCGGTGATGAGGTGGGCCTCCGAGCAGACCGACAAGACTCACCGCAGCTACTTCGGCCCGTGCGCAGAGTTGAACTCTAAAATGGTGGTGATCTACCGACATTGAGCCAGAAACTCACGCCTGTATGGTGGCTTAGAGACAGATAGACGTGACGAATACGTACAAAAACACTGCGACTCACAAGACAAAAAACACCTTTCTGTCGGGAGAGAGAGAAGCCGCAGCGTGTGAATGCGCCGCCATCTTGTTGGTGCAGAGATGTTGTAGAACTGTGTGGTAGAATACTAGTTAGGTACGCAGGAGCTAACCAATTAAGGGCTTTATAGGTAAGTAATAATATTATGCCCATGATTAATCTGCTTTTGTGGACGGCACGGCGAATTGTGTTCACAGACTCTGATTTCTGGAGGGGTTTCTGAGTCCATGCAGTGATTTCCATTACAGAATCGTGACTGTTTTTTATGCAGGCCCCCACCTGGGGGCCTGAAGATCATAGGCATCCAGTATTGATTTTCGTCCTTGTCCCTCACGCACAGAGATTTCTCCATGTTCTCTGAATATTTTGATGATATTATGTACTGTAGATGATGAGCATATTCCAAAGTCTTTTATGATTTATGTGAGGAACATTATCTGGACAGAGTCCCCTTCCCCATCCGCCCGTTCCATAATTTGTAGATGCAGTTTTTTGCAGATTAATAAACCTCTGAGACTCGGCCTCCCTAAGATACTCTTTTTATACCTGATCATGTTTCTGGCCTGTTGCCAACTTAATTAGTTGCAAAATGTTCCTCCAGCAGTTTCTTTTTAGTAACACTTACTTTTCCAGGCTTTTGTTGGCCCTGTACCAACTTTTTTGACACCTGAGCCTTTTTTCTTAAAATGGTACATTTCCTCTCTTTAAATGTTTGATAGGTTTCCTATGTTCCACTGTAAATAAAATATGGGTTCATGGTATTTACAAATTATTGCATTCTGTTTTTATTTATATAATGTTTAAATGGGTGTGACTGGTTACCTTTGTCTGTAAACATTAATTCAAAGCAGACTGACCTCTCTGAAGATTAATATAATTTTGCATGATTTTCAGTGATATAATTTTGGGAATTATGTATTTGATCATTTGCATATATGATTAACTTTATATATTTAACTTTAACATGACCTTTATTTAGAAAGAGCGCCTGTTACTGTGACAGTTCCTGGAAATGCCTGTATTTCAGGCTGGACGAGCCCATAGACATACAAAAAGAAGCGGTTAAAATAAAAAAAGTTAAGCATGCAAATATATTCACTTCCATAAATGAAGCTTACACTTGTCATGTATAGATTTGGCTCATTGTTTTCTTAGCTAACAATTGTCATATTACAGTTTTTTAAAACTGCTTAGACACTAAAAGTGGTACTTGAGGCCCACTCAATGAAACCATTCACTCATAAACATAAGCTTTAGTCCAAGTCTGCAAAACTACAAGCACATTACGTGCTTTAAACTCAGTTTGCTATTGTAAAGCAAAACTCTAAACAGAGTTCTCTACATTATGCACTGCTGCAGTGCTGTCATATAGTCTAAAATAATGTGTAATATTAAAAAGTATATGTTGTATAAATTGTAGAATAATAAAATCAACTATACTCATCCAGTTGTATTATGCAACTCATATAAAGTTCCCTATGTAAAATGAGTGTAGAATAATATAGAATAAAATACGCAATAAAAAGTAGTGAATCAAATCTAGTGAACATTCAATATATAATCGTTTGTCACAGACTGCTACTGTGGAGGAGACGAAGGAGCGCGGAGACGAAGGGGATTAACATGTGACACTCTTTATTAATCTAAATACAGGCAGGAACACACACGTAGAACGAGGGGATAGACAAACAATACCGAACAGGAAACAAGGGGCAGAACACACTTTATATACAACTTAATCAGGGGAAGACGAGACACACCTGGAATCAAATGAACAATCAACATGAGGGAGAAACTGGGTCATGGGGAGCACGGGGAGAAAAGGGGATAGGGGGGGTGGCGCTCTGGAGGTCCCTCAGGACAGACACGGGATAGTGGGCCTCCAGAGCGGTACCCGTTCTGGGACCCATGGCGGACCCTGACCCAGGAAGCTCCAGGGGCCATGGCGGTGTAGGGAACTCAGGACCCCATGGCGGAACAGTTATCCCTATAGGGTTAGGGTCAGGGTTAGGGTCCAGCCCCAGCAGAAAACCGACACCGAGTGTGGATTGGTGCCAACTCACCCAGTTGGAGAGCTCGAGGAATTCCCCCACATATTACTCCAAGGGCCGACACCCTGCCACAGGCACCACATTGATCCTCAGTCTGCGGTCATGCGTTATGTTTTTCGGTATTCTGTCACCAAATGTCTACTGTGGGGAGACAGGAGATGAAGGAAGGCGAAGACGAAGGGGATTTCAACATATGACACTTCTTTCTTAAATCTATACAAGCAGGAACCACCCGTAGAACACGGGATAGACGAACAATACCGAACAGGAAACAATGGGCAGAACACACTTTATATACGTACATGACAAGACGAGGGACACAACGAGGAACACCTGAAATCAATAAACAATCAACATGAGGGAGAAACTGGGTGATGGGGAGCACATGTTCTGTTCTTGTGCCTGGCTGTCCTGGTATTCTGTGCTCTGTAACGCCAACCAGATGGCAAAAGTTAAAAAAGGAGATTACTTGGATGTGAGGGATCCAGAGTGATTCTACCAGCCCTTTTGCTCACTCTGGATGAATACAGTTCTTGGAGAGTAGAGAGGGGGCACCAATACTCCTTTCTTATCTGACCGTCTCTGTAAGTCTTCTGAGGTCAGATTTGGTAGCTGAGCTTAACCAGACAGTTATTGAAGTGCAGAAGATGGATTCAATGATAGCAGAGTGGAACTGTTTCAGCATCTCCTGTGGCAGGTTGAATTTCCTCAGCTGGCGAAGGAAGTACAACCTCTGCTGGGCTTTTTTGACAATGGACTCAATGTGTTTGTCCCACTTCAGGTCCTGAGAGATGCCCAGGAATCTGAATGACTATACTGCAGCCAAAGTGTTGTTCATGATGGTGAGTGGGGGGAGTGTAGGGGGGTTCCTCCTGAAGTCCACTACCATCTCTACTGTTTTGAGCGTGTTGAGCTCCAGTTTGTTGAGACTGCACCAGACAGCCAGTTCTTTAACCTCCTTTCTGTAAGCAGACTCATCACCGTCCTGAATGAGACCGATGACTGTAGTGTCATCTGCAAACTTCAGGAGCTTGACAGAGGGGTCTTTAGAGGTTCAGTCGTTGGTGTAGAGGGAGAAGAGAAGTGGGGAGAGGACGCAACCCTGAGGGGTGCCAGTCCTGGTGGTGCGGTTGTTGGATGTGAATTTACCAATTCTCACTAGCTGTTGCTTATCTGTCAGAAAGCTGGTGATCCATTGACAGATAGAGCTAGGGACAGAGAGCTGGGTTAGTTTGGTCTGGAGGAGAGTTTGGATGATGGTGTTGAAATCGGAGCTAAAGTCCACAAACAGGATCCTCACATAAGTCCCTGTTTTGTCCAGATGCTGCAGGATGAAGTGCAGTCCCATGTTGACTGCATCATCCACGGACCTGTTTGCTCGGTAAGCAAACTGCAGGGTGTCAAGTAAGGGTCCAGTAATGTCCTTCAGATAAGCCAACACCAACCTCTCAAATGTCTTCATGACCACAGACGTTAGGGCCACAGGTCTGTAGTCATTATGTCCTGTTATCTTAATGTTTAAGTACATAAAAAATCAAGTACTTTTGTACTTTTATCCAAATAAAGTACAGGAGTAATATTTTATTAGGGCATCTGTACTTTTACTTTTTGTACTTAATTTGTGTACTTCGTCCACCTCTGGTTGTTTACGATGAGGGAATTCACAAGCATGCACACTCACAGCTACAGCCTTTTCAGCGCGGACTAATCTAGGCACCTCTGATTGGCCAATGCATTCCTAAGTTCAACAGAAATGCGTGTGATTGGTTGTAAGACTCAACGCTGCAAAAAAAACAGCATGTAAAAAACAATCTGATGCAGTGTGAATGAATACTTTTCATTCATTTGCACATGTCATTTTAATCGTGACAGCCGTAATGCATTGTTTAATTGTGCAGGGGCAATTTGTCACAGCCATCTGCTGGAGTGCCCATAACAGCCATCAGAGGGCACTCCTTTTGGGTTATAGTTTGGTGTGCACATCACAGAGGATCTCTCCTGGACTGACAACGCCGCAGCACTGGCCAAGAAAGCACAGCAGCGTCTCTACTTCCTCCGCAAACTGAGAAGAGCCAGAACCCCGGCCCCCATCATGTGCACCTTCCACAGAGGCACCATCGAGAGCATCCTGAACAGCTGCATCACTGTGTGATATGGCGCCTACAACGCATCCTGCCGCAAGTCACTTCAACGCATAGTAAGAGCAGCTGAGAAGATCGTTGGTGCCACTCTCCCCTCCCTCCAAGACATTTACAACACCCGTCTCACCCACAAAGCCCTCTGCATTGCAGGTGATCCCACCCACCCGACACACAGCTTTTTCAATCTGCTGCCATCAGGGAGGAGACTACGGAGTCTCAAGGCCAGGACCAGCAGACTGAAGGACAACTTCATCCATCAGGCAGTCAGGAAGCTGAACTCCCTCCCGACATTGCCCCCCTCCCCTTTTGTCCCCCCTCACGCGGAACTCTGACCCTCTGATTGACCTCTCCCACTCCCCACTCCAAATACACACAACTGTCCGTTAATCAGTCGAAATAACCTCTTTTTGCACTACAATCATGGATTTTGCACTACAATCACTATATCTGCACTGTTTTACTATTACTGGTTTGCACTCTATCTGCCATATGCCGTGTGCTTTATATATATATTTTTACATTTTACCTTATATTTGTATAGTTGTATTTTGTATTTGGTATTTAATCTGTATTTATGTTATCTATATGCACCCAAGGGTCTGAGAGTAACACAATTTAAATTCTCTGTGTGTATGTGCTGTACATGTGGAAGAATTGACAATACAGCAGACTTGACTTGACTTGACTTTTTTGTTCTGGACGTTCATTTCCCACCCCTTTGCTCTGTCTATTAGTTTAGCATTGTTTCCCCTGTGTTTCATTAGTCTATTAGTTCCTCATACAGTGGGGGAAAAAAGTATTTAGTCACCCACCAATTGTGCAAGTTCTCCCACTTAAAAAGATGAGAGCGGCCTGTAATTTTCATCATAGGTATACTCAACTATGAGAGACAAAATGAGAAAAAAAAACTCCAGAAAATCACATTGTAGGATTTTAAGAATTTATTTGCAAATTATGGTGAAATAAGTATTTGGTCAATAACAAAATTTCGACATTCTCCCAATCCTCTTCTGGATGATCCAAATGCTCTCTAGCAAACTTCAGACGGGCCTGGACATGTACTGGCTTAAGCAGGGGGACATGTCTGGCACTGCAGGTTTTGAGTCCCTGGCGGCGCAGTGTGTTTTCTGATGGTAGCCTTTGTTACTTTGGTTCTAGCTCTCTGCAGGTCATTCACTAGTTCCCCCGTGTGGTTCTGGGATTTTTGCTCACATTTCTTGTGATCATTTTGACCCCATGGGTTGAGATCTTGCGTGGAGCCCCAGATTTAGGGAGATTATCAGTGGTCTTGTATGGCTTCCATTTTCTAATAATTGCTCCCACAGTTGATTTCTTCACACTAAGCTGCTTACCTTTTGCAGATTCAGTCTTCCCAGCCTGGTGCAGGTCTACAATTTTGTTTCTGGTGTTTTTTGACAGCTCTTTGGTCTTGGCCATTGTGGAGTTTGGAGTGTGACTGTTTGAGGTGTGGACAGGTGTCTTTTATACTGATAACGAGTTCAAACAGATGCCATTAATACAGGTAACGAGTGGAGGACAGAGGAGCCTCATAAAGAAGAAGTTACAGGTCTGTGAGAGCCAGAAATCTTGCTTGTTTGTAGGTGACCAAATACTTATTTTACCGAGGAATTTACCAATTAATTCTTTAAAAATCCTACAATGTGATTTTCTGGATTTTTTTTCTAATTTTGTCTCTCATAGTTGAGGTATACCTATGATGAAAATTACAGGCCTCTCTCATCTTTTTAATGGGAGAACTTGCACAATTGGTGGCTGACTAAATACTTTTTTGCCACACTGTATATATCATATTCTGTTAGCCTTTGTTTGTGTCAGTATTGTTTTCTGTTCTCTGTTTTTGCGGGTTCCTTTTGTGGATTACATTTAGCATGTTTTTCTGCTTTTTCACGTATGTGGATTTCTGTTTTTGGACTCTTAAGCTGCAATTAAATCTTCTTGTTTGAGAGCATTTCGTGACACAATGTTTGCCCCTTTGTCTTGAATTTGTGTGGCATTTTTGCCACAAGCCCTTGTTAGTCGCTTCTCTCGCACGCCGTCTTGATTTCCGACCCCCAGAATGAATCTCTATTTACATCAGGCTACCACTTCATTTAATTCCAAGGCGAATTTAAGTTCATGGGGTTGGTTCTTGCCGGTCACTCATGAAATCCTAACTTTACGTGTGAAATAATGTGAAACCATTTTTTATTTTTCTGAAACCGTGAGAACAGATCTGACATTGAACACATGCAGTTGTGTCTGAAGAGGTTTAGCATTGCTAATGATCAGGTTTTCTGTCAGAAAATGCACAAACACGTGTGATTTCTTAGTTTTACTGCGCACACAAGTCAATGAAATTGCATGTTTCTCGCATGCATATAAACCTATTGTTGAGAACTCTCAAAACCAAGTTTTGAACCTTTTAAATAGCATAAACGGGGCAATTTAATGCTCCTCTAGAGCTCCTTTTAGACCTAGAGAAGTCTAAGTGAGATCTGAACCACATTGGTGAACCACTATAAGTGGTAACATACAGCGATGCTGATTACTGTGATAGAGTGAAAAAGAAAGGTCATTAAGGTTATTTTTTTAATCAGTCAGACCAGCACGTTTGGCTGCGGCCCATCCTTTCTGCCAACCGTAACAGTGAATGATTCCTCCTGCAACGACTGTAGCCAGAAAAAACACAAGCACAGCCAGACCAACACCACCGAACATCAGCACACGCTCCGACAGCATCACCTCGACTGTAGAGGCTACAGACAGACAGATAAACCAGTTAAACTACAGAATAAAGAAACTCATAGTTCAGACACTAACTCTGATTGGTTGTGCTGGGTTTGAACTGTGATAAAATCATGCTGAAATTACATCTGTGATGCACATTCTATAATAATGTGACAAGTAGTTACGTTGCTCAGTAACTATGAACGGTTACACTCATTAAAAAAAAAAAGGTTTTTAATTTGCTTTGATGGATGCATGAAGAACCTTTAACATCCGTGTAATATTTATATTGGACAAAAGGTTCTTTAGATTATAAAAATTTGCATAACCTATAACAAAAATACACTACTGCACTAGATGAGTTCCTAAAATAAAATATGAGTAAGAATGATTTCCGTAAGCTCTCACCTGTGAGCTCAGCATCCTCTGGCGGATCTGTGACAGAATGAACTTTGTCCTCTCCGTCTGTCAGCAAAATATTTTAAATATATGATCACTCACTCAAACACTAAGAGTTTCAATTTTATTACAGCAGCAAACTCCTCAACAACACACATGATTTCAGGAATCATTCATATATGAAGCACAAACACTGCATAAAAATAAGAACATCCACGGAATCTTTCCATTGCACAAAAGACACTTTATAATGGAAAACAGTTCTATAGATGATTCAAATGTTCTTCACACTATAGGAAACAATGTTTCTTTTATGAACTGATCACTAGAAGGTTCTTTGTGGAAACAAAAAATGGTTCTTCTATGGCATTGCAGTAAAAGTGATGATTGAAATAAATTAAGAAACTCTCAGCATTAAAAACAGTATGAAGATTTGAGAGAAACTGAAAAGCTGTACCAACCCTCCATCACTAGTCTGA
This sequence comes from Sinocyclocheilus anophthalmus, assembly GCA_018155175.1. Classification (NCBI taxonomy): domain Eukaryota; kingdom Metazoa; phylum Chordata; class Actinopteri; order Cypriniformes; family Cyprinidae; genus Sinocyclocheilus; species Sinocyclocheilus anophthalmus. Next base: position 24,687 of record JADLZN010003714.1, read on the forward strand.
TGGGTTTGTCGAAGTGCATTTCTGAATGAAATGTATGTCTTGTTCCACAGAAATAAAGACCTGAATCTGACTCTGTTAGATTAATAATAACTAGCGAGGCTGTGCTGGTCCCTGTTATTGCAAATATGCGATGGCTTTGATGGCTTCGATAGGTTTGATAGATGGTAGACAGCAGTAGTGTTAGTCGTCCAGAATCAGGATTCTGGTGATACCAGGCCATTCTTAATTTTCCGTTCAAGCTGCAGTTCAGAGAGATGCCTTCATTCAGCCGGAATCTTAACAGAGTCACGTCATGTTCTGAAACATCTGGAAAACATCATAAACTGATCCTTTGAAATGATTAAAACATTGATTATATTTAAGGATAAAAAAGATCAAGCATGTGAAATCGTAAAGGAGAATAAACTTACCACTGGAGCTGATCTGAATAATCCTGTACGAAAAAACACAAAAGAGCATGACCTTCTCCATTGTCTTTCGTCTGTAAAAGCATTGATCAAACTGCAGGTTTCCTTGCAGTGCAGAGACATTAAACCACAACGTGTTTCCACTTCCTTTCTTAACGCTGTGAAAATCATCAAGCTATCTCAAACTGTTTGAACAGAAGTTTTAAAAGCAATAAATATGAGTGCCGTAAACTCCTATACATTGAGTCACTTGTATTTTTAAAGTGTTGTTTAGTCAATTATAAGTGTATTCCACTCAGTCTGTTTGAATTCAGGTAACAAATCGAAGTCTAAACAGCTGTATAGCTACTTAAATGCTTTGAGGAAACTGATTGCCTTAAATGGTTTAAGGTAATCAAACTCAAAATAATAAAGTTACATTAGCAAAAATTAACATTGGAACAAAGCAATGATAACAGAACAGGAGGGTTAAATGTGGGTCAAAGACAAAAAAGGGTTTAAGCATAAAAACAATAAGTGTAACACTGATTTAAATTGTTTTTGTTTATCCCCCCCAAAAATTACAAGTTTTCTGTTTAATTTAATTACAATTTTGTTTTTGTTTTTCCGAGCAAAACATAAAAATGATACATTCCCCCCTGATTAGAAGAGAGCCACTAAAATATCATTCAGTGTAACAATCTTCTCAGGCATATTTACAACAAATCAATTTATGACACATTAAAAGACTAATTACTTTCACCCCAAATACTAATCAGTAGTAATTTTACATTTTTAAAATGTGCCACTATCTTATATTTCGCCCATTTGTCAGTAAGAATATTTTACTCATTTAAAACACTTTCAAAAATTTCATATGCTCCCTTATTCAGAATAAGTCAGAATAAGCATGTTGTTTGAATTTTTAGATAAGTATTGTGTTCCACTGAATACATTATTCAACCAAATTTTGACATTTTAATTCTCCAAAACCTTAAAAGTAGACACTTTACTCACATTTATTGTGCTTTCTATGGACATAAAATCACTTTTGTTAACGTCTTTGACCCATGTATTTATTGAAACGCAACATTTGTCAAATGTTTCAAGCATAAATCAGTGGGCTGTATATATAGTCAAAAATATAACATCTAAACAATCTAATCAGACTTTTCACCAAATAAGTACAGAAATGTTTAAAGGGATAGGTTCACAAATGACATTTCTCTCATTAGTTACTCAACCTTTTTTTTTTATTCTACTCTATTTCATTTAATATTTTATTGTAATTTATCATTATTTTTATATAGCACTTTGGTCAGTGTAAGCTGAGTTTAAACGTGCTCTGAAAATAAAATTCACTTTTACATGTTGTTCCGCTCTCTAAGACTTTCATTCATCCTCAGAACACAGCTGAAGATATTTTCAATGAATCCCGAGAGGTTTCTGTCTCACAGCCGCAGCATTTCACCAACAAAGAAACATTTTATCAGAAAACTAATCAGAAATAAATAACTGGAACTGTAGTGAAATCACAAAACGAACATGAAAAAAGCACTCATTTGTTTGTAGTTTAATTAGACATTTAAAACCACAGCATTGATGTTGTATCAGTTTTACAATAATAAGTGATACATTGATCATAATGAATTCATTTGTTTCAGGATCGCAAATTAGTCACACAGAAATAAAGTGGTATTTCACAAAAGAAAGACGGCACACACGCTTATTCATTCGCATCTGTTTCTGTTTATTTGTAGTCACAGACAGTATGTTTAGGTCTACATCACATTTAGAAAGAATATTTGTAGTAGAATAATTCTTCCATCGAAAATACGACCGTGACACGTGATTTCTTAGTTTTACTGCTGTTTATGTGATCAGAACTCTCAACGACACATTTAACACTGAAGACATTTTATTTGAACAAGTTTGTGCCATAAAACAGATGACATTTATACTTTCTCATGAACTCAGATTATGTGTAGCTACATGTTAATGCTCCTCCAGAGCTTTGCCACAACTGACGTCTAAGTGAGATCTGGCCGACGGAAACACATCTGAATCACATCGGTGAGCCACCGCTGGTGTAACGTACAAAAATGCTGATTATCATGATAATAAACCTCACAAATGTGTCATTTAGGTGAATTTTGAACAGTCAGACCAGCATGTTCGGCTGCGATCCATCCTTTCTGCCAACCGTGATAGTAAATGTTTCTTCGTGCAATGATTATAGCCAGAAAAAACACCAGCACAGCCAGACCAACACCACCGAATATAATCACACGCTCCGTCAGCGTCACCCCGTCTGCAGACAGACAGAAAACATTCAGTAAACAACAGAATAAAGTAACACAGATTCTGATTGGCTGTGCTGGGTTTGAACTCTGATAAAATTGCACTTGAAGAGTTCCTGAAATAAACTAAAGACACCAACAAGAATGATTTCTGCTCTCACCTGTGATCTCAACATCAGCATGAGCTTCGTCCTCTCTGTCTGTCAGCTTGTCTGAAAATATTTGAAACATATGATCACTTTAGATATACGATCACTCCTCAACAACACTCATGATTTCAGGAATCTGGAGCACAAGCACTGCATAAAAAAGAACCTTTAACATCCACGGAATCTTTCCATTGCACAAAAGATTCTTTAGAGTGGAAAATAGTTCTAAAGATGATTCGAATGTTCTTCACACTGCTTTGTTTATGAACTGATCACTAGAAGATTCTTTGTGGAAACAAAAATGGTTCTTCTGTAGCATTGCAGTGAGGAAAAAAACATCATTTTTGGAAACTTTGTTTTTATGAGTGTAATACTAGTGATGATTGAAATAAATTGAGAAGCAGTAAAATAATTCTCAGTATTAAGAACAGTATGACAATTTGAGAGGAATTGAAAAGTCAGCAGAACTAACCCTCGATCTGTATTCTGATGGGGTTTTCAAAGTGCATTTCTAAAACTGGATTTGATTTTGTTCCACAGAAATAAAGACCTGAATCTGACTCTGTCAGTCCAGAAATAAGTAGTGAGATTGTTTTGCTCCACATATCTACTTTAACTCTCACGCGACTGTTTTGATCAATTCTATACAGCTCTTTTGTGCGGCCCATGGCAAATATCAGTAGTGTTAGTTGTCCAGACTCAGGATTCTGGTGATACCAGGCTATTTCGTATGTGTCGATCATGCTGCAGTTCAGAGAGATGCTTTCATTCAGCCGGAATCTTAACAGACTCACGTCATGTTCTGAAACATCTGGAAAACATCATAAACTGATGCTTTGAAATGATTAAAACATTGATTATATTTAAGGATGATAAGGTCGGTGATGTGAAATTGTAAAGGAGAATATATTTACCGTTCGAAGTGATCTGAACAATCAGGTAGGAAAAAACACAAAAGAGCATGACCTTCTCCATTGTCTTTCGTTCGTCACAGAATCGATCAAACTGCAGGTTTCCTTGCAGTGCAGAGGCACTAAACCACAACGTGTTTCCACTTCCTTTCTTAAGGAAAGCTTATGTAGCTTCTACATAGTTTTTTCTTAAAGCTATGGTTTATTAAGCTTTGCTGTTTGATGTGCAATGTCATAATTACACATACTATAGAAATAAGGGGTGGGCGATATGGCAAAAATATCATATCACCAGAACTCCAATCATACCTCTCTTTTTCACAAGGAGAAATAATGCAAAAACTTGTTTATAGACTTTTATCACATTTTGCAATTTGTTTGCCGGTGAGACTAAATTCTGTGAGCGTTCGCACTGATGCACCACGTTGCCCAACTCATAAGCGCTGCCATTTCTGGTGCACAAGAGGAACATTAAATAGCAAATGAAAAAAATAATTGGTCCAATAATTGAGCGCAGCACAAGCAAACCACTGTTGCCAAGTCTCGGGAGAAAAAAAAACAAGCGCAGCTGCAAAAACAACCCCAATACATTGGATTATTTATTATCTTCAATATTATTTATTATCAACTATTTATTACTCATGATGAGCCTCAACTATTAACGAACTAACTGTATTTTGAAAAGCAAAAACAGAAGTTATTTTACAAAAAATCAGCAAACTGGTTTACTTGGGAACCAGTGTTGATCTGGTGACACATTAATGCACAGAGATCCATTGAGAAATAAGTGTTCACTGCTGTCCTTTTGCATCATTGACACACTATTTTCCTGTTTTGAAAACAAACTATTTTTCTGTATTGTTAAAAGCGCTATGTAAATAAAAGTGACTTGACTTGACATTATTCATTTCAGGGTTAGTACAGATTGAGAGAGAAATTCAAGCCTTTTTCAATGGCTTTCAAGCATTTCACACAACTATTTCCAGCACTTTAAAGCTCTAAAATGATCCCCTTTAAACCTTAATATACCTTGTGGTGAACAAAAGACACCAAATTATCACTACAACCAGTAGATGGCAGCAGAGGAGCACTTATTGGCTTATTAGTCATTAGTATTAGTTATGTTTTGCTTTATACTTTGAATTTATAAAATCACTATTATAAAATATCAAATCATCAAGGAGTCAAATTTTGTCAAAGTTTTGCTCTTTTTTTGTGTGTGAAGTAAGAAAAGTCACAAAGCGCCTTGAAAATCACAAGAGGCCTAGAATAGAGTAGAATATATACATTTTTCATATTAAAAAAATAGATTTTGCACACGTTACTCTTATTTATAAAAATAAATCTGTCTCCAGTTACTTAGAATCTTGCAGAACGTCACACGCTGGATGAGAAGCGTCATTTAAAATAAGAAAACCTTTTAGAATCCTCCGTTAGCAGTGTTGGGGAAAGTTACTTTTAAAAGTAATGCGTTACAATGTTGCGTTACTCCATAAAAAAGTAACTTAATTACATTACTTAGTTACTTTTTTTTGAAAGTAATGCGCTGTGTTACTTTTGTGTTATTTTTTAAATCTGGACAGGGCTTGCTTGCTTGTTTTTAAAATAAAAAAGTTATATTTTTGAAAAATATAAAAGCCTTTTCACACCAAAAGTGAAATGAATAAGTCTCAGGCTGAAGGGAAAGTGCAGTAGAATACAGAAGACGACATTTCAACACACTTCAGCAAAAAAAAAATCCACAAATCTTTGTCTAGAGTAATTTTTGCTTTATTAATTAGTACGGCTGAACTGCATCATCGAAGGTCAGGAGCAAAGACATTGGTTAATAGAATGGGATTAAATACATAAAAGATATTTACATTAGACAAAGGAGTTGCATTATTTTTATTCATTTTGAGGAATACTGAATCTGTGTTTGTTTTTTTTGTGAGTGAGATGAATTAATGCATATTCATATTTATTTAGAACTACAGGAACATCTTCTGATTTCTCTCAACATGGGGACAGGAGAGCTGTCAATCAATAAATTGGGAAAAAAGTAACCAACACTGTCCGTTATAATGCATTATTATTGTCCCAAATACTACAATGTTATACATTTTACATCCTGGTCTGTAAGACAGTACATTTTAATTGGCTAATAGTGCTAACAGTGCAAGATAGATGCCAGATGTAGGCTTATTAGTTGTTCTTTTAAACTCAATTTATAATCTGGATTTATTTATTTTTTTTACTGGCAAAACTTGTAATAGTTACAATCTTTATTTGAAGTCTTACATGTCATTTACTCATTTTGATCGGAGCTGCCTTAACATATGTGACCCTGGAGCACAAAACCAGTCATAAGTGTCAATTTTCACAAATTGATATGTATGCATCATCTGAAAACTGAATAAATAAGCTTTCCATTGATGTATGGTTTGTTATGATAGGACAATATTTGGCTGAGATACAACTATTTGAAAATCTGGAATCTGAGTGTGCAAAAAATCTAAATATTGAGAAAATCATCTTTAAAGTTGTCCAAACGAAGTTCTTATCAATGCATATTACTAATCAAAAATTATGTTTTTATATATTTACAGTAGGAAATGTACAAGATACCTTGATGGAACATGATCTTTATTTAATATCCTAATGATTTTTGGCATAAAAGAAAAATGTATAATTTTGAGCCATACAATGTATTGTTGGCTATTGCTACAAATATCCCCCAGCGACTTAACACTGCTTTTGTGCTCCAGGGTCACAAATGTGTTTATATCCAGATATTAAACTTGAAGAGGTTCAGCATCGCTGATGATCAGGGTGCTGACCAGAATGCAAAAACACCCTGTATTTCGTGGTTTTAACTGGCGGTTTATTTGTCCTAATTTCAACAAACAATTAAAGGGGTCAAACACTGAGAATCCAAAATTCCCTTGACCTTTTGACATTTAAGAGGTCAATTGTAACTCCTGTCTACCTTTCGACTCAAAACTTTCTCTTTAGTCTAAAAACAGCTCTTTTTTAGAGATAGAGATCTGTTGCTGCACGATTCTAAAAACAAAACATTAGGCAACCAACCAAAATAATATGTAAGCTAATTTACTTGAGGTTCTGACAAAATATTCTATTTAATGTTATAAATGAGTCTATCTATAAATGTCCATGTTGAGCCTATTAAAAATATTGAATGATTTAAATGAATTCACTATGTAAAAAATCATGAAAGAAGACTCAAGAGTTTTTGAACGAATCTCATCAATCAGGCCTACATTTTAACAGTCACTGGGCGCCACCTACTGGCATAACAGTGTAAAAGATGAAATCTTTATTTGAAGTGTAACATTAGTTTCACACGCCATTTACTCATTTTGATCGCAGCTGCCATAACATATGTGTTTATATCCAGATTATAAACTTTTATCCCAAATCTTTTGTTATTATTTGATTTGCACAGAAATAGCAATAGTTGAAAATAGTTGAAAACACTGTTTGTGAAGCTGTTTCAAACGATCTCTGCTCTCTCTGGTTCAACAGCAGCATGGTCAATGGTGGTGTGTGTTGGTGCGTGGTGTTTGGTGTGTGTGTGTGTGTGTGTGGTGTGTGTGTGTGTGTGTGTGTGGGTGTTTGTGTGTGTGTGTGTGTGTGTGTGTGTGTGTGATGGAAGCATATTCAACACCAGCACATAAGCTAAATCTAATGCTGATAAACCTATACTCTTTGTATGAGTTGTGAAATTGAGTCTTTCACTCAATTTTTGTGAAAAAAGTCCTCTCCCTGCACAGATTCTGCTCATAACACAATATAGCTTACATTATATGGATGTAATATACAGGGCAGCTGCAGTAATGCACCTTGACCATCTGTTGGTCGTTTCATGATTTTCAATTTTGTGTAAATCAGCAAATGTTTTATTTAATTTTCTTAATAACAGCATAAATGGACATACAAAACATATCTAAACATGTTACAGTGTACCTGTAAATACACACTGTTCTTAAAGGAGTATCTTCCTTCATCTTTCCATATATTCAGTGATTTTAACTTACTAATGTGTTCATTCTATTAGTCTTGTCTAAATATAGTGATTTTTTAAGTAACACTCTCTATTGTCAATGGTAGATGGTTTATCACCTCATATTTTTGTGGTTTTAGTTGTGCAATCTTATTTCATGATTGATGTGAAAACATTTTTTGTTTTTCTGAGACATCATTGCACATATACTGTTGTGTTTGAAGAGGTTTAGCTTTGGTTATGATCGGGTTTTCTACCAGAAAATGCACAAACACACATAATTGCTTAGTTTTAGTGTAGTTTGTTTGATCAGAACTCTCAACAGCACATTTAACATTGAAAACATTTTTATTTAATCAAGCTTTTTGTGCCTTAAAATAGATAGCATGTATATTTCCTCTTGAATTCAGCTTATATGTACATAATAATGCTCTTCTTGCCACAACAGAAGTCTGAGATCTGGCCAACAGAACCACATCTGATCCATATTGGTGAGCCACCATCGGTTGTAACCTACAGCAATGCTGATTAATGGGATAGAGTGAAAAATAAAGCACACAAATGTGTCATTTCAGTGATTTGTGGTGAATCAGAGATGAGCGTTTGGCTGCGGTCCATCCTTTCTGCCAGCCGTGATAGTGAATGATTCCTCCTGCGATGACTGTAGCCAGAAAAAACACCAACACAGCCAGACCAACACCACCGAACATCAGCACACGCTCCGTCAGAGTCACTTCATCTACAGACAGACAAAGATTTATTCAAACAACATTTTCTAAATAATCATAGTTGAGACACTAATCCTGAGTTATACTGAGTTTGAAGCCATTGTAAAAATCTGTGATGCACATTCTGTGATATATGTTGCTTGCCAACTACGCAACCCCAGAAAGGGTTCTTTATAGTGGAAAAGGTCTTGAGATATAAAAAATGCCGGTAGAATTAGTCTTTTAAATAATTATGCAAACCTGAACATAAGGCGTTTTTCACTTCCAGCCTTCATGAACAATTATATTTCAGTTATTCAAGATTAGTAGTAGTTACTAAGATTGATGTCGTTTGGAATTGGTAAAATGTGCTTGGAAAAAAATATGATCAGAATATCAATTTGCATAATAATTATGCATGCACTGTATTTTTCCTCTTCTGCTGTTGTGGTAATGCAGGGAATGTTGCGATTGGTTGTCAAGGCAGCCAATCAGAATTTAGCAGCCTCGTCTCTGATTGGCTCTTGACTTACTTGGCATAGTTGGTCTGTTAGTGCAAAAGAACGAAGCGAAGCACTGAGGCAAGCATCAGTTGAGAACTAGTGAAACTTGCACACTCAAAATGAGAATGTCTCACACAGAAATCCAAACCTATTTAAAAATCAAAATATAACAATACTTTTCGTGAGCGTGAAATACTTTCTTCATTTGCCAAATATTATCGTCTCTCCGACAAATTTCTCAAAATATGATCTTTCCCATGCAGAATTGTGGCAGAGATCTAATCCCATATGTTTACTGCCAATGGCAACCTGGGCTGTGGAAATACATATATAGAAATACAAATATAGTAAACTATAAGTGGTGGGGGGACGTTGGGGTGGGCGGAGTCACACAGACAAAAACAAAAACAGACATTCTGACACGGAACACACATTTCAAAGTAGATTATCTGTTTTTTGTTTGTTTGTTTTTGAGAAACACGTGTGTTGCAACCTTTGTCATGTTTCCAAATATCTGACTGATGAACGCATTAATGGTAAGCCTATTTAAATTTATGCCTTAGTAATGCAAAAGAATAAATAGAATTTATGTCATCAATTCCCACCTAATTCACATATCAAATCCACCTTTACAAATTGTTCACATTGTTCCTCACGTAATGTCCATGGGACCACCAAACACGTTTGTTTTTTTTTTTCTTTTTTTTTTTTTTTTTTCCTTTTGATTCTTTGCAAACACAAAACGGTCTTCTTTTGGATCGTTTATTTTTTATTTTTTCTTTTTTAATAAGATTCTTAATTATAAATCTCTGTCAGAACCCGATGAACTTCCATTGGGTTACAACCTAACTGCATCTTGACCTGACACTTGAAGAATTCATCAGTGATCGAGAGAACTAATAAGCAAACAAATAACACGTAACAAGGATGATTTCCCCCCTCCGCCTCGATCGGTCACCTGGTTACCTCAGCAAATACTCCAACATCTCATTATCCCTCCGACCGTCTCCGGCCTGTCTTCTGTGACAGACATGAAGCTTTGTCCTTCCTCCAAATTCTCTCCTCATCCTCACCTCTCCGTCTAAAATATTTTAAATATATGATCACTTTATAAAACACAAAGAGATTCAATATTATTATAGCAGCAAACTGCTCAACAACACACATGATTGGAAGAATCATTCATATCTGGAGCACAAACACCGACTTATGACTCCACAGAATCTTTCCAATCCACAAAAGGTTCTATATAGAGGAAAATGGTTCTATAGATGAATAAAATGTTCATAAGAAAACAATGCTTCTTTCAAAAACTGTGCACTTGAAGGTTCTTTGTAGAAACAAAAATAGTTGTA
>JADLZN010003714.1:40000-285653 GCA_018155175.1 Sinocyclocheilus anophthalmus
GTGCATGAAGACATTTCATCGATGGTAAAGAACAGCATTTCTTTGGCCCTGGAGTAGCTGCTGTGTATATGTGACATTATCTTGGTCCCTCAAGGTGGAAGACGATCCAAAAGCAAAAGGCCAGCAGGATCAGGAGCTTGTTACAGTGCTTCCCATCAGCACCGTTTGTGTCTGGAAAAGAAACAGAATCTGCATGAATTCCTGCACCAAATTCTACTCCATCATTGACTGTGTTTACATGCGCACTAATAATGCCATCATTTCAGTAGATGCGTAACCGAGTACTTTGATTTGGTCACACTTTCTTGGTATCCAGCCTAAAAAATGTCTCCATTTCAATGTTTTTGACCAACAATATGCTGCATTACGTTCATGTCACGCAGAGCTGTCAACATTAATTTAGTTTCTTCAGCACGCCTAATGCCCGTTTATTGTGAACAACATCAGCATGCACCAAATATTTTACTACGATTATGAGTTTAATCAAAGTATTGTGTACATCAGGTAATGTTTAATTGCAATGTTGCTTAAATCTCATTTGAGTCACATTATGAGGGTGCACGTAAACATAGTCATTGTCATCTGCAATATACAGAAACAACTCGAGTTTTAAATGTAGATAGAAAACTTTAATACACAATTATGGGGTGTTTAATGGTTGTTTACTTACATTTCCTGACTGGTACGCCCTCTGGACCACAGTCTGTGGAGAATTAGAGAGAGTGAACCAATCATTAACATACTCAGTATGTATATAGAACTACATCTTTAAAATAACTTAAAGAACAGTTCACTCAAATCACCTTCATGTTTCTCAGAAGACAGACACATTAGAGCATAATGAGGACGAGTAAACATTCAGTTGTGGGTAAACTAGTTCTTTAAGCACGGCTTAGATGGTTAGTGTCCTTACCAGGCCGTAAATTGGGTTCGTCAACGAGTACTTCAGGCACCGGATCGTTGTTATGTGTGTATATTTTCAGTGTGTAGAGCGTGTCCCTCTGGAAACAGCCTGGCACTGAACAGCGTCCTCTTTCACACAAACTTGAGAGCGTACATACTTCTTCATGAACTTTTTCTGAAAGATGCTCTACAAGAACAATAACGCTCTCATTACTCTTCAGCTCAGGCGCTCCATCGCAAGACAGGGAGCACTGGACACACGTCTGCGGTACAGAAGCACAACCTGAGGATGTAAACAATGGATTATTGACATGTTTTCATTCAAAAAAAACAAAAAAACACTGACATTATGCAGACATAAAATGCTCACCTGCACAGACAATGATGCACGGCAGTAAAATCAGCTGTTTGGCCCTGAGGAGAACAGAAAAGGGCTGATTATGTGGTAGAGGTGCACTACATGATCACTTTAAATAGTGCCGCTGAAGTGGAGAAGAAAATTCTGAAAACAAAGCACACAGACCCTGCGTCCCAATGTGCATACCATCCACCCTATCTGCCCTAAATAGTATTGAAAATCACTAATATCACAGAATTTAGAATGGATAGTATGCACGCTTTTTTTGTATTTTGTCATTAAATGCCTCATTTGCATAACATTCCAGAAAACTTGTAATACAGAAGATGTAATTTATCAGCTGGGGGAAAGATGGTGAAATCTATTAGTACACTTGTAAATAACCTTTCTGTGTATTCGTTTAAACAATAGTTTTTTCTCTATATTTCTACTTCTGTATATAATGCATTATTTAATTTTCTGTTTGTCTTATATTACTGTTATAATCCATTTCCACTGTGTACATCTACGCATGTCTGTCCTATCATGTATGTTTATGTCTCTGCTTTCTTCTGCACTGGACGCTCCTGTCACCAAGTCAAATTCCTTCTCTTTCTGACTTCTGAATTAATGAAAAGGAAGACATTTCTGTAATTTAATACAGGGATTTAAACTCTATTTTCAATACTGTATCAGCTTTAAACTCTCTAAACAACACTACCCAGAATGCATTGTGCGATGCATTCTGGGTAGTGCTGTTTATAGAGTATGCATGTTAGTTAAGTTAGCTCATTTGGGTTTTGAGATGTCTAAACAGAAATAAACGTTTTGCCAAAACATGACGCAATCATACAACCTGGTTTTGAGCTGTATTTAAAACATACTTACCGGTTAAAACCAGCCGGCATGTTAGCGCTTGCGCAAATGCGGAAGTTCTCCGATTCTAGATAAAAATACACTGGGTTCTGATTCAGGAAAAATGTTGAAAACCGCCGGAGATCTGTGTGAACGCAAACCGAAGCCAGAAAGCCAGAAAAACGCAATCGCAACTTAAGATCTAGCAACTTTACCGAACTCAATCGCTCCAAACGCGTGTCTGTAGAAAAGACAGAGGCATGTGATGTGATCATGTGCTAAACACTGTGCGCACCTCCCGCGTCCCATCTTTCTTTTTCTCTTTTGAGCGAAGTCTTCATTCAGCGGTTTGGCAAACAAAGCATTATGGTGGTATTACCTGCACCAACTGGCACTGGATTCTCCCAGTTGTGAAACTGCAGGTCATTAACGAGGAAGGAGGAAAAAGGCAGTCCAAAAAAAAAAATTCCATAAATAAATAAAACAACCGGTAGTACTATGACATTTAAATTCTACTTTCTAATCCTGTTATCTTCAGATAACTAAGAATTTCTCTCATAGTACTTGTCTGTCCTGAGGCACAACTTAAAAGAGTTGATATAGTGAAATGAATTACTCCTATGTTTCTTAAATAACTCCTCTCTCTCTTTGGTATATACTGCACACTGTAGAAGAACATGCTCAATAGTCTCTGCTTCACTGCATGTAGTACACAATCCTGACTATAATGATAATGAATGATTTAAACCAGAATTATTATGTCTTCTTTTCTATTGTTAAAGCATACTCTCCCTTTGCCTACTTGTTTTTGGATATTGTATAGGTGTCTGCCCTTTAAATCCTTGTCCCACATTTCCTGCCACTTTTTATTCATGTGTTCTTTCATTCTTCCTTTTATTTCTACTTTACTCTGTGGAATTTGTACCTCGACGTTCATATGTTTCATTGCTTGTTTGGCCAGTTTATCGACTGTTTCATTTCCTAGCACGTGCAGGTACCCATAGGAACCTCAGGACTATACCAGTTTCCTGAATCCTAAGCAGATTTATAAGTACTTCATAGATTAAATCCTTTCTTGATGTTGATTGTTCACTTATTAAACTATTTAAAGCTTACAAGGAATCTGTACAAATGACTACGCTAGTAGGCTTAACTTCCTCCACCCTTTGAATAGCTAATACAATTGCTATTAGCTCTGTTGTAAAGACTGATACAAAATGAGTTATCCTTTTCTGAACGTTGACTTGTAATCTTTGGATATATACAGCTGCAGCTGACTTTCCTGATGTAGGATCTTTAGAACCATCTGTGAAGATATGGAGCACTGAAAAGTAATTTTGATCTACAAACCCAATTCCAAAAAAGTTGGGACACCGTACAAATTGTGAGTAAAAAAGGAATGGAATAATTTACAGATCTCATAAACTTATATTTTATTCACAATAGAATATAGAAAACATATCAAATAAAAAGTGAGACATTTTGAAATGTCATGCCAAATATTGGCTCATTTTGGATTTCATGAGAACTACACATTCCAAAAAAGTTGGGACAGGTAGCAATAAGAGGCCGGAAAAGATAAATGTACATATAAGGAACAGCTGGAGGACCAATTTGCAACTTGGGGACAAGGACTACCCAAGTTGTTATCAGCGCTCAGTTCAGAAGCCTGCATCTCTGATGGTATGGGGTTGCATGAGTGCGTGTGGCATGGGCAGCTTACACATCTGGAAAGGCACCATCAATGCTGAAAGGTATATCCAAGTTCTAGAACAACATATGCTCCCATCCAGACGTCGTCTCTTTCAGGGAAGACCTTGCATTTTCCAACATGACAATGCCAGACCCCATATTGCATCAATTACAACATCATGGCTGCGTAGAAGAAGGATCCGGGTACTGAAATGGCCAGCCTGCAGTCCAGATCTTTCACCCATAGAAAACATTTGGCGCATCATAAAGAGGAAGATGCGACAAAGAAGACCTAAGACAGTTGAGCAACTAGAAGACTGTATTAGACAAGAATGGGACAACATTACTATTCCTAAACTTGAGAACTGTCTCTCAGTCCCAGACGTTTGCAGACTGTATAAAAAGAAGAGGGGATGCCACACAGTGGTAAACATGGCCTCGTCCCAACTTTTTTGAGATGTTGATGAAATTTAAAATCAACTTATTTTTACCTTAAAATGATACATTTTCTCAGTTTAAACATTTGATATGTAATCTATGTTGTATTCTGAATAAAATATTGAAATTTGAAACTTCCACATCATTGCATTCTGTTTTTATTCACAATTTGTACAGTGTCCCAACTTTTTTGGAATCAGGTTTGTAGATATTGTTGAACAACAACCTCCTTAGGATAATGTTTTCTCATTCTTAACCATATATTGTAGATGAAAATCTACTTGAGGCATAGGAAGCAACCAAGGAGGAATATTCGGTATTACAACAGAGGGACTAACTGAGATTTCTGTAATACCCAAAATCGTGGCATCTCTAGTCGCTGTCCAACCAAAACTTTTGATTTTATTTTTCCCATTTTCCCAGCAATCCTTCAATATGTCCTTTAATGGATGTAATTCTGAATGCCCTTTTACATTTATCCAATAATTCATAGTTAATTTAAATTTTCGTAAACTTATAGGCATTTCTCCCAGCTCCACTTGTATGGCTGATATTGGAGAAGATCTGAAAGCTCCACTACATATTCAGTTTCTACTTTTTTAATCAAGGATTTAGAAGCAGATCCATAAATTATGCATCCATAACAATTGCTGACCTAATCAGTGCACTATATATTCTTAGTAAAGATTTCCTACTAGCTCCCCATTCCATTCCTGTTAAACATCGTAGTATATTATTACTTTTTTTGCACTTATCTACCAACTTCTGAATATGTATCTTAAAGGGTCAACCTGGAATCCATCCATATTCCTAGATATCTTATATCTTTAACTTGTTCAAGTACTTGTCCATATAACTTCACTTTTATTTCAGGGATATGATTGCTCTTCGCAAAACTGACTAGTTGAGTTTTAGTCACCGATAGTCGAAAACTCCATTTGTTAGCCCTTTTTTCCACTTCATTAACCGCTGATTGTATCTAACTCTTGTCCCATGAGATACATTACGACCCCTTTTCCATATCGCTCCATCGTCAGCATAGAGAGATCTTCCTATATCTATTTTGACATTTTGGAACACATCATTTATCATGATATTAAACAATACTGGACTGCACACACTTCCTTGTGGAGTACCATTATCTATTTTATATATCCTGGAATATGAAGCCCCAACCCTTACCTGAACAGTTCTATTGAGTAAAAAAATCTTGAATCCAGTTAAACATTCTGCCTTCAATTCCTAATTGTTCAAACTTTATTAACAGCCCCTCCTTCCAAAGCATGTCGCATGCTTTTTCAATGTAAAAAAAAAAAGCCTGCTACCACCTCTTTATTAACTTGAGCCTTTCTTATGTCTGTTTCTAAACTAAGAACAGCATCTAATGTACTTCATCCTTTACGGAATCCACTCTGATGTGGTGAAATAATTTCTTTCCTTTCTAACATATAGTTTAATCTACACACACACATCATACGTTCCATTAATTTACACAAATTTGACGTTAATGCTATAGGTCTATAACTGTCAGCATTATGCTTGTTCTTGGCTGGCTTTAATACAGGAATAAAAACCCAGTGTTTCCATGAAGAAGGAGGTCTCCCTGATCTCCACACTTTATTAAAAAGACGCAATAAAAAGTTCAGAGAAAAATCAGGTACATTTTTGATCATCATCACATAACATATCTCATCCTTTCCTGGTGAAGTTTTTTATTTTAACTCTTCCAACAGCTCTTGTGTCTGTTTGCCTCTTTAAGAAGAATCGCTTTATGTATCCCCCAATTGTAAGTCGCTTTGGATAAAAGCGTCTGCTAAATGACTAAATGTAAATGTAGCTCTCTTTAAAACATTTAGTGAGAATTCCACATCAAGATGTTCATTAGAAGGCCCTTTCTCCATCCTAATATTTGGATGTTCCTTTATACCTTGTTCTCTATTTATTTCCATTTCTTCTGATATATTATTATTGCTGTGTACTTTAACAAACACCTCTGCTAACATTTCTGCCTTATCAGCATTAATCACCGCTATTCTTTCCCCATTATTTAAAACAAGCGTTCCAAAATTTCTCTTAAAACCACCCATCTTTCTTAACATACCCCATACTTCACTGACATTAACCTCCTCCCCTATAGAATTACAATCATTTCTCCAGTAATTCTTTTTAGCATCTCTAATTACCCTCCTCACATTCGCTTGTGCTTTTTTATATAAAATAAAGTCATCAAATATAAACTTCCTAACCTTTTTAAAAGCCTTATTTCTGAACATAATTCTGTCCACCACGGTACTGTCTTCTTTCTTTTCCCCCTTTACTCTTCCCAATAACCTCTTCAGCTGTACTGTACAATACTTCACATCATTTCTCATTATATTTTTCTACATCCTCCATTTCCTCATTTACGCTCAACTCTTGAAACTTAACATCAGTAATATATTTAAATGCTTCCCAATTTGCAGATTTAAATTTCCATCTACCTATCTTTTCCTCTAAATCTCCACTAACATCTACGCCTATTTTACAACAAATAACATAGTGATCACTTCCTATCGTAGAGTCCTCCCAAACATCCCATGTACATACCCCTGCTAGACATTCTGACACCATTGATAGATCAATATACGAACAGCTACCCCGAGCCAAATCAATTCTAGTAGCTCTACCATCATTCATACACACCAGACCCTTCAAATCCCTTCAAATCAAAATCTTAGGATCTTTGCCTGGCTTGGGAATGAGAATTATAACCCCTTGCTTCATAGTATGGGAAAGTGAAAGACATTCAGTAACCTCTGTCAAAGCCTTAAATAAAAGAAATGTTATTGAATCCCAAAAATTTTTGTAAAAATTGGCCGTTGAACCATCGGAGCCAGGAGATTTGTCAGAGGATAAAGATTGCAAAGCATTCTCTAACTCCTGAAACGACATTTTTGCATCACAAATCTCTTTAAACTCCAAACTGATTTGTGGAATAAATGGCTTAATACTATCAAAAAAAGCATCTGCATTAATTTTAGAAAATGTCGACTTATATAAATTACTATAAAAGAGAAAGATTTTTTGTGCAATATCATTAGCGTTGGAAGATTCACTGCCATCAATAATTAAAGATCGTATATTATTTTTCTCCTGCCTGCTCTTTTCCAATCTGCAGAAGTACGCTGAATTTCTCTCCCCTTCTTCTATCCACTTGGCCCTTGAACGGATGTAAGCACCTTTCGCCTTTTCAACATAGATTGTATCAAGTTTGGATTGTAAGAATAAAAGCTTTGCTCTATCTGAATCATCAGACTGACTATTACTGCAACATTCACTTATCTCTCTAATAAGATTAACTTCTTCTAAATGGGTCGATTTTGTTAGCTGTTTACCAAAGGAAATAGAATAATTACGAACTCTAAATTTCAAATATTCCCATTTACTAATATTCGAGGAAAGTGAAGAATCTTCACTCACTTCTGCAATAATATTTTTAACTCCTTGGCAAAAGGCCTCCGAATTTAAGAAGATAATTATGAACTAATGAACAAATGAACCAGCCAAATGAACTACAAAAATGACATAAAATAGGATTGTAGTGATGACTATTAAATTTAGATGGAAAGCGGTTCAGCCAATCATCCTGCACCATGTTAAAATCCCCTCCTAATATAATATTGTCTGTGGAATATGCAAGTTTCAGGCCCCTTATAACTTCAGAAACTTCCGATAGCATTTCCCTTTTTTGATTAATAGTATTATAACCATATATATTTCCTATTATAATAAACATGTCATCAATGGAAAGCACACAAACGAGCCAGTGACCATTATCACTGGATTTATGTACAATTAGTTTTCCAGGGCAATTATGAAACAAAATGGCAACTCCCGCTGAACGATTCGTTCCATGACAAAATACAATTTTGTCCCCCCACTGATTAGACCAAAATTTCTCATCTAAAACACTCGAGTGAGTTTCTTGTAACATATAACAGTGTGCCTTTTTACCTTTACGGAATAAGAAAAGAGCTTTGCGTTTCACGTTATCTCGAAGACCCCTAACATTGAAGGAAGAAAAACAGAAATCAGTTTTTAAAGAGAACATTTGAACAAGAACAAAGTAGATAAGAACGAATTAACTTTGCTGTGAAAGAAGTGCTTGGCGTCCCTTAAACAGACATTATAGAGTCCTTCTTAAATTCCTTTGTAATGACAGACCGCAAAAACCTTGTTGTAGCCATATGGACCTCTGAAATAAGCTCGGTGACCTGCTTCTCTCGCCTGCTTTATCTGCGGCCACAGTAGTGCTCTTGCCTCCCTGTCCACTGGAAGGATGTGCTCGGCAAAACTGATGTTCAAATCTTTGCATACTGAGGAATTCTTCGTAAGTCGCCAAAATTCATCTCTGTAGTGCCTCATGATGAATTGGATAACCACCTGTCGGTTTCGCCCCGTCTCCAACTTTCCCACGCGATGTACCGAATCCACCATACTTTACAATTTTGTGGACCACTGTGGATTGTTTTTTGCCATGATACCAAGTACCTCGTCCCGTGTTCTTTCTTCAGTTTTCTCTTTTAAACTGCGAAGCTTGAGATTCCAGCGTCGCTTATAACGCTCCAGGTCCTGAACCTGCTCCTTAAGCTCCGCATTTTCCTTTGCCATCTTGGACACTTCTTTTCCAAGGTTACTGGATGCAGATTTACAGTCCTTGATCTCCTTTGCGTTAAATTCAACACCTTTTGACAGTTCGGCTATCATTACTGTATTCTGCCTTAGTTGCGTCCCGAAACCCTCCATCATGGTTGTCAGATTATTTATCGCGTCAAGAATGGCGGCGTTGGAAACCTCAGGCTGACCATCCCCTTTTACTTTTGTTTGAGGTACAGGAATTTTAGTAGGTGTAGATTCCAACGGTCTCCTTACACTCACTGATTGAGTTTCCATCATCTCTTCAACAACAGGGGCAGCGTAGTCGTGAGACATTAATGCGTGTGCACCTAAAGAAGCATCACCTGTTGCAGCTGTCTTCGGTTTCGGCATGTTTTTTAAAGAGTCACAAAAAATTACTAAACTGTATGCAGTTATGCACCTTAGTTACACTTTCTCGTGGTTGAATCAACTAATTAAACTAAACAAGAAGGACAAGCAACACAAAAATGTGGGACTGATGATCAGAGTCACAACAAAGTACGTGTGCTCAGTTCGCCATCTTGCCAGAACCCCCCCCACTTCCTTGTTGGCTTCAGGAGAGAGAGCAGGAGGTTGCCGCTTGGGGATTAGCACATTAGAATATCATGTGACGTCACGCCGCTGCACGGCTCACATGATTGGTGTGAAACTACCACTACTACTACTTTAAAGCATGTCGACGTGTAAAGCGAATTGTATATTTTCTGTGCTGTTTGTTGTGTTTGGTCCTGCGCTTGGATCCCTGGGAAATGGAGATACATTTCGATGGTAGGTCAAACGAAACCATTGAGATAATACAAAACAATGAAACAAACTTAATTCCGGTGCAACAACAAATAACCTTTACAAAGCTGCAAATACTTGCACCATAGACACAGTTTAGAAGAAGAATTGTTTTTACGCTTCGTTGTTTAACCCTCATAAGGTCCCCATTTCCTGTTTACACTAAGGGTATTTGGGAGTTTTTTTAATTGTTTACTTCTCATCTACACATTAATGCTGTGTTTTGGGAGATATGAAGTACTTTTGTACCTGTTTACCACAAAATTCCTCTACTACAACTTGCCTGTGAAATATTACATTTTTATGAAAAAAATTACTTAAATTATGATTTTGTAAATATATATTGAAACATTATAAAATACATTAAATACAGTATTTTTCTCAAAGGTTAGAATTTGTTTTTGTTGTTTCAGAATCAGAATTAGCTTTTATTGCCAGGTATGTTTACACATACGAGGAATTTGTTTTCGTGACATTAGCTTCACAGTGCAACAGAACGACAGTGACAGAACAAAAACACAGATAATAAAATAGAACAAGTAAATAAGGAATAAAAATATACAAATTGACAATTGTATGTACAGGTATATAACAATAGACAGTTGTATGCCCCTTACCAAAAAGTAGTATACTTCAAGTTTATTTTAGTAAGTATACTTAAGTAAAGTTCAAGTATATTTTTAAGTATACTTTATGTAGTAAGTTTACAAATAGCAGTGTATTAGTAGTATAGTGTAAGTGTATTATTTCAATACTCCTTGGGACTAAATTGGCCCACTTTCTAGTATATAAAAGTACGTTTAAATATACTTTAAGTATAACAGTAGTAAACTTTGAGTACTAAAGTAAACTAGTTTACATCAAAATGTTTAGCTTGTACTGCAACTATACTAAAAGTGAACTTATAGGTACACTGATAGTTTACTAATTAAATACTTGTAGTAGCATTTTTAGTACACTTTGAAGTATAGTCTCAGTAAACTACTAGTTTAGATTATACTAGTTTTATACTGCAAGTATACTCGTAAGTTGTCTTTAAGTGAACTTTACGTCATACTTTAAGTATACTACTACGTCCCTATTTAGGTATTAATGTGTATAAATTTTGTTACATGAATATCTGAACATATAATAATCAAAAGAACAGGCATCTGCTTGTAAACAAAAACATTTTATTCTAGCTTCATGCATTCTTTTTTAAACACTTGAATGTGGATACGTTTCATAAATAAAAAATAAAGAGATAAACAACATTTTGAACAAAAAGCTGAAAAAAGACTATGTATTTGGATTCAGAATGATAATCAAAACGTGGATGGAGTCGATCAGCACCCCAAAGCTTGACAGACATTATTACCTCTTCATTGGTCGACATTACATTGACTTTACACAGTTTTGATGCTGTTTTATGTTTGATGATCGTGTTAGATTACATGTGGAACCATCTGTTGTTTTTTTTTCTTCTTCACTTGTGTTTTTTGGAAATTCTGTACAGAAGATGTGTACTAGCGCCCCCTACAGTATAACAATGAACACACGGATTCTAGGAGCACAATTATAGCTAAAATATATTTCGTATAAGTCAAGTATACTTAAATGTCATTTTAAGTATATTTCTGAGAAGTACATAAAAAGTAGACTAAAAGTATACTTTCCTATTTTTAGTTTAAAAAAGTATACTAATAGCACACTTGAAAAAACTTATTTTTCGTAAGGTCCAGGTCTATTATGTGCACACGAATGTACACTAAGTATGTGTGTTCTAAAGATAAGTGTATGGGTGATAAATAGTGTTGTGTGTTTTCCACAGTTATTGTCAGTGTTCATGAGATGGAGGCCTGAGGGAGAAACTGGTCCTGTGTCTGTCCGTTCTGGTGCGCATGCTCTGTATCGTCGACCGTATGGCAACCGTTTCAAAGAGGGAGTGTGCTGGATGTGATGGGTCCAGAGTGATTTTGCTAGCCCTTTTGTTCACTCTGGATGAGTACAGTTCTTGGCGAGAAGGGAGGGTTGTACCAATGATTCGCTCAGCAGTCCGGACTACCGTCTGTAATCTTCTGAGGTCAGATTTGGTAGCTGAGTTGAACCAGACAGTTATTGAAGTGCAGGGGATGGATTCAATGATGGCGGAGTAGAACTGGTTCAGCAGCTCCTGTGGCAGGTTGAACTTCCTTAGCTGGCGAAGGAAGTACAACCTCTGGTGGGCCTTTTTTGCAATGGAGTCTATTTGAGTGTCCCACTTCAGGTCCTGAGAGCTTGTGGTGCCCAGGAACCTGAATGACTCCACTGCAGTCACTGTGCTGTCCATGATGGTGAGTGGGGGGAGTGCAGAGGGATTTCTCCTGAAGTCCACAGTCATCTCCACAGTCATCTCCAGGTTGTTGAGACTGCACCAGACAACCAGCTCTTTAACCTCCTGTCTGTAGCAGACTCGTCTCCGTCCTTGATGAGACCGATGACTGTAGTGTCGTCTGCAAACGTCGGAGCTTTTACAGAGGGTCTTTAGTAATTGGCAGTCATTGGTGTAAAAAAAAAAAAAAAGCGGGCGAAGAGCAGTGGGGAGAGAACACAACCCTGAGGTGCTCCAGTGCTGATCGTACGGGTGCTGAATGAGAATTTTCCCAGCTTTACTAGCTGCTGCCTGTCTGTCATGAAGCTGTTGATCCACTGACAGACGGAGGTGGGCACGGAGAGCTGAGTTTGTTTGGGCAGGAGGAGGTTTGGGATGATGGTGTTAAATGCCGAGCTGAAGTCCACAAACAGGATCCTCACATAAGTCCCTGGTCTGTCTAGATGTTGCAGAACATAATGCATTCCCATGTTGACTGCATCGTCCACAGACCTGCAAACTGCAGGGGGTCCAGTAAGGGTCCAGTGATGTCCTTCAGGTGGGCCAGCACTAGTTTTTCAAAATACTTCATGACCACAGACTTTAGAGCCACAGGCCTGTAGTCATTTAGTCTTGTAATTTTGGGTTTCTTTGGGATGGAGATGATGGCGGAGTGTTTGAAGCATGAGGGGACTTCGCACAGCTCCAGTAATCTGTTGAAGATCTGTGTGAAGATGGATGGCTGTATGGATTCTGATGTATGAATAACCTAGATTTAAAAAAAAAATCTCCCGGTATTGCGATTACAGCTCTAAAATATGTTATTTTTTAAATGTCTGGGTAAAAAAAACAACTTTTTTTTCCACTGAACACAATACATTTTATTTTCAAGAAACACTATAAACATTTTGGAACAGTAAACATATCAGCTAAATAGAATAAATAATTAAATTATTATTAATTAAATGCAGTCACTTAAATGAGCCTAAACCTGCAGCTCAATAATAATCAGAACATAAATAAATTATTTTCTGTAAAAAAAAGAATCCCTATAAATGAAAAAAATGCAGTCACTTGCAGCTCAATAATCAAAAATATAATTAAAACATAATTTCTGTAAAAAATAAAATAAAAAAATTAATAAACAATGCATGCATAAACCTGCAGCTCAACAATTTTTTGGAGACATGCTCGCTTTCTACACATTCTTCTTTCAGTCCAAGTTATGATGCAGGAATTTTCACCTTTCCCGGATTAAGTTTGGAGCGGTGAGGTACGAGAATGTGTGCACATACACACATAAGGAAAGAGAGCGCGACTGCCATACCACACCCACACCCACACACACCCCCACACGGTCTCTCCGGACAACACCTCAAAGGGCAAAGTGGTTTTTTTTTTATTAAACAGATGTACAAAATGGCAGGAGGCTTAAAAGATAGACGTGATACCACTAATTAATATTGTACTAAATTCGCAGAAAGCTAGGCGACAGTAACGTACTTTAGTCTGGCTAGTCCTCCCTCTGTGAAGTCACGTGAGGGAGGAACTGTTGACGTTAGCTAGTTAATTACCCCTTTATCTGCCTCTTCGATCGTAGAGTTTATGTTCGACTTAGAAGTATTTATTTAGCGATCGGCGCTAAAACGTCATCTGTACGGAACATCGTTGTGTACGGAACATGGTTAGTCTACGTTACCCGAAAAATTACCATACGACAGACTTCGTCTTTTTCGATGGGGGAAAAAGTTCCAGGGATTCATCTCCTTCGGCCATCCTACACACAGGTGACTCTGACCGCTCGCAACAACTGGAGGTGAGCATGAACCGCTCTTCGCTGCACACAACTGAGGGAATCCTGCACTTTCCGTCTTTGACGATACGTAAAAAAAACTGCGCATACCGTAGGAACGGTATAATGGAAAATTTTAGTGGCTTTGAAACCGTGACTTTTCCAAACCGCGGTATACCTTGAAACAGGTTATCGTCCCATGCCTAGTGAAGATTAGGGGTGTATCGGTACGCGCATTGTGTACCGAACAGTTCACAGGCAAATTCCAAATGGAAGTGATCATTCCTATCCCCTTGGAGTGGAGACTTTGAAGTGAGCAGGGCACGTGTGTGTCAGACTCTGTTTCATGTCTTGTGTTTTGTTTTCCTCCCCCACATGCTCCATGTTTATGATTATGCCCATATTTAGTTTTCCTGTTCCTGTTCCCATTTGAGTTCCATTAGTTTCAGCTGTGTTCCTTTAATCTCCTTGTTAATTCCTTGATTAGTCCCATAATTTAAGCCCTGTGTGTTTCCATGTCCAGCTTCCGGAATTGTTTGTCTCACCCCAGTGCTACGTGTGCTTTCCTGGTGTTCTGTTCATTAAACTTCAAAAAATATTGGAGTCTCCTCGCTCCAGCACAGTAGGCACACATGACAGTGTGCCATTATGTAGTCGTTTGGAATGCACTTGGCAAAGGGAGCAATGTAATTTCCTCATTATCTTCAGCTGGGATGTTCCTGTGACAATGCAGCACGGTGTCCGCCAGCAGATTCGCTGATGGACACCGGCATAAAAAAAAATACATTTTATATTTTCAAAAGTTTTATATATATTATATAGCATATTTTTTACAAATTTAAATATAAAATGTATGTTTATTTGCAACAGTTATGCTAACAACAATAAAATGACATATATGACAGTAAAACAGCGAATCTGCTGACGGACACCGTGCTGCTTTGTCAAGGGAACATGCCAGCTGAAGATAATGAGGAAATTACGTTGCTCCCTTTGCCAAGTACATTCCAAACGACTAAATAATGGCACGCACGTGCCCTGCTCACTCCAAAGTCCCCACTCCAAGGGGATAGGAATTTGGAATTTGCGTGTGAACCGTTCGGTACACGATACGCATACCGTTACACCCCTAGTGTAGATGGGGGCCAGCTGGTCAGCACAGGTTTTCAGACAGGCTGGTGTCACACCGTCTGTGTCTGGTGCCTTTCTTCTATTGTTCTTTCTGAAGACCTGATGCACATTATCTTCACTGATCTGAAGTGTAGGTGTGGGGGAGATGGGGGTTGCTGGAGGTGTGAATGGTTTATCTCAAACCTGCAGTAGAACTCTTCAGATCGTCTGCCAGTTGTTGATTATACACAGAGCTGGGGGATGGTGTCTTGCAATTGTTGATGTCTTTCAGACCTTTCCACACTGAAGCCGTGTCATTGGAAGAGAACTGGATCCTTAGCTTTTCAGAATAATTCCTCTTTGCCACTTTGATCTCCTTTTCCAGTGTGTATTTGGCCTGTTTATATAAGACTCTGTTCCCATTCCTGTAAGCATCTTCTTTGGCCTGACTGAGCTCTCTGCTTTTTTTGTCAGGGGGGGTTGGGTTTGGTTTTTTTTTTGTGTTTTGTGGTGTTGTTTTTTTTTTTTTTTTTTTTTTTGTTGTAGTTGAGAGTCCGGTAGGATTGCACATATCTTCACAGAAACTGATACAAGATGTTACAGTCTCTGTGAGCTCGTCCAGATCGTTGGCAGCAGCTTCAAAAACACTGCGATCAGTGAGGTCGAAACAGGCTTCATTAGTCCATATTTTACATCCTTATAATTTAGATATTTCAATTTCTGTCGGTATGAGATGTACTAAACAGTGATCAGAGAGCCCCAAAGCTGTGATATGCATCCTTTATTGTGGTGTAGCAATGGTCCAATATATTACTGTCTCCGGTTGGACATGTAACGTGCTGTCTGTATTTTTGGTAGTTCACGGGAGAGATTTGCTTTATTGAAGTCCCCGAGAATGATTATAACAGAGTCTGTGTGTTGTTGTTCTGTCTCTGTGATTTGATCAGTGAGTTTTTGCAAAGCCAAGCTAACGTGTGCTTGCAGAGGAATGTAAACACTCACGAGAATGAACGAGCAAAACTCCCGCGGCGAATAGAGCGGCTTGCAGTTAATGAAGAGCACTTTTATATCTGAACAGCACATCTTCTTTAACAGTTACATCTGTACATCACCTCTCATTGATGTAAAAGCATGTTCCGCCATCTCGCGATTTCGCCGTTGATTCTGCGTCACGGTCCGCTCTAAACAGCTGAAAGCCCAGCAGACTCAACGCGCTGTCCAGAATGGCATCTTTCAGACACCCGAGCCGAGTTTTGACCCGTCTGCGCGTCCTGAAGCGGATGGATCAGCACCGGGGGGGGGGCTGCCCGCCACTATAACGTTAGCAAAAGTCTGAATAATTCGAAAACCGGTAGAAGATTTTGTGGTGTGTTCTGCCGAATGTTCAGCAGTTCATCCCTGGTAAAACTGATAGTGTTTGAGAAACAAAAAACAGGACAAACTAACAAAAACACTAAAACAACTGGAGAGCCAAGCACCGTGGCTGTCATGTGCGGTGGCATCTTGGTCAGTAAACCAATAGAACTTTAAAATGCAACAAAAACGCAGCATAACTACGAAATGAAACCATTTTATTTGTGCGCTGTAATCCAAATCTTCCGAATCCATACGACTGCGAGGAACAGACCCAAATCCATGCCTTTATTCTGTGATCTTCATCTCCATCCCGAGCAGCAAGTCCAGCGACTGTAAGCAGCAAAGCCCGCGCTGACTGACGCGCCCTTTACAAATTCAAATGTTGCCTCTTCAAACGACAGGTTTAACGGCAGGATCATCGAATGTTCATTGGCTCTTGCCTGCATTCGTCACAGATTGCGACATGCCGTGTTTCTGGTGAGGTCTGTTTGAATGATGTGCACACGCCTTCATGAGTTCACGGAGTGGATCGGGAAAATAAACTGGGTAATGTTTTCAGCGATTAACAACATAAATTCTGCTCTGCACCTCACACAAACCTACTATATTCAGCCAGAGAGGACTGCGGCTGCAACGCATCGTCATTTGGATTACTTTTTGCGCTGCTTTTGACATTTTTGCAATAAAAAAATAATTGTAATTGCATTTATCTGTCTGTCATGTTTTTCTTATACTGTACAGAAATAGTTATGTTTAGGTTTAGAGGTAAGAGAGGGATTAGCGACTATAAAAATATTTGAATGCTATATTGTTTTAAATGGTTATTTTCCAGCATATTTCAGTCAATTGTATTTTATATCCTTTCATATTCGCTATAAAATGGATAGGTTTAGGTTTGGGGGTAGGTTAAGGGGTCTAAAAATCGAAATCCCTTATTGATAAAATGATAAAAATGCATTGATACGAATATCTTAATGATATAAAAGATAAGTAAATATTTTACATTTTTTAGCTAAAAATATGTAGCGATTTGTACGTTTTAAACGTTGAAATACGTCAAAATTGTATGTTTTACCATCAATAAAAACGTACAAAATTTACGTTTTGTGCTTGTAAATGTTACGTATTAGTATAAACAATGAGACCAGGCTGTAAGAACAGATCTGATATCATTGAAAGTATACAATTGTGTTTGAGAGGGTTAGCATTGCTAATGATCAGGTTTTCTGTCAGAAAATGCACAAACACATGTGATTTCTTAGTTTTACTGTTGTTTATTTGATCAGAACTCTCAACAACACATTTAACATTGAAGACATTTTATCTAATCAAGCTTTATGTGCCATAAAACAGATGGTATGTACCGTATATTTTCTATTAAACTAAAGCTTATTTGTACATATTAATGCTTCTCTAGAGCTTTGCCTCAACAAAAGTCTAAGTGAGATCTGGCCAACAGAACCACATCTGAACCACTTTGTTGAGCCACCATCGGTTGTAACCTACAGCAATATTGATTACTAGAATACAGTGAAACATAAAACACATAAATGTGTTATTTAGCTGATTTGTGGTGAATCAGAGATGAGCGTTTGGCTGCGGTCCATCCTTTCTGCCAGCCGTGATAGTGAATGATTCCTCCTGCGATGACTGTAGCCAGAAAAAACACCAACACAGCCAAACCAACACCACCGAACATGCACACGCTCCGTCACCGTCACTTCATCTACACAGAGACACAAAACTTTCATAAACTAATTAAACAACGGAATAAAGAAACAGAGATAGTTCAGACACTAATCTTGATCGATAGTTCTGTAGAGAAACAAAAATGGTTCTTCTATGGAATCACTGCAAAAATCCCTTTTGGATCCTTTATTTTTTAAGATTGTACAGTCAGACCAATGAACTGTTTGGCTTTTGCTTTGATAACTTCCACACTAATATACTTGACTGAAGAATTAATACTGATTTTAGAACTATAGAGTTATGAAAAATGATACTCAAGTAAGAATGATTTCCGCTCTCACCTGTGAGCTCAGCATCCTCTGGCGGATCTGTGACGGAATTAACTTTGTCCTCTCTGTCTGTCAGCTTGTCTGAAAATATTTTAAATATATGATCACTTACTCAAACACTAAGAGTTTCAATATTAGCAGCAAACTCCTCAATAACACACGTGATTTCAGGAATCATTCATATCTGGAGCACAAACACTGCATAACACTAAAGGTTCTTCATGATTCCACAGAATCTTTCCATTCCACAAAAAAGATTATTTATAGTGGAAAAAGCTTATTTGGGTTATTAAAATGTTCTTCACACTAAGAAAACAATTAAGTAGAATTCACTGAATGGTTCTTTGGGGAAGCTAAAATGGTTCTATGATATTTCTGTGAAAACCCCCTTTGGGAACCTTAATTTTTAAGAGTTGGAATAAATTGAGCAACAGTAAAATAATTAACAAAAATCTCCTCATTGAAATCATTATAAAGATTTGAGAGAAATTGGGAAGTCAGCAGTACTAACCCTCCATCTGTAGTCTGATGGGTTTGTTGAAGTGCATTTCTGAAGTCACTGATTTTGTTCCACAGAAATAAAGACCTGAATCTGGCTCTGTTAGATCAGAAATAACTAGCGAGACTGTGTTGATCTCCACATCTGCTTTCACTGTCAGACGACTCCAGTTTTGATTGTACCTAACTAGCAGTTTTCTTCCCGCTACACTGCTGGTCTTAGCAGATATTAGTTGAGTTAGTTGTTGAGAATACTGGTGATACCAGGCCAACTCATATCTGTTTGTCAAATTGCAGTTCAGGCTGATGCTTTCTCCCTTCTGAACTCTTAACAGAGTCACTTCATGTTCTGAAACATCTGGAGAAAAATAGATAAACCAATTCTCTGAAATAGTTTTGATAAAAATAATAGTTGTATTTGAGGTTAAAATGGTGAATGCACGTTTAAAGAGTATTCTTACCACTGGAAATTATTTGCATAATCCAGGAAGAAAAAACACAAACAAAGATGGCTTTCTCCATTGTGTCTGTCCTTCGTGAAGGTGTTGATCAAACTAAAGGTTACATCATGATGCTGAGACACTAAAACCACAAAGTTTCCATTTCCTTTCCCAGTCATATAGTGTTAAATAACAGCTATAACTTTGAGTGCTGTGTTTTTGTTACAGCTGTACTGTTTTGTAAATTATGATTCAAACTTCTATGTGCAATTACATAAAGAAAATACACGTTTTATTGAATGTGGTCAAATATGAAGCATATATAGACAAAGCAAAAATATGTATCAGCTTCATCAAATGTAAACACTAAATGAGGCTATACTCAAAAGTTTCTTTCATGTTTAGCAACTTTTATTAAAACCTGATTTCCAAAATATAATCCAAATTTAAAATGTGTCACATCAATAGGGTTTTCATCACAGATCATGTTGTTATTATTACAGTATTTAAATTAAAGAAACAAACATATTAAACACCAAGGCCATTTGAGCTAACTAGAGAATCAAGTCCATAATTTCACATTCAGAATATTTCTTCAGAAGAAGCAAGCTATAGTAGTACAAATGGTAAAGTAGTAGTGCAACATGAGCATGTAGAAAATAAGAATAATTTAGAATTAAAACATACAGGTACTTTGGTTGGTTTGATTACACTTGGTTTGATTGCTTGGTCCGAAACAGAGTTTAATTGCTCCCCTGCCACCGCTGGATTGTGTTCACAGTGTGTGTGTGGGAGGGGGCATACTATGGTATGTTTGCATCATCACAGTGGCAGCCGCTTTCCCATGTTGCTGTGTAATGGAGACATATGAGATCGATAGCATTGCTTCCCTCGGTTTTATACTTTGGTTTTGAACCTTCTTTCTAAGCATCAATACAGAATGGCAGCAAAAGTTGCAATGAATGAGCTGCCAAAAATGACATAAAAACTTCAGAGAAATATAAAACGATTAATTTAAAGTTGTTGATCATATATGTATAGGGGAAATTTTTTTTTTTTAATTTTTCTAGCAAAATATGACATCCATTTGAAACAAAAGAGAAATATAAAAGTATTAATTTAAAGGGGTCATATGATGCGATTTCAATTGTTCCTTTCTCTTTGGAGTGTTACAAGCTCTTGGTGCATAAAGAAGATCTGTAAAGTTGCAAAGACTAAAGTCTCAAATCCAAAGAGCTTTCTTTATAAAAGTTAAGAGTCAACCAAAACGCCTCGTTCTAACACGCCCCCACATGTCTACATCACTATGTGGGAAGATTTGCATAACGCCGCCCAAATGTTCACGCAAAGAAAGAAGGCATAACTTTGATTCTCGCTGTAGTATTGTCAAAGCCACTAGAAGGCAAGCCTGCAACCTTTAGCCAAAAAAGTGCAATGGCTAGTAAGCAGAGACCAGGACAACTAGATGAGCCCCAGATACAGATGTTATTCCCCTGTAAAGACCTTGTCTCAGACGACCACCGGGACAAGACCCCAGGAACCAGATGAGTCCTCTGCACAAAGTGACTTTGCTGCAGCCTGGAATTGAATTGTTGGTTTCGTCTGGTCAGAGGAGAACTGGTCCCTGACTGAGCCTGGTTTTCCCAAGGTTTTTTTCCATTCTGTCACAGATGGAGTTTTGGTTCCTTGCCGCTGTCGCCTCTGGCTTGCTTAGTTGGGGACACTTCATTTCCAGCGTTATTGTTGACTTGATTGCAAATGATTGCAAAGATACTATTTAAACTGAACTGAGCTTGATAATGACATCACTGAATTCAACGATGAACTACCTTTAACAGAAAATTGAGTGTTTACTATTGTCATTTTGCATATTGACACACTATTTTCCTAAGTAATGCTGTTCAGTTGCTTTGTCACCATCTGTATGTTAAAAGGCTAATAAATAAAGGTGACTGACTGACTAACGCTCCGGTCGGCAGTACGTGGAAAGAGACCAGAGGCTTTTTTTTTAATGGATGTCAATGGAGGAGAGGCTTCACTACACGAATAAACAGCTTTTTAGAGGAAACAGCTCATCATTTAATGAATCAACAGCCTATCAGCTAATCTCCAACATGTTTTACACTAAACAACACTTTTGGATTGAATTAGGCTATTTTTAGAGTTTACACCGAAAAAAAATGACGTTTTATAAGAGAAGTCACTGACTTCTTGCTACAGGTGGGATTCAGGCATTATCATTCATGAAATTTGAAACTCTGTCACAACTCTGACTGAAATTAAATTACGTCAAGGCTGTGTAATGTGTAATGTGATTGTAATGTAATTGTTGCCGCCGCTGGCATGTCGTGGAGATGCTGTGCGTTTCCAAAATATGGTAAGGGGCGTAACATTTCGGTCACACGCTTGAGGTATTCGACCAATCACAATGCACGGATAGCTGGCCAATCACAGCACACACCGCTTTTTCAGAACGATGAGCTTTGTTAAAATCGACGCGTTTCAGAAGGCGGAGCATAGAGGCGCAACAATAATGTACAGTATGTGGAAAATATAATAAAAGTTTTTTGACCTTAAACCGCATAAACACATTTCAATACACCAAATACACAACATAATGTTCTTTTTAGCAACATCATATGACCCCTTTAAAGCACCAGCTAAAAAAAAAAAATGCTTTTAAGTCAGGCATTTCTATCTTTTGCTGGAGTGTGTCAGTAGGAAATATCAGTTCACATTTCCAAACAATCATCTAGCCATTAATTGTAATAATGCAGTGAGATTTTTGTTTGCACAAGGAGACAACAGCCAGTGCTCCACACAGAGTACTGTAGCTTTGCAGGAGGTTTCTTGAAGCGTCTCGGAGACGTTGTTCTTCTGGATTGAGTCTGTCTCAATTTGTTTTGTTTCTTCATGTGACTCCAGACAGACTGATGAAGATCAGATCAGATCTCTGTGTGGAGCACAAACATATATCTCATTGCATTATTACAATTAATGGCCAAATGAATGTTTGCAAATGTTAACTGATATTTTCAACTGACACACTACAGCAAAGGATAGAAATAACTGACTTAAAACCATTTTAGCTGCGGAAATACTAGTGGTATGTCATTTTGGCCAAACCAATGATATATATTTAGATACAGTGGGTACGGAAAGTATTCAGCCCCCCTTAAATTTTTCACTCTTTTTTATATTGCAGATATTTGCTAAAATCATTTAAGTTCATTTTTTTTTCTCATTAATGTACACACAGCACCCATATTGACAGAAAAACACATAATTCTTGACATTTTTGTAAATCTATTAAAAAAGAAAAACTGAAATATAAAATGGTCCTAAGTATTCAGACCCTTTGCTCAGTATTTAGTAGAAGCACCTTTTGATCTAATACAGCCATGAGTTTTTTTTTGGGAAAGATGCAACAAGTTTTTCACATTTGGATTTGGGGATCCTCTGCCATTCCTTTTTGCAGATCCTCTCCAGTTCTGTCAGTTGGATGGTAAACGTTGGTGGACAGCATTTTGGTCTCTCCAGGATGCTCAATTGGGTTAAGTCCGGTGCTCTGGCGGGCCCCATTCAAGAACAGTCACAGAGTGTTGTGAGCACTCATTCGTTATTTTAGCGTGTGATTAGGGTCATTGTCGTGCTTGGAAGGTAAAACCTTCGGCCAGCTGAGGTCTAGCACTTGGAGAGGTTTTCATAAGGATCTATCCCTGGACTTGGCCGCATTCCTCTTTCCCCGTTGCAACCGTCGTTCTGTCCCTGCAGCTGAAAAACATTCCCACAGCATGATGCTGCCACCACCATGTTTTACTGTTGGGACTGTATTGGACAGGTGTGTGTGCAGTGCCTGGTTTTCTCCACACATAACGCTTTGAATTAAGGCCAAAAAGTTCTATCTTGGTCTCATCAGACCAGAGAATCATATTTCTCACCATCTCACAACTCCATACGGGCTTTCATGTGTCTTGCACTAAGGAGAAGCTTCCATCGGGCCACTCTGCCATAAAACCCAGACTGGTGAAGGGCTGCAGTGATGGTTAACTTTCTACAACTTTCTCCCATCTCCAGACTGCATCTCTGGAGCTCAGCCACAGTGATCTTTGGGTTCTTCTTTACCTCTCCACCAAGGCTCTTCTCCCCCGATAGCACAATTTGGCCGGACGGCCAGCTCTAGGAAGAGTTCTGGTTGTCCCAAACGTCTTCCATTTAAGGATATGGAGGCCACTGTGCTCTTAGGAAACCTCAAGTGGAGCAGAATTTTTTTTTGTAACCTTGGACAGATCTGTGCCATGCCACAATTCTGTCTCTGAGCTCTTCAGGCAGTTACTTTGACCTCATGATTCTCATTTGCTATGACATGCACTGTGAGCTGTAAGGTCTTATATAGACAGGTGTGTGGCTTTTCAAGTCCAATCAGTATAATCAAACACAGCTGGACTCAAAAGTCGAAGGTGTAGAACCATCTCAAGGATGATCAGAAGTAATGGACAGCACCTGAGTTAAATATAGAGTGTCACAGCAAAGGGCTGAATACTTAGGACCATGTGATATTTCAGTTTTTCTTTTTTAATAAATCTGCAAAAATATCAACAATTCTGTGTTTTTCTGTCAATATGGGGTGCTGTGTGTACATTAATGAGGAAAAAAAATAACTTAAATGATTTTAGCAAATGGCTGCAATATAACAAAGAGTGAAAAATTGAAGGGGGTCTGAATACTTTCCGTACCAACTGTTCTAGATAGATATGTTGCAAAAATATAAAATTTTTATATTTTTTTTTAATTATTGCTATATCTATCTGTCTATGGATATTTCATCTAAAACAAACTGAACTCTGAAATGAAACGAACCAGTGTGAGTACCGAAAGTGCTAGTGTGCATACGTTTACAGAGGACTGCACTAAGAACACTCAACCCTAACTTCTGAAAAGTCTGATAAGATCTGTAGAGAGTCTTGTGTTGGTCTGAGGTCCAAAACGATCATTTCAGAATCAGACCAGTGTAGAGTGGTGTGTTCGATGGCGAAAATGGCACCAGTTCTTTGACAGGCATTTAAAAACAGCAAAAACACAAAAAATCAGCAAAATCAGGAGTGTGTTGGAGGAGTTCTTGTCAGCACCACCTAGGGCGTGAAAAAAACACAGGTAGAAAAAAACATTTCTGCATGAATTACTGCGTCAAATTACAAAATTTTCAATGTTGTGAGATTTTTTTCTTGCTGATAAATACAAACGTATTGTGTGTGTAGCTCAAGAATCAAGCCTTCTTTAATTGACTTACTCCTCTCCTCTTTCTTCTCTGTATCACACTCTGTGGGTGAGCCATACAGTTATTATTTCAGTATGATAATAGAATTACATTTTTAAAATAACTTAAAGAAATAGTTTTGCAACTGCAAATGCTATTTGAAGGCAATGGCGGAGAAGATGATTGTTAGTCAGTACTACTTTTATAATACATTCTCCTTTTTCAATATTGGCATCCACTTTAACTGTACAGAAAATGCTTAAGCTGGACATTCTACCTATTATGTGTCACAGAAAAAAAAAAAAACTTAAGTGGAACAGAATGGGGATGGGGCTAAAACTATGACAAAACTGCCATTTTTTGACGTAACTAATCCTTTAAAACATTGGTTAGTTCAATTAAGACCTTACCAGGCTGTAAATCCGTTTTGTCGTACAGTAGCTTAGGTACTCGCACATTATTGGCGTATATTTTTAACATGAACCGCGTGTCCCTCTTAAAACAACCTGGCACTGAACAGCGTCCTCCATCATACAAACTGGAGACAGTAAATATTTCATCAAGAACTGTTTCTGAATGCTGTTCTACAAGAACATGAACGCTCTCATGTTTCTTCAGCTCATGCGCTTCATCACAAGACAGGAAACACTGACAATTCTTCTGAGGAGCAGAGCCTGAGAAACAATGGAATATCGATGCTTTCTTTAAAAAAATTGTAAAACAAAAGTAAAATCAAAAGGGTGGCATTAAAAACTACAGTGACGTCTTGCTGCTACACACATAATATTTTTTCCACTCGATTATGTCCTAATAACGAGATTTTCTAAATTTCCTAGTAAACATGCTGCTACAATAAAAACAATAACATTAAAATACATTTAAAATACTGTATTTCTATTGCCCTTCCTGCAGTAACTTTAGCAGCATGCAGATCCTTGTTTATCTCAGGACTGTGGCGACAGCAGTGTGGAAAATCGCTTAGCTCGCAGTAGTTAATGAGATAACTGTCGTTTTTAACATAACATCTTGTTCTTGACATCAGAAAAGATGTCATTTTAACAAGGAAAAGATATTGTTTTAACGACATAAAATCTTGTTATTACAAGAAAACGTGTCGTTTTAACAAGGAAGAGATATCGTTTTAAAGACAAAATCTCATTATTACAAGAAAAGATGCCATTTTAACGAGAAAAATGTATCGTTTCAACGACAGAATATCTCGTTATTGCGAGGAAAAGATATCGTTTTAATGAGAAAAAGATATTGTTTTAACAGCATTAACATCTCGTTATTATGAGAAAAGATGTCATTTTAATGACATAACATTTCATTATTATGATATAATTGAGTGGGACAAAATGTGTGTGGCAGCAATGTGTCACCATAAAAAACACTGCAGAAATACAATACTTACCTGCAAAAGGAACATTGTCCAACAGCATCATTAATAGTCCACCTGCGGTGAAATATCCAATATGAAACTCCAAACCCAACATTTTCCTCAGCATTTATGGATATTTTGCCATTTGAAATATACTGAAACTTGTTAAAGAATGCAAAATTCTGTCTGACTATAAACTCTTCTTCTGAATGGATTTTTGGCTTAAATATTAAATAAATGAGACTGCAGTTAAACCTCTGATGAGGGTTCATCGGATCCTCATGGTTTAATGGAATTAAAAGGCTTATTAGACACAAATAGGTTGTAGAAATTTGGTCTGTCTGTAACTAATGCTCTCACTGCAGTAATAATTTGTGCATTTCAAGCTAATATATAAACAGTACAACACTGAAAGAAAAGGTCTGTAGAAAAGCGGATAATGTCATGGCAGGAAATCAACAAACTTCCGTTAAGTTTATGGAAATTTCCTTTAAACCTACACCACAACACAATATGCGTAAAACAAAATACATGCTAAACACCTATAAAAATCAGTACGGAAAATTCCTTTATATTAACTCAGTACATTTGGTTGTAGTTTTTAGAGTGTACTAATAAAACCATTCAGACTAATAAGTAATTTCAGTTTTAAAAAATGCTGACTGACTGGCTATCTCTTATTTGACCGAATTTTGTGGGTTAGCTAGTTCAGTTGACATTTTGTTACTAAACAGTAATAAATATTTGCATATAGTAACCAAACATACAACCTGGCTGTGTACTAAATAATATAAATAAGGACTTACATATTTTACAGGCTTTTGTTAATCCTGTCATTATTGACTATATCAC
Organism: Sinocyclocheilus anophthalmus; assembly: GCA_018155175.1. Taxonomy (NCBI): domain Eukaryota; kingdom Metazoa; phylum Chordata; class Actinopteri; order Cypriniformes; family Cyprinidae; genus Sinocyclocheilus; species Sinocyclocheilus anophthalmus. The sequence continues at coordinate 66,719 of JADLZN010003714.1, forward strand.
GTGTAAAGAACAGAAACCAAAACCTAACAGGAACAGCCCTGAAAATTGTTCTGCTTCAGTTCTGCATTACCTCCACCACCTGGACTGGAGTGTGAAGCACTGGAAAGATGGGGAAATAGGAGGGAAGAAAAAACACCCAATAATATCACTTAATTTATCTGTGCATATATTAAGTACTTCAACCCTTCCATCTAAAACTGTTTCTTTGAGATGTTTAAATACTTATCTTTATAACTTTGCCTGTCCAGAATGACACTTTTTTTTTTTAGTAACAAAGATCAAAAACCGGGCAACAGGCAGAAAACAAAGGCAAAGGGTAATCCAACATAGAGTACAGACAACAATACTAATGCAAATAAGGGCTAACAGAACATGGTATATAGGGGAACTAATAAGACTGATCACACACAGCTGGGAACAATGAGAACTAATAGACAGAACAAAGGGTGATGGGAAATGAAGTCCAGAACAAACTATAACCCAGAAGAAGTGCCCTCTGGTGGCTGTTATGGGCAGCAGATGGCTGTGACATCACCCCCGCTTTAAAGAGCGGATTCCAGATGCTCCACCATGCCTCAAATAAGTCGAGGAGGGAGGTGCGATGGAGGTGAACCGTTCCTGATCCTGGACCGGAGCGGGTTCTGGAGTGAACTCTGAGGGCTCCCGAACTGGAGCAGGCTCTGCGACAGGCTCCAGGGCCAGCAAAGCAGGAAGCTTAGGTGGGGGCGGCGGGGCAAGGATCATGGGTGAGAAAAAGAGAGTTGGCTGCTCAGTAACTTCTGGGACCGCCAGAGTCGGGTCCTCCAGGACCAACAGACTTGGGATCACCACAGAGATGCCAGTTGCTCTCTGGTTGAACTCAGTAGTGGATCCGCCAAACTAGAGATCAGCCCCAAATGTCTTTTGAACGCCCGAGTGTCTTCAAATGCAACGTTCACGATGACTGGGGAGCACAGGAGTGACATCTGTGATGGTTGAAGACTGTGGCGTGACATCCATCGAACTACTGGTGGGGACCCTCCTCCTTCTCGACATTCGCTTGAGCGTGGGAATCAATGAATAGTCCTTGGCTTGACTAGATGAGGGAGGTGGGGATGGGACAGCCCCTGCAGGTGGACTCTGGCGGTGGTGAATTACCTTTCCCTCTTTGCTAAGCTGCAAGTACCTGGAGAAGTTCCAGAAATCCAATTACTTCACCAGTTCCATCTCCCAAAGTTGTAAGGGTTCATCCAGACCTAAGTTAAAAATGTCTTTAACGTCCGCACCCTGACAACCCAGCCTCTTCACACTAGTCCAGAACTTTTGGGCAAAGGCCTGCACCTCATTCCCTTTTGGCAAAGTCTCTCCAGACCTTGAAGCTGAATCTTGTCCCTCATGCTGCTGGATCAAAAAAATGGCATTCTGTCACGAAATCACTCGTGAAAAACATTGAAAGATCCAAGTGCAGTTTTATTCCACAAAACAAAGATCAAAAACAGGGTAACAGGCAGAAAACAAAGGCAAAGGGTAATATATACATATATGTATGTATATACAGCTTGTGATTGTTTGCGGTCCTGTTCAACCAATTTTCTAGTAATTTCAAAAACCATTTTGAATGACAAATTGAAGTTCCTTTTGTATTATTTATTAATTAATCACATTGTTAAAATGTTTACCTTACATTAATTACACTATGACATCTTACATCTTACATCCATGGCACATTTGATGGGGTAATTCAAAAAATATTGTAATATTTATTATGGTACATGTCCAAAACAAACATACAGTGGTAGAGTACTTAATTGCACAAAATTAGGGAGTAAGAACAATATCAGATATATTTTACATGTACAGCCAAGTCATAGTAATTAATATAACAATAATAGTTTTATTACTGTCAGGATTATGGACTGTCTGTGTGTGTTTTTCTCCCCACGTGGCCCCTGTGACCCAGTTTCCCCATGTGTGATTAGTTATTTGATTCAGCTGTGTTTGTTGATTATCTCTGGCAATCCGTCAATCTCTGGTGACAGAATCCCAGACCCACAAAAGTGACTTTATTTGCACTTTACCCTCCGTTTGTTTTCCGTTTTCAGTACAGTGTTTTTCCCGTTGTTCCCTTATGGATGCCTTCACCCGCCCCGAATACCTCCTCCTCCTGCTGGACCAGGGGGAAAGCTGGCTCGAGGACCAAACCAGACTGTTCCTGGCCCTCGCTTATCTGACCAGCTATCCAGACAACACGCTCTGTGCGCTCTATAAATCCAGCTTGAAACCCACGTGCAGAGCGTCATCGTCCGAAGACAGTCCTCGAGCAGATTTTGCCACCTTCATGGAGTTCCACTCCCAACCCAGATCCCAGCCCACCATCTCCCTGTGGTGCGGAACATAAGCCCGAGCCCACCGATGATGGAGAGCCCGCCATGAGGGAGAAAGCCGTGGCCAGTGAGATCGTGGAGAGGAGCTCTGCCCACTGCAACATGGCTGAGGGTGAGCTGTCTATGGATCTGGGTAAAGGGAAAGAGGAAGGGGACCTAATAGACTGGGATGCTGGCCTGGCCCCTTTCCTCCCTCCTTCTTCGGAGCCCGCAGTCACCCCTGTTCCCACATCCAGCTCAGAGAGGGCTGCGGTTCCCACGTCCTGTCCAGAGAGGGCTCCTGTTTCCAAGTCCAGCCCAAAGAGAGAGTCTGTTCCTAAGTCCTGTCAAGAAAGGGTTTTGTTCCCAAGGGCAGCCCCGAGAGCCTGGAGGCTCACAAATGCCTGACCACCCGCCCACTCCTGCCTCCTTATCCACCGTCGTCTGGCAGCCCCTCTGCTCAGCCCACCATCTCGTCCTCTGTCGCTCCGGCTCCACCGCGTCCTTTCGGATCCCCGCCTCCGCCTCGGCCACCGGCGCCATCTGCTCCACCTTGGCCCTCCGGAACCTCCTCATCACCCTGACTCATCGGCTCTCCGTCTCTGCCTCAGGCTCCTCCTCCTCGGTTGGCCACGTGGAGTCATCAGCCCTCCCTCCTCCATGGCTCTTCCCTCTGTCGGCTCCACCGTGGGTCGCCAATATGGCTGTGGCCTGGGTCCCACCTAGCTCCTCCTGTTCCAAGTCCCTCCTTCGTCACCTCCCTGGACTCTGTCTGCCCCCCCCCGGGCATCTGTCCTCCTCCTGAGCCTCCCTCTGGTGTTTCTACGGCGCGAGTACTGCCTTCCGGGAGGGGGGCAGTATGTCAGGATTATGGACTGTCTGCGTGTGTTTTTCTCCCCAGACAACTACAGTTTTGATTGTACCAAACTAGCAGTTTTCTTCCCGCTACACTGCTGGTCTTGGCAGACATCAGTAGCGTTAGTCGTCCAGAATCAGAATTCTGGTGATACCAGGAGATTTCATATCTGTCGGTCATGCTGCAGTTCAGATGGATGCTTTCATTCAGCTGGACTTTTCAAATTTTTTTCAAAGTCATTTCATGTTCTGAAACATCTGGAAGAATAAGCATTTGAAATGATATAGATACATAAAAAAAACGTATTATATTTAAGGTTAAAATAAGCGTAAAGTAGGATAAATTTACCTCCAGAAGTTATATGAATTATCCTGTACAAAAAAACACAAAAGAAAACAAACTTTTCCATTGTGTATGTCAAGCATACCAACAAACTACAGGCTGCAATGCACAATCTCTTAAAACCGCAAAAGTGTTTCCATTTCCTCTCTAAACCATAATGCATACATACTGTAGGTTCTACATCATTTTAAGTACTGTTTTCTTACTGTTGTGGTTTATTGAGCTTCACAGTTTCATGGCATAATTATACATAATATAAACATGTAATGTTTTGTATGTATTATTGAATATGGTCTAGATCAGCTTTAAAAAGTACATAACAGAGCCCGTCATGTGTGCAAAAGGATCTGAAACTACATCTGACACATATGGCCGGTGACTTAAAGGGGTCCTATTATGCTCTTTTACAAAGTCTTGATTTTGTTTTTGGGGTGTACTAGAACAGGCTCTCATACTAGGTTGTTCGAAAAACACATTATTTTCACATATTATTTTCACACATTATTACAACACCTCTCTCCCCAATCCTGCATGAACGGCTCGAATAGTTCCTCAAATGAAGGCTCGCCTTCTGAAATACGAAATGTGCTGTGATCGGTTAGCTGGACCAGTGTGTGCTGTGATTGGTTAGCTGGGCCAGTGTGTGCGCTGTGATTGGTTAGCTGGACCAGTGAGTGCTGTGATTGGTCAGCTGGGCCAGAGTGTGCTGTGATTGGTTAGCTGGGCCAGTGTGTGCTGTGATTGTTTAGCTGGGCCAGTGTGTGTTGTGATTGGTTAGCTGGGCCAGTGTGTGTCGTGATTGGTTAGGTGGGCCAGTGTGTGCTGTGATTGGAGCTGGGACCAGTGTGTGCGTGCGGGTTAGCTGGGCAGTGGTTCTGTGTCGTGATGGGTAGGGTGGGCTCAGTGTGTGATGTGATTGGTTAGTGGGTAAGTGTGTGATTGTGATTGTTTAGCTGGGACAGTGTGTGTAGTGATTGGTTAGCTGGGTTAGTGTGTGTTGTGATTGGTTAGCTGGCCAGTGTGTGCTGTGATTGTTTAGCTGGGCCAGTGTGTGTTGTGATTGGTTTGTTGGGCCAGTGTGTGTTGTGATTGGTTTGTTGGGCCAGTGTGTGTTGTGATTGGTTTGTTGGGCCAGTGTGTGTTGTGATTGGTTTGTTGGGCCAGTGTGTGTTGTGATTGGTTTGTTGGGCCAGTGTGTGTTGTGATTGGTTAAGCTGGGCCAGTGTGTGTCGTGATTGGTTGGCTGGGCCAGTGTGTATTGTGATTGGTTAGCTGGGCCAGCGTGAGCTGTGATTGGTTAGCTGGGCCAGTGCGTGTCGTGATTGGTTGGCTGGGCCAGTGTGTGTTGTGGTTGGTTAGCTGGGCCTGTGTGTGCTGTGACTGGTTAGCTGGGTCAGTGTGTGTTGTGTTTGGTTAGCTGGGCCAGTGTGTGTTTTGATTGGTTAGCTGGGCCAGTGTGTGTGTTGTGTTTGGTTAGCTGGGCCAGTGTGTGTGCTGTGTTTGGTTAGCTGGGTCAGTGTGTGCTGGGATTGGTTAGCTGGACCAGTGTGTGTGTTGTGATTGGTTAGATGGGCCAGTGTGTGCTCTGATTGGTTAGATGGGCCAGTGTGTGCTCTGATTGGTTAGATGGGCCAGTGTGTGTTGTGATTGGTTAGCTGGGGCAGTGTGTGCTGTGATTGGTTAGCTGGGCCGTGTGTGCTGTGATTGGTTAGCTGGCCCGTGTGTGCCTGTGATTGGTTAGCTTGGCCAGTGTGTGTTGTGATTGGTTAGATGGGCCAGTGTGTGTTGTGATTGGTTAGCTGGGCAGTGTGCACTTGACAGTTGTGGGTACTAAAAAACTCTTTAAATATAACAAAACGTACTTACAGTCTGTGAGTCAGGACAGCCAGCATTGTAGTCTACTCTACAGGATCAAGAAACAGTCCTCCATAAAATATGCTGAACACATCTGAATATTTGGGTTAAAATGTTCTGGAACAGTGTTATAAATACAACTTAACCAATGATTTCTAGTCATGTCCATTTTTAGAAGACCAAACAAAGTAATTTCGCTTTCACAACGAAGCACACAGCGTCTTCACGACATGGCGGGAGCGGAAACAACAATACTACAGCGAGAATCAAAGTTATGCCTTCTTTCTTTGCGTGAACATTTGGGCGGAGTTATGCAAATCTCCATGTGATGTAGACATGTGGGGGGCGTGTTGGAACGAGCCGTTTTAGGGGTGTGTGGCTGACTCTTAACTTTTATAAGGAATATCTCTTTGGATTTGAGACTTCAGTCTTTCCAACTTTACAGATCTTCTTTATGCACCAAGAGCTTGTAACACGCCAAAGAGAAAGGAACAATTGAAATCGCATCATATGACCCCTTTAAGATCTTGCAACTTCACAGGCCTCGATCCCTCAGTGTGTCTGTAAAAAGACAAGAGGTGATGTGTCATGTGATGATCACGTGCGCCGTCCTAATAGCAGCATTACAGTCACATATCATATTTTGAAACCTATATCCTGTTGCCCATTCCCTACAACTCGTACTGCATACGGCGAAATAAACCAGATTTACTAAAGTTCTCCACGAAAATAAATGAGCAGGGCTTCTTTTTTATGAGTTATGGTTGATGTCACGTGACAGCCGCTACAGGGGTCACATGACTGATCTGAAACAACAGCAGTAGAAATGTCACCTCTTCATTCCGCATTTGTGTTCATAGTTTAAAACATGTCGACGTTTAAAGCGGATTTGGTATGTTCTGTGCTGCTTGCTGTGTTCGGCGCTGCGCTTGGAATCCTGGGAAACGGGGATACATTTCGACGGAAGGTAAGAATGTATCACTGAGATACAAAACAAAGAAACACTTCATTCCGGTGCAACAACAAAATACATTTACAAAACTGCAATTATTTACATAATAGACACAGTTTAGAAGAAGAGTTACTTTGACGCTTCGTCGTTTAATCCAGTCTTAGGACGTGGTGTTTATTTTATTTCATGTGTCAAGGTTTATAATAATAAATACACCATGTTCCTGTATTTTATACGGGGTGTACAGTGGTGCAGTGATTTACCATGCTATTTACATTGGTATTTTCAGTTTATTTACTATGGTATTCCAAGGTACTTTAAAGAATAGCATGGTACACATCCAAAACAACCACAACATCACTAAAGTATTCTGTCTAAAACACTATTTTGCTACCATTGTGCATTTAGATAGATGTTTGCCTGTTCTGCTGGTTATCAGGTTCCTCTTTGTGTGTTTTTGAAAGGTTTGAACAGAACTAGATAATATTTCAGTATACTTAGTGACATGAACCTGTGTTTTATATAAGTTTTTGGGGTTATTATTATTTGTTGTTTCATGCATAAGACTTTTAAAACCCATAACCTGCATCATATTTTATAATTCTACATTTATTATGTTATCAAATTATTATGAAGCGTAATTCATCATTTAGAGTCACATCATTATAGACATTTGACAGGCTATAAATACACTTTTAATTGTAATGTGATAAACCTTTATTATTATTATTATTATCGAACAAAATATGAAGTTTTTCTTCCAACATTTTTACTTTTTCCAACCACTAAAAGTGATCGTTTTTTTTTGTGTATATTGTGTCATTTAATTTTATGTTGTCATTATTTATGTATTTATTTTTAATTTTCAGCGATTTGAGTTATATAACAATATTCTAACTATTTGAAAATATGGCAACTATAAAATTCATGAAAAAAGCTAATATTAGCATACGGAGCAAACATTTCTGATTTAAAATTTCAACAAAATGTCGTCTGTTAGTCAGCTAGATAATTTTACTTCTGTAGGACTCTCTTTAATGTCTATTATTTTTATGTGTCATTCGATTTTATGCTGTCTTTATTCAAAATATTTTGCTACAAAAATGATTTAAGTCATATACAGTAACTATATTGTAACCCTATGTAAATACGGCTACTATAAATTCATAAAAACATATGCAAGAAAATATTAGCATATGGAACAAACATTTCTGATTTGTTTGATACATCCAAGACTGTCACAAGTCAGTTTTTGCCATTTAAAATGTCAACAAAAGATAGTCAGCAAGATAGCTTTACCTCTGTAGGACTCTCTATAGCAGGGGTGACCAACCCTGCTCCTGGCGATCGACTGCTCTTGGGCGGAGCGATGTCCTGCAAATGAGCTGCCAGACCGAAGTGAAAGACACACCAAAGCAAACTACTTAGGTCTTCAGGATCACTTGAAAATTACAGGCAGGTGTGTTTGATTAGGGTTGGAGTTGAACTTTGCAGGACAGTCGATCGCCAGGAGCAGGGTTGGGCACCCCTGCTCTATACTGTCTATAATTCAGATTATGCTATAAAGGGTTGTCTGTGGTTAATATGTCCTCTTCTCTCTCGTGGTGTCAGGTGTCTGTGGAGCTGAATCCCGGTCTGACTCCTCCGTCAGTTCTTCCTCCTGGAGTGGGTCTGGTTCATGTGCGAGGTCTGGGGCTCAATGACACGCTGCACTTCGTGCTGTGTAACGCTGGAGCTCCAGCGCTGCTGGTGGTCCACACGAACAGCACTCAGTCTGCCGTGCAGGTGGACTGGCCTGTGTTTATCAACCGCAGTTCATCCGGCAGCCTGAGGGTGGAGCCGCAGAGCAGCGTGCAGTACAGCAGCGCACTAGTGTTCACCAGAGTGAGTCTAAAACTGCGTCCCAAATCACACACTATGCACTTATACACTATGCACTTATGCACTATGTGCTCAGCCATGTAGTGTATGAATTAAAAAAAGTAATTTTGTCATTAATATTCAGAGTCTGATAGCCCCGCCCCCTTCGCGACATAATTAAAGCTGCGACAGTTGAGTGCATCGAGTGTCCAACATTTTATTTAAATGCATCGTCTGGATTTTTAAAGTGCACTTTTTCTTTTTGGAATTTCACGTGTGAACACTTGCACTACATGTGGCACTGGAGCACAAAAGGCATTCTTAGGGCGACCTTCACATATGCGTTTTTTCACTTTATCACCCTTTATAGCCCAACCCTGCTTACAAAACGTAATGTTTGATTAGTAATATGCATTGCTAAGAGTTATTTGAGACAACTTAAAGGGGATGTTTTCTGGCAATATTTGCCAAGTAATTCAAATTAGCGGTGTCAAAATTACCTTGTACAGCGATGGTTTTAGTAGAACAGCTGCTCGCGTGCAGCGTCAAAGCAGTGTGTGGTGCAAAGTTTGTGAGGATCAGTGTTTGTGCCATGGGCATCCGACGCTCCAAACACAGACACGTCACCTGCTTATGACCATCGAGCGCCTTACAAGACGCTGAGTTTCCACACATTCACAATATGGGGCATTTTTCGGTTTTTTTGGTTGTTTTAGTGATTCTGAATAGATGTTAGTGCTATACGCAGTCCTCGGCATCTCGGGTTTGTTTAGTCTATATGAATTTGTTAGTTTACAAATAACTAATGAATTAAAAAGGTTATAAACACAGAAATTTTATTAGAGTTTAGAAAGGTGGGGGGGGGGGGGGTTTGAAGTGCTGACTCGGAGAGGAGGGGGGCCTTGGAGAAACAAGGTGGAGAACCATGCTCTGGACTTTTTAAAATAAGTAATACATCGCGACGCAAAAGGTATTTCTATATAGTATGAACTGTTAATCTGGGACATCACCAGGTTGTCTTGTCCACGTGATATAGCAGCGTGAGCGTGTGGTGTGTGCGTCAAAGAGCGGTCACTTATCCTTTCCTGTGGCCTCATGGGATAGTAAAGTGTCCATAGTATGCACACTCCTTTATGAGAGTACTGTTAATTCAGACATACTTCTATTGTCACATACTGTTTTGGTGGGACTATATCGTAGGCAGTCGCTGCACTCTGGTCCGCAATGCGAACCGCATCAATATCATGAATAAATACATGAAAACGTCCGCCGTTTGCTGTTTAAATACACTTGTAGTAGTAAGTTTCTCGCTAACCATATGTGATTAATACACTAGATTGTTAATCTAATAATAAATTGGCTACAGTATACTTTTGTACAAGCATAGACTAAAATTGGTTTATTCACGAGCACTTATCTCTTCTATTTGCTTTATGATGGTGCTGACTTTTACTATTATTTTAGTAATTGTAAAATAATAATAGGAAAACATTTATCTGAATCATTAATAAATAATTATTAGTATAATGTAGTAGTGTCACAAGACACTACTTTATTCGAAGCCCTATCTATTTTCATTTGATTTATCGGTGCTGTTTATACAACCTTGTAGTAATTCTAAAATACTCATGACAAAATTTTTAAAATCATTCTCCGTATTAAAGTTCACGACTAATAAATGTTTATTATTATCAATATGATATGCATTATTACCCTTAAGATTCAGACAAGTTCCCCACTGTAGTGTATTACCCGCCTAATCTTGTTTCTATCCTCACAGTGCTGTTTATCATAACTTGTCATTCCTAGCGAACCATAACCATAATTTCAAAAATTATCTCCTTTCCATCATCATCGCCCACGCATAATCGCATGTATTAGGTTAATAACACATACTTTTAATTATTATTATTATCTAATTAGCGTTTATTACAAGCCTTTTCTGTTGTATGAATGTGTGTTTTATAATAAAACGTGTAGAAGATTATAATATTTAGTATTCTTAGTGTACAATGAATCGTTTATTCTATCTGTTTGCGTTGTGTCTTTGGACATGCTGCCTTTACACAGACAGAGAAAGTAATGCAAAGCATGAGCCCGTGCGTGTTTTTTGTCAGGTGGGGCGAGTACATGAAGTGCAAGTACCCCACCGGCCCACCTAGCAGCGGCGGGGGGGGATGGGGTTTTCCGTTGCTTTGACCGACTCCTATACGCGCGCTTGCGCAACGTCCCTCTGGACCCTGAAAGCGTCAGTGCATAACCATGTCGGATCTCCACACGCGTAAAGCGATGTGTCGGCAGCGCAACCGCGAGGAGCGTCTCAACGGCCCCTTCTGTCTGCGAGTTCAGCAGACTACAGGAAACTACGTATAGCACGTCGGATGTGCGGAATTTACGGAACCTCTGTTGTGTGATTTCTTTTATGTCCTCAGTCTCAGCGTTTGACGTCTGAGGGTCGTGATGAAGCCTGACCGAGTCTACGTCCAACGCTAACTCCAGCAGGCACGTGGGCCTGGGATGGCGTGACCGCCGCTAGGAGGGCGAAGGGAAAAGACTCCAGATTCGTCTCTTGAGTTCCAGTATGTAGCGTGAATGCGGGTGGGGGGTCCGAGGGAGAAGAGAGTTGCGACATCAACAGCTTATAGAAGATGGGAGGTACACACCCCTCCATATTTAAGGGAAGATCTTACCATCAGCAACATGGACATTAGGGGTGTACACTAGGTCTCACGCTTACTGAATGCGATTGTCTGTACGCATTTTGTTAGTTAAAGCCGGTTCTGTAATCAGAGGAAATAATTCACGTGCTTTCAGATGGTTAGCAGATTACTACACGAGGCAGTGCGTTCACTGACAGTACGCAAAACAAAATCGGCAGACGATTTTATGCGCGATCTGACGAAGAAAAGAAAGGAGTGGCGATAATAAACAGCCGTTTGCATGCTTTAGTGAACTAAGGCTTCTGGTAGTAAAATGCTGCTCAGTGCGGAACGCATAGTGAAATACGCAACATTTAATAACATATTTACCTCCACACTCGACTAAACGTCAGTCGAGTGTGTGACATAAATCCTTCACTCGTGGTGAGATGATGTGGCTTCTTAACAAGAATAAGGGCACCGCCCTATATTTCATAGTAGTTATCGCCAGTGATAAAGGCATTGCATTTTAAATATACTTTATTTTAATGAAAATGATAATAATAAGAACTCAGATAAGCCGTATATTGCCGTAGTCGTGTGTTTAGGCAGTTGAAATCGAGAAGGAATCTGTTGTTTATTCCGCATGCAGCGATAGCATTTCGGGTTTCTTCTGCGAGAGGAGGAGGGTGGAGTTCAGCGCGGAGGAGCGGCCCCTCGGCCTTAGGATTGAGATTTGAATTGACTGATTCACAGAATCCGAGACTTCACTTGAAAGATAAGATGGACAATCGCAGACTCGCTTGAAATCGCGATATCGATTCTATTTCGAGTTATCGTGCAGCCCTGGTGTAACAATACACTCATTCACGATTTCGGTTTGATATAATGATATGTTTTGCTATGGTTGTCCCGCAGCACAGAAGCCAGTGTTAAGTCGGTGGGGTCTAGTTGTAGCAATAGCCAAAACTACATGTATGGGCTCAAAATAGATAGTTTATTGTATATTTTTTTTTATGGCAAAAAATCATAGGATATTACGTAACGAGCGTTTTATGAGAGATTTTGTCCATTGCTACGTTAATATATCAAACTAAGGTGGTTGAGTAATAATAGTGCAATGATAAGAACTCATGGAAACTTGAAAGGAGATTTTCTAGTATTTTTTTTTGCCCCTACTGCAGATTCCCGATTTTCAAATATTGATTATTGGTGTATATAACAAAACCCCACATGGGGGCCATAATGGAAAGAGTTATTTATTCGCTTTAAGATGATGTAGAAATCTAATTTGAAAAATTGGCCAACTCAAGACTGTTTTTCGCGAGGGTTCACACATGATGGATAGCTTTACCACGCAAGTCCTTAAACAAAAGCCACAATTAGAGGTTTTGGGGCACTTTATTTCAAGGTGTCCTTGTAACAGGTTACATGCATTTACTGTTATAATAACAATTAATTATGTATAATTACATGGAAGTAACCCTAACCATATAGTAAGTGCTTGTAGTTAATTAATATTACTCAGTATTTTAAATGTATAATTACACTGTAACAAGACACATTAAAATAAAGTGTAAGATGTTTGGTAGTGGTGTGTGTTACAACTCTTACAATCAGGTCCCTATTACGCGTAGTCGATGTCAAACAATTAAATAACGGATTAATCGACTATCGCAAAATAAACGTTCTTTGTTTATGTGTGGTGAAAGTGTATATGTCTTATGTATTTTGAAACAAACACACTACAGTATATATTTTGGAAAAATATTGACATGCATCTTATTTATCTTCTTGTATTACATATATTGCACAAATGTAGTTAATAGAGAAAACATAAATTTTTTCTTAACTATCTAATGACATAGTGTTATAATATCGTCATCATAAAATAACACGAAGACCACACTTTATATCTGCACAACAACTTTTAATTTGGAATGCAGATTAATCGCGATTAATCTTGTTCGCACGCGACACTCGTAAATTAATCAATAACAATGAGCACTACCTTTGTATATACAAGTATGAGTTAATCTCGGGAACATTAGTAATAAAAAGAACAATAAAAAAAAGCTTGATGTTTCATCTGTCGACCGCAGTATACAGTAGCAGGTTACACTGAAGCGAACTACCGGAACACTTTTAGTTTTTGTGTTCTATACAAAAAGTAGGCATGAGCCAAAACCCGGATCACAGCGTAGGACATGAAATTGGGAAAGGGCTTTATCAGTCCAGTTAAATTGACCACGTGATCCATCATCGTTTCACATTGTCTCTCAAACACCAATAAACATGCTGGGAGAATCACCTTAATCTTTCTATAGAACAAGTAGTTGATGCAGTACTTAGGCTTTGTATTAATGCACCTTCTACGAAAGTATCCACCCAATCCCACTACTATAGTCTTCTCAACTTTAGAAAATATAATGCATTAAAACACATCCTTCAAATATTACAATGCATTATTGTAATAGATTTTTGAACCTTTCATTAATTTGTTTTTGTTTTTATGGTGGACGAGATAGTGTCATTATTCAGCAACGTTGTACTGCATTGTATACCTAAAGGCCCCCTTTAAGATGTTACACAAGGTTTAGCTATGTTAAAACAAACATTATATAGAAGAAGAAGAGTTTGGTCCATTGATATCTGATTGGTATGAGACCACGTAGATACGAACGCTGTTGTAAGGACTCTACAAGTGGCCATACACCTTTGTGTCCGTTGGTATGTTGACTTTGTTGCAACCCAGCAATGATTCTGAGGAACTCTCTGTTTGGGTAGGAAGAGAGAAATATTGGCTTCTTGGGGCTTATTGCTTTATTGCTTTGGATAAAAGAGTAAATGCATAAGTATAAATGTGAAATCTGGACTAAACTGTGTTGAGTTGGTTGCTGTGAGCGTTTGTCCGTCTCTTCTGTCAGGTGTCTCAGTGGGTGTCGTCTCCGGTGAACAGCAGTGGTGTTGTGGGTTATAATCTGTGGAAACCCGTGGCGTATCGTAAACCTCAGCCGGTGTTTGAGGACGCCACACCATGCAAACACTCCCAGCTCGTGTCTGTGAACCGCATCCCTCAGTCCGGTCTGGTCCAGGCCTATTTCACAGACGATCCTCATACTTACGGCCTGAACATCAGCTTCGGCATCGATAAAGACCCGGTGTTTTACAGCGACTCCAAATACATCAGCTGGTGAGTCACACGCTTTCACAGCATTGTTGCATTCAATGTTATTTGTAATTCGGCATTTTACTTTTTTACCTATAGTTGCTGAGAAGTATCTCGTAGGGAAACAAAACATGTTAAAAGAAAATTTGTATATATATCAATGTTATATATAAGTACTAAATTATGGAACATTCATGTAAAGAAATATATGTCTATTTTTGATTTTATTTTACATAAAGTAAATATAACAAAAAAATTAAAATTGGTATAAAATTAAAGCCTTGTGTCGAAATGAGTTATGTTTCAAATTTGAAGTTGATATAAAAAAAATTGAGTTTCTTGTGCAATTTTGTTTAGGCGTTATACCAAATATGAGCCAGCCACGCAGGCGTGCCACGCAAAACTTGAATTTTTTTATGCATTCTGTCAAACAAGCTGTCATCAATCGCACATCATATATTATGTCTATAACAAATATGGTAAGCATCTTGAGACTCCGGAGCTTTCGAAACGTCTGTGACTCTTTGTCAGGACTTATCAAAGATTTTGGAGTTCTAAAGGACCGTACTACGAGAACCCCCCGCACAAAGGCGGAGGAGACTGCTAACAACGAATAGTTGAGAAGTACCATTTCTATGTAAAGCATGTCAGATTACAAAGAGATGAGTGTCCAGGTGGGATGAATTTTGAGATTTAGTTCAATGGATATACACTTATGATGATATACTAAACCATTGGATCGGGGAAAAGGCAACGAAATAAAGGCTGTTAGGATGTATGATTGGTCAGACTTGGGTGCACTTTGTCATAATGAACTTTTTATGATTACCTCCCTTGTAACAAAATAAACTTGGTTACAATCTTCTATTTCGGAGTCGTAGACTTTACAAGATATATTAGGATTTACATTTTACCTTAGTGAAGTAAACTTAGGGTTCCCGTTATAACGGATGCGGTGACAGTTTAAGGGGTTAAATAAATATTAAATTATTTAAATATTAAATTATTTATGCTTAATGTAATTTTGTATTTTTGAGCCAGTACAATCACTTAAAATGTTGTATTGTAATTGGCCGGTTCTGCAAATGACATACCAAAGGAAGACAATAATAATGATAATATAATTACAACAGCTCCTGTTAATACATTTATCCTCTAACCCATTCACGCAGTGTTCAATTGGGATCGTAATATATTCACTGTTTAAAAAGAGGTGCTCGCAAGTCTGCATTTAACTTTGTACAGTAAATACATGCATGATTCAAGTAAGGGGGTCTCGGATAGGCCAAACATATTATTTTACTGACTGTCGTTCTAAGTTAATCGTGCTTTGTTGTGTATCTAAGTAAATATTTTAATTGTTGTTGTTCTTGATTTTTTTGCTTTGAAAAGCAAGACAAAGCCGTTAAAAAAGCCCATTTTATTGGCTATTTTTACACCTTTTTTTTTTTATGCTATGGTGAAAGAAAATGTACACATAAACCCTGCGTGAACAAAACGTGTTATTTTTAAATTATCATTTCATGTGTCCCATACTTGATGATAAGGCTTGTTAGATTATCAATGAATAATAAAATATGTAGGGATATGTTTATGCTACTTGCTATGATTCTTGTAGTTTTGGTTAGTCTTGTGTCCCATACTTTCCCTGTAGGAAGATCAAATAATAATAATAATAATAATATTTGTAATAATATGTGAATATTTTCTGATATTTGAATTCTAAATATTAAACATGCTCTTCATATTAAATGAGTATTAGATTGTATTTTTTTTTGTTCGTATTTGCTCGTTAGTATCTGTTAGAAAATAATGAAATATTAAAAATGTTTGGTTATGAATTTTTAAAAAAATATTTGAAATATTTAAATTGTTCTTGCATATTTTTATTTGAAAATATGTATTAAATAAAAAAAATGTTAACTTTTTTTTTTTCATTCCTGAACACACCCCTTTTCTGCCATCAGTCAATCAAACAGATAGCCATGCCCCCAAACTCTCCTGATTGGTTGAGTCAGAATGTTCTGAAAGCATCAAAAATAAAAGACACTCTGAACATTAAAGTGACACCGTGGAAATTGTAATATACTCTACCTACACCTATAAAATCACAACCTACAGCTTTAGAGCATGTTAAATGAACTATAGCCTATATTGTGAGTGTGTGTTTGGTCTGTTTGAGTAATGTTTGTTTGAATTGCTTTGCTCTCAGGACTCTGTTAGTGGGAATGGGCGAGCCTCCGGCCGATTCGTTCTCCACGTTAATCATTATTATCATCACTGTTGGACTTGGTACTCCTCTGGCCATCATTATTGTGGGTGGAGTGTTTGTTTGGATCCGCAAGAGGATGTCGCACTCATCCGTCTACGAGCCAATCAACTGAGTACAACCGGTACAAGCCCCGCCCCAATGCACACACCTGCCAATCAGTGATGAGGTTACTGACGAGTGGATGAGGGAGTTCAATTTAACTGACCAATTACACAGAATAACTCTCTCTGGATGGGTTTTGATTTAAATGTTACATACTGAATTTTTTTACACCTTTGTCGATCGTACATAAATACTGAAAGTGCAATGGAGATATTATGTGATTGTTTTGTTTTTACGCCATCATTTTTGTTTGTGCCAAAAATCCTGCTTGTGAAATCGATTTAATTGACCAGATTGATGACAGCTGCGCACATTTTAAAGATTTAAAACATTATTTTCTCTTCAATTCTGAAATCTATGCAAATGCTTTCATATTTAATGGAAACCGCACTGTCGGAGATTCTCAGGGGTTTGTTTAGTTTTGATGTTTTTAACATAACTGTGGTTCGTGGGAGAGTTTATGGTGAAGGCGTTTTGTAAACGTTCGTTTGCACCATGTAGAAACACTCTGAAATCTTCCCTTTTGTTGTTGTTGTTGCCTTTAGTGACTTATGAAAATGTAAATATGGATTCATAAACTTTTCTTTTTCACTATATAAATTTATTCAACACTTTGTGGACTAATGTCTTGTCATTTATTTATAAACAAAAAAAAACATACACACAAGTGGAAACAGACTCTAGACACAAGATTGCATTATAAAATAAAAATTAGTAAACATGAGGAATATGACATAAATCAGTGAAATAACAGCATTACAAAAGCAACAGCTTGATGCATTGATTGCAATCTTTATAGGGTCTTAAAAGAGTTTTAAATTTTTTTACTGAGGTAATTTTACTGTAGTATCTGTTAGGAGAAAAATATATTAAATGCAAATGAAATGTTATTTAAAATGTTATTTCATTTCTTGTAATTGTACAAAATAACTTGAACTTAACTTAACATTTAATTTTATAGAGTCTTAAAGGAGTTTAAAAATGTTTTAGTAAAGTAATTTTACTGTAGTATCTGTTAGGAGAAAAATATAAAAATATATTAAATGCAAATAAAATTTTATTTAAAATGTTATTTCATTTCTTGTAATTGTACAAAATAACTTTAACTTAACTTAAAATTAAAATATAAAAAAATACTTTATATATATATTTCTGATAATAATAGTAAAAAACCAACATTGAAATATGTTTTGTTTGTTTTATAGTAAAAAAACTACAATTATTGCCAAGACTAGGGTTGCAAAAAAGTGGAACATTTCCAGTAAATTTTGGAAACTTTCCAGGATTTTTTTTGGAATATTCCAGGGATTTTTTTGGAAAGTTTCCAGAAATTTACTGGAGATTTTCCACCCCTTTGCAACCCTATCCAAGACTATGTTAATCTCACAAAAACATGTCTTGAAACACGTAACATTTCTATTGAATTTATTTACTTAATAGTTGAAAATCTCCCCCCTCCCCCAGTGTAACACATATTTGTCATTTTTAGAGTATTGTCATATGTAAATGTTACCTTTTTAAAAAGTTTTTTTTTTTTTTTTCAAAAAACATGTAACATTTGTATTTATTGAATTTCAGATCACTCTGAGGTTAAATACAGATGTAAAATCATGAGATATTGTTACGGGGCGAACGAGACATGAGACTTGCGGATCCATTTGCAAGCTTTAATAGGAGACATAGACGTGGTCAAAAACAGGCATGGGTCAGACAATGGCAAACAGGTATATTGAGGGCAAAACAGAAGGGTAATCCAAAATGGACGTGGTCAATAAGCGGCTAACAATATCCAGAGGGCTTGACAAGAGGGGAAATCCAATAACACGCGAGTAGTCCAGGCGAGGTGCAAACACAGTCCGAAACAGGCAAAGTGGTTACAGCTGTGTGCAATCAGTGCTGTGTGTGTGTAATCAGTGCAATGAATGATGGGATATGTAGTCCGTGGTGCTATGCAACAGTTTGTGTAGTGAGAGAGTCAATGTAATGGAAGGGTGACCTCTGGTGGTGAGTGAATTGAAGTTCATAGACCGGATTCCTGACAGATACAGTTTAGTAGCTATGATACTGTTTTTGAAATCAAATCTTTGCATAGCAATGACAGGAAATACACGCTAACAATGCTTTGGAAAAAAGCAGTTTATCTTAAAAAAAAATTTAATAAAGCATATACATAAACCCAAATAGGAAATAAAACAGTTATCGAGTAAGCATGTGTCCTAAACTCCTGAAACAATGCTGTCTCATATTTTAGAGCAGTCAATGCAATTTGGGAAAGAAATCAATCAAATCTGTATGTGTGAGATAATATTCAGATGTAACCCCTTTTGTAATCATTAACATTTTCATAAGTAACTAATTTAGTTACACATTTTTTCTTAGTAACTGATTACGGTTACATTTATTTTGTAATTAAATTACGGAATTCCCAACATTGATAATAATCATAAATGTTTCTCGAGCGGCAGATCAGCATATTATACTGATTTCTGAAGATCATGGACACTGAAGACTGTGGAATGATGCTGAAAGCAGGCTGCGGCAGCACAGAATACTTCCATTTTAACACATAGAACAAAATATATACACACAGAAAACAGCTATTTGAAAAATTAGTAATTTCACATTTTTCACTGTGTGAGCAGAAGCATTAAAATCTTTTAAACAATAGTGTAAATATATTAAGTTTTTAATAGATTAAATGGAGACGTGATTATTTGCTGACCGAACACAATGGAAATGCTGGCGAAGAAGGCACAGCGCAGAATGTAGATCAGTCTGAGGGCGGAGCTATCGAGGGGCGGGGCATAGAAGGGGAGGAGCTTGTATCCGGCCCACGTCAGTAACGGGAAAATCACTGCGGCAACAAAATATCTGATCAAAAAACATTTCTTTTAGCACAGAACAACTTTTGAGCCATTTGCCAAATTGTACAGTATGATACTGTATCCCACAATGCAATGCACTGTACTTGACACAGATTATTATTTTTTATTAGCTAAAACCAAAACCTAAAAAAAAAAAAATGGTTGTTACTTGAAATAAAATACATTTTTCATATTATTTTAATTGTTTATTTTAAATTATTTGTAAATTTTCATATATTTTATTTTTGTTACTTGATATAAAATAAACATTAGTTTCAGATCAAATGTAAATCGGATTTTGTTTTTTACTTTTTTTGTTTACTGAAATAACATTTCATTTTCAGCTAGATGCCAAGAAGCACATTTCGCATTTTCTTGTAGTTTAACTTTAATTAAGTACTAAAATAACTAACAGAAATAAAAAAATATATAAAAGCTATAATAGACATATTAAAAAAGGCAAAAACTAATTACCAAAACTTTAAAATTAAAAATCTACGCGATCTTATAAAAACTATTATAGTATCTCAGTTATACTAAAATAACACTAACGTTAACTGAAATATTATAAAATATTAAAACATTTTATTTCAGCTTGTTGCCAAGGCAACATTTCTCATTTTTGTTTAGTTTAACTTGATGTACTAAAATAAATAAAAATGAATAAACTGTATAGACATTAAAAACATAATTATTAACCGTAAAAATTACAATGAAAGAGGAAAATGTAAAAATAAAAAATTATTCCTTTCATTTTAAATACAATCAATGACCCAGAAACCAATCCGTTGTTTTCTTAACTCATTGTTTGTTCAAACTGCTATTAAAAAAGTTTAAATATTTCACACAAAATGCAGTTACTAGCTTTATAATGTCAATACTGACAAAACTATTACTTATGCATTAGTGTGCATACTTCATACTACTGCAAGCTAACTTTTCAATCGAGTATACAGTATATGCCAAACCGTACACAATTACTGTATTACTAATTATGACATACTCCCGTTTTCATCCAAATATCTTCCATCCTGCTAGAGTTTATGGTTTGAGTATACTATTATACAGTACTGATTTGTTTTTAAATGATAAATGACAAATACTTATGGATGCATGCACTTTATTGCACTTCTTTTGGACTGTTGAAAAATAACACCCATTCACTGCCATTATAAAGCTTGGAAGAGCCAGGACAATTTTTAATGTAACTCCGATTGGATTCGTCTGAAAGAAGAAAGTCATAGCATGCCTTGAGGGTGAGTAAATCATATGCTAATTTACATTTTTGGGTGAACTAACCCTTTAATAGTTGTTCAAGTAAGTCGTTTACCCTCAGGTTTGTGTATATCATCAATCCGCGGCGGGTGGAAATGTTCTGGAGGTCTGATCTCTGGATGTTTAAGCGTGCTGGTATCAGTCTGTTTTCTGGGTTGTATTTCTGAGCTGTGATCAAGTCTGTGGTTTAGTGGTGAAACTCCAGTTAGTTCTGGGTTGAACATGAAAGTCCTAAACACAGAAAAAAATCAACCAGCCAGTGTAGATCTTCTCAGATCGCCCAGTTTTGCAGAAGAATCGGTCTATTGCTACCCATAACCATTATTAACCCATTAGCAGCTCCTTAAATCCTTTCCAAATTCAGAATTTCTACTTCAAAATTCCACATTAAATTTGATGTTAATTTCAAACTATTTATATATTTTGGGGGTGATAAATTGACATTTACTAGCAATTTCCGAGTGAGAATTTTGTATTCACATTACATTTAGTCATTTAGCAGACGCTTTTATCAAAATCAACGAAAGAGCAATGATACGCAAGTTCTGTAGAACAAGTCTCAGTTAGCTACAGTTTACTTTTCTTTTTTTTTTTGAGTAACTTCACCATTTTTTTTTTAGTGTATGATTAAATTTTGAAATAAACATTAAGATTAATAATTGCTTTACAAGGAAGTATTTTTCATTGTTAGTTTAATGTCGTTAACTAACGTTAACATGCAAAGGTCATGGGTTTGTTTACCAGGGAACACCTCAACTGACAAAAATAGACATCTTCCATGCAGTGTACGTTGCTTTAAATAAGTGCTTCTGCCAAGTACATAAATGCAAATAAACATTTTAATGAAACTTTGGGTAATTATTGTGTAACATAGTGTCTATTCATTTCAGCAATGCATTACCATATTATATTGTATTACCTATACCAGCTAATTGTTAGTGGGTAGATTTTAATCGGTCTAGTATCAATTATAATAATAAATTATCATTTTTAAATAATTTTTAATTTATATAAATGATGTCTAATAATCTTATTATTTAATTATAATTATAATAATATACATGTACTAATAAAATTTTTTTATTAAAAATAACAGGTTTTAATTGATACAGGTTTTTTAATATCTGATTTTAAGATTATTATTAGGCCACTTACTATTAAAGTGGTCATATGATGCAATTTAAATTTTTTTCCTTCTCTTTGGAGTGTTACAAGCTCTTGGTGCATAAAGAAGATCTGAAATCGCAAAGACGTAAAGATCTCAATCCAAGAGATATTCTTTATAAAAGTTAATAGTCAGCCACACCTACCTAAAACGGTTTGTTCTAACACGCCCCCACATATCTAAATCACTATGTGAGAATATTTGCATAACGCCGCACCAAATGTTCACGCAACGAAAGAAGGCGTAACTTTATTCTCGCTGTAGTATTGTTGTTGCCGCTGCCATGTTGTGAAGATGCTGTGTGCTTCGTTGTGAAAAGTGAAACTACTTTGTTTGGTCTTCCAAAATAGGACACGACTAGAAAATCAGTGGTTAAGTTGTATTTATAACACTGTTCCAGAACACTTCAACCCAAATATTCAGATGTGTGCAGCACATTTTATGGAGGACCGTTTCCTGATCCTGGTAGAGTAGACTACAATGCCGGCTGTTCAGATTGTAAGTATGTTTTTTTTATATTTAAAGAGTTTTTTTATTTTATATATTTAAAGCGAGTTTTTTGAGCAGTGTACAGTAGGGCTTGTTGTTTGTCGTTTCTCCGATCACAAATTGCAGACATGGTTTTATGTTTACGCGGCGCGATGCAACGTGTAAAAATACAGTATAAGTCATTATATTCAGTAATTATGTCCCCATTGGATGCAGCAAATGCCTCGTTTGTAATGGTTTTAATGTTTTTGTCTCATCGCTCCGGCCGGACAGGGCATCATCACAGTATGGTGAGGGGCGTAACATTTCCGTCACACGCTTGAGGTATTCGGCCAATCACAACGCACTGGATAGCTGGCCAATCACAGCACACCTCTGCTTTTTCAGACCGTTGAGCTTTGTAAAATCGACACGTTTCAGAAAGGTGGGGCATAGAGGGGAAACAATAATGTACATTATGTGGAAATAATGTGTTTTTTTAACCTTAACATTTCATTACACCAAATACATAATATAATGTTCTTTTTAGCAGCATCATAGACCCCTTTAAAAGGTGGGTGTGTGTGTGTGAGTGTGTGGTGTGGGGTGTGTGTGTGTCCTGTTGGGTGTTTTAGGTCTGTGTGTGTGTGTGTGTGTGTGTTTGATGTGTGTGTGTGTGTGGGTGTGTGTGTGGTGTGTGTGTGTGTGTGTGTGGTTTGAGTGTGTTGGTGGGTGTGTGTTTGTGTGTGTGTGTGTTGTTTGTGTGTGTGTTGTTTGATTGTGTTTGTGTGTGTGTGTGTGTCTTTGAGTGTGTGTGTTTGAGTGTGTGTGTGTGTGTGTGTGTTTGAGTGTGTGTGGGTGTGTGTGTGAGTGTGTGTGTGGGGTGTGTGTGTGTGTGTGTGTTGAGAGTGTGTGTGTGTGTTTGTGTGTGTTTGAGTGTGTGTGTGTGTTGTGGATTTGAGTGTGTGTGTGTGTGTGTGTGGGTGTGTGTGTTTGAGTGTGTGTGTTTGTGTTTGAGTGTGTGTTTGTGTGTGTGTTTTAGTGTGTGTGTGTGTGTGTGTGTTGTGTGTGTGTGTTTAGTGGGTGTGTGTGTGTGGTGTGTTTTGAGGGTGTGTGTGTGTGGTTTGAGTGTGTGTGTGTGTGTGTGGTGTGTGTGTGTGTGTTTGAGTGTTGTGTGTGTGTGTGTGTGTGTGGTGTGTTTGAGTGTGTGTGTTTGTGTGTGGTGTGTGTGGTTGTTTGAGAGTGTGTGTTGTGTTTGGTATTGAGTGTGTGTGTGTGTGGTGTTTGAGTGTTGTTTTTTTGGTGTGTGTGTGTGTGTGTGTGTGTGGTGTGTTTGTGTGTGTGTGTGTGTGTGTTGTGTGTGTGTGTTTGTGTGTGTTTTTGTTTGTGTGTGTGTTGTGTGTGTGTGAGTTTTGTTTGTGTGTTTGTGTGTGTGTGTTTGGTGTGTTGGGTGTGTGTGTGTTTTGAGTGTGTGGTGGTTGAGTGTGTGGTGTGTGTGGTGTGGTGTTGTGCGCATTTTTTGTGACAAATGCGAATCAATTTTGTATAATGTGACAAAGGTATGGAGGTGAGTGAAGTGTGATCGCATCCAAAATAAAGTTGTTGTTTACATAATGTGTTTATACACGTAATATCTTTTTAAAATTTTTTACATGTATATCCTATTAAATTTATATTATATATATTAAATATAAATAAGTTTATAAACATAAATTTTTCTTAATCTATCCTGCATTATATACATGTATTATATAAACAAAAACTTTTATTGTGGATGCGATTAATTGCAATCATTTACACAAATACACACAAACAGGCTGATAGTATGCCTTTTATTGATTATTAAATACAAAGTATTATACATAGTTATGAAAGTTATTATGAATATAAAAAACCTTAAACTTAATATCTGTTAAATATCGATTATTACTAGATAAAGTATACATTATATAAAATGTTTTTCGCATTTCGACGCTTATGTTTTTGCACTACAATATCGCACACATTGTTACTTCGCTGAGGATGTTAAAAAATATAAATCAGTTTTCAAATGTCAGACATTAGCTGATAAAATTACAATTTCATGCACTAGAAAATAAGAATGATTAATTCTGCCCGTACAGAACTAGAACGCATGTGTACTTTCTGTATAAGCGTGTATGATGTTCAGCTGATACGAAACGAAACTAGCATTTAATTAAATGCATTTTTAGGCTATTCTGAAACTCTTGTTTACTAGCGCTGCACATGTGCGCCGGTCAGGCGCGGTGAAACCAAACTTCCCCTCCGCCGAGTGACAGCTCCCTCAGCCAATCACAACGCTCCGTGCGCTGTGACAGCCAATCAGAGTGCGGGATTGCCAGAGGGACGAGCGCAGACACGCGGAAGTTCGTCTGTGTCGCCGCCGTGTCGTGTGTTTTCAGGGCGAGTCGTGAGAAATATGCTCATTTTGACTGAACCGATGCTTAAAATGTGTTAATATCTAAAGGGCAGCATGAGCGGCACGTGCAGGGAGGTTGTTACCCTCCAGCTGGGGCATTATTCCAACTTTATCGGGACGCACTGGTGGAATTTACAGGTGAGTTTGATTAATAGCGAATATATTCGGTTTATTTACTGCTACACACGTGAAGAATCAACGTATCATGTCAGTGCATCAGTAATAAACGAGCTGGCAGATCAATTTAGCTTCCATAAAGAAGACTGCACCTAAAGAGTCAGCTGCACCTCAATAGCAACACTAGTTTCTGCAGTAAAGCTGTGGTGCGTTAGCATGAGAAGAAATGTTATTTATAGAACGTTCGTGAAACATTTCTTTTTCTGAATGTTGCTAATTGTTTGAAAGTAACATTCACGTAATGATGAAATGGAACACATTTAGAAGTAACGTTCCAAATGTATCTGCAAAATAATGAAATGGAGTCTTCCCAATAATTGTTATTAAATTAATCTCCAACATCAGTAATTAAAAGCCAGTGTATTTATGAACATGTACAGTTACATAGGCACACATTCAATTAATATGTTGCTATGCAAAAATCTGTGTTATATTGGTATAAGATTTGTTGATATAGTAGTTTCGTAATATTTGTTAATATAGTTTTTAGTAATATTTAAAATTTTAGCTTTGTGGGGGGGGTGGTCTATATCGTTTTTATTAGTTTTCATCTAAATATGTCAATGTCGTTTTTATTAGTGCTGTCAAACGATTAATCGCGATTAATCGCATCCAAAATAAAAGTTATATGTGTGTGTACTGTGTATATTAATACACACACATACAGTATTTATTTCGAAAATATTTACATGTATATATTTTATTCCATATACATTATATCATATATAAATGTAGTTAAAAAACAAAACTTTCTTAAAGGGATAGTTCACCCAAAAATGAAGTTCTGTCATTAATTACTCGCCCTCGTGTCGTTCCAAACGCGTAAGACCTCCGTTCATCTTCGGAACACAATTTAAGATATTTTTGATGAATTCAAGAGCTTTCTGACCCTGAATAGACAACAATGCAACTACCATGTTCAAGGCCTAGAAAACGTAGCAAGGAGATCGTAAAATATCCGTGTGACTCAGTGTTCAACTGTATTTTACGACCCCACGATATACTTTTGCGCGAAGAAAACAAAAAAACGACTTTATTCGACTTGCGTCACTTGTGGACTTGCGTTCACTACAGTAAACCATACGCGAGCGTGGGCGGGCACCGCTCTGGACTCCAGATCCAGTTGTACTGACGTCATTATTAGAGACAAAATGTGAATAAAGTGCGTTATTTTGCTTCTTCGCGCAAAAAAATATTTTTATATTCTCTCATTAAGCATAATTGTGGATTCACAAACGGCTACGATTTAATTTAATTATATGCGATGCAGTTCTAATACAGTATATGCGCTTTAATTATTTACATGCGTGTAGGTTAAGTACATGCGTCACACAGCGGCTCGGTTCACAGTAGCTCCACAGGACCTTATCATTTACAATCTCTGCGTGTTGTTGTGAGTTTGGGTTTATTATAACGTTCTTCTGGGAATGCAACATGAGCCATTTCATCAGATTTGTAAGATAAATCATTTATAAATCCACGCAAACACAGGAGAATACATCATTATCTCGCGGTTTCAAAATAAATGCTCGAACCCTCACTCTGAGTTTACACGTTTTGATGTCCACATATTCTTTTAATTACAGTGGCTATAGCATTTCTGTCCTAAACAAATGGCCAAATATTAACGATTAAGTGGACATTTGAATGAAATGGTGCTTGGTTAATATTAAACAAGTATTAGATCGCACAGTAATGTGTAAAACAATCGTCAGGCCGTTGGCGCCCCTGCAGGCCTTTGTTGTAATGCGTAATGTACATTAGCTCTATTGTTTAAAATACATTATTTTAACAATTTTGTTCAAAAAAACAATATGATTTCTTGCTTTTGATACTTTATTTGAACTAATTATTATCGCCTCATTGCTATGTATTTTAAGTCATTTTAAAGGCTATTGTTCACTTACATCTATTTTTATTACCACAAAAAAAATTATTATAATTATAGGGCCCTAAGAAATCCGTTTTATTTCAAGCTTCCATTTTGTGTCATTTTCATTTTTCATCCTCTTTTTAATGGTTTAATTAAATTGTATTAATCAAAAAGCCTGTCTAATTAATTGAGTTTTACAGTTTTGTCTTTACCAAATTCTGTTTTCTATTATTTTCTGGATTCCATTTTAATGGTTCCATTAATTTTTAATAATCAAAAGCATTTCCAATCAATTGGGGGGGGGGGGGGATTTATCAAAAAATACTAATAATAAAAGTTTTTTTTTTTTTTCAGAAAAGCTGCACAATACATTTTTTCTCCTAAATAAATAAATTTGTAAAGACCTTTTCTGGTAATACTCCTTCAAAGATGTTTTTTTTTACATTATATTGTAGTATTATACGATGACGGTGCGCTTTTTAAACTTTGCTTTAAAAACGGATTCATAGAATGATGTCCTTTGTTTTTAATACAAATATTTAATAAAGATCCTTAAGTAAAATTGTTGATTTTTTGTGTGTGGGAAATTAATCGTTTAGATTAATCGACAAATTAGTCGTTAGATTAATCGAAATAAAAATAGTCGTTAGTGGCAGCCCTAGATGCGATAATCACGATTAATCGTTTGACAGCACTAGCTTTTATCGATTCTACTTCATCTTTGGTTTTGCATGACAAAAACATCTAAAAACCTTCAGAAATAGCATTTTCATAACTTAATAGGAAGATGCCAGAACTTATTTTTGTTAGCTAGCCAGAAGAGTGAACAAAACGGAGTAATTAATATCATGGTTTTGCACACTCTCTCTCATGATGTTACTAACATGTAACGGGGAAATACTGTAATTTTCACTGAAGTGCATTGAGCTGTCATGTAGATTTGGACGTGTGTAAGTGACGTGATTAAATGGCCATGCAGTCGGTGTCTGATCTGAGCTGTGTGTGATGGTAAAGCGTGGTAAGTGTGTGTTTGTCTGTAGGATGCGGCGCTGGTTTATGGCAGCGATGCTCCGGCGGGAGAGCTGCAGAGTGACGTGTTGTTCAGAGAGGGTCTTACGCCCGGTGCACACGTCACTTACACGCCTCGACTCATCGCCATGGACCTCAAAGGTGAAGCACATCAAGCACACGCGTGCTCCTGAAGCCCATGGGTTCCATCCTGCATCAAAATCTCAATATATAAAGGCAGAAGCAGATGTGAAAATGTCCATAAGCACAACTTTATTCCGCTCGTATCACTATATGAATTAATATAATGATATGCACAAATCAGTGATATTTTAGTATGGTCGAGATGTCGTTTAGCAGACGCTTTTATCCAAAGCGACTTACAAAAAATGAGGACAATAGAAATCAATGAAAGAGCAATGTGCTATAACAAGTCTCAGTTATATAATAAATAAAAAGAAAACGGATAGAATAGAAAAAGAATAGAGCAAGCTAGTGTTAGAGGCCTTTTTTTTGCTTTTTGTATAATAATTGTATAATAAATTAAAAGAAAACGAATTGATGGAATACAAAACGAATAGAGAAGCTAGTGTTAGTTAGTTTTTTAAAGAAACCAAGCAGTTAGTAAATTAATAGAGTGCATTTATATTTGGAACACGTTTTTTTTAAAGAATAGAATTAGAATAGAGAGTGCTAGAGTTAGATTTCTAGTGCTATTTTTTTTTGTTTTAGTAATTTTTTGAAATAGTTTTATTTTCATATTATCTGTTTTCATTGTAATTTTTTAGCTAAAGCGATAGTAATTTTGTGCGTTTTGTCATTTTTATTTTTTATATTTTATTTAAATATGTCTATTTTGTGTAGATTTTTTAATATCAGTTTTAGTTTTTGTCGTTGCTGTTATTTTAGTACTTAAAGTTTGAAAGAAACTCAGATGTTTATATTTCATTTTATTTCAACTCATTTTTGATGGTTTTATTTTTAGTTAACGATTGCACAAATGAGCAACATTTGAACTGCTCTGTGATAATGAAATTGCTAAAATGAATTGTTTATGAACGCTTGGATTTTCTTGTGCACTTGAATTTAAGATGAAGTGCAATCCATAAAGAGAGGATTGTTTAGAAATATTTCTGTGCATATGGACAATTTATAAAGCATTCATTAGAAGCCGTCGCGCATCTTTATAAACGAGGCCACATTAATTAGGAGCATCAGTGCTAGCGATGCTTGGCTTTGGCAGTCGCTGCTGATGATTGTTGGTTTGTGGATGTGATATTGGGTTGTTGATGTGTGTGTATAATGTGTTGATATCGTCAGGAAGTCTTCAGACGCTGAGGAAGGAAGGCAGTCTGTATGAAGGCACAGAGGATGAAAACACCACCTTTACGTGGTATGAACATGATTCTGCTTCTGCTCAGATTTCTCTGGCTCTGGATCTTCGCCGTGTGGTATTTCAGTGTTTCCTCTGCTCTTAGGGAAGGACAGATTATGACCCATAAAGAAAGCCCTCCCACCAAAAACGCCTTCCTACAGCAGCTGGACAGTCTGGATGTGAGTGGGACTATAATACTGTGAGGATTGGAAAGCGTCTGTTGTCTGAGAGTGACGCTTATTAAGATTGTCTGTCTGTTTTTTGTGTGTCTAGGCGGGAGGTTTACTAGCAGAGCTGGATTTCACGAGTTCTTCCTCTGCTGTGGAGCACTGCTCGGGTAAAATGTGACTTTAAAAATGAATATGAGCTCATGATGACCCTATTTTACCCTGTTTAAAGTCTCCATTCATTGTGGTCATTTATGCATTCAGCAGATGCCTTTTTCCAAAATGACTTGCGTTGTATTATCAGTTCATCGATCCATTGATCTTGCTGTGGGGTTATTTTTTGTCAACTACAGCTAAAGCTGTAATAAAAAAAATTATTACATGCAACAAAATGAACATGAACTGAAATCTATAAAAATGTAACATTTTATTTCAGGTAGGTTCCAAAACAAAATTTCTAATTTCATTTGGTTTAAGTTGAAGTACTAAAACAGCTAAAACAATCAAATTCAATAAAAGTATATAGACAACAAAAAAAAAGACAAAAACACAACAAAACTTATCAAATTAAACCAAAAATATAAAAATTAAGCCTAATTCAAAAATTTAACTAAATAATTTAATAGAATTTACTAGTAGTATCGGATTATAATGAATTATATAGTAATATATAATTAATAGTAATTCATATAATTATATTATAGGCTACAAAACCTTTTTAAAATAAAAATTTACTTTAGAATTATACTAAAATAACACCGCCTACTGCTTGAGTTAAAGAAATGAACAATTCATCAATGCGCTTTATTCTAAAGAAAATCATAATTTGTCTTGAAATTAAAATGAAATTAAAAACTCGCTCCACTTCTGAAACCACATTCTTTTCCGCTGACATCAGCAATCTCTATTTTAGTTTTTTTCACCATCTAACCCCAGAATTATCTTTCATCTTACATTTTATTTTCTCATTTACTGTCTATCCCGCTTGACTCAGAAATATACGTTTTTCAAAATAATGAAAATGTCATTGAAAGAAATTGCACGTGTTTTATGATGATTCTGCATTGTGTCTATCCTACATTACCCAGCTTTAAGTGTAGCTATGTTTTGAGGAGATGCATGGAATATTGTGCGTTTGTATTGTAACTCTTAAAGTGAGCGGCGCGGGAGCGGGTGTTGCCATGGAGACGGTGAACAGCAGACTGGAGCGGATGCAGAAATCCTATTGGCTGGAGGGAAGCGTGAGGGTGTGGTCAGATTTCCTGAGGATCCACCTACATCCGCGCACCGTTTCCGTCATCAACCAGTACAACCACGACGGGTGAGTAATACAACGACTAATGCATCACATTGCATTCTTCATCAGCCGAAGATTCGATGCTTCGATATGGAGAAGCCTGATTCGATACCAATCTCACAGTCGAACAGAAGTGTTATGATCGTGACATTTTGGCTATATATGATTTCACATAGAACTACCGGTTTTATACAGTTAATATACAGCCTATTGTGATAATGCTGTAAATAAGAATCTGAAAAGAAAGAAGCTTTTAATAAATATTTTTAACGTACACTGCCGTTCAAAAGTGTGGGGTCAGTAAGACTTGTAATGTTTTTAAAGAGGTCTCTTCTGCTCATCAAGGCTGCGTTTATTTGATCAAAAATACAGAAAAAAACAACAATCTTGCAAAATGTTATTACAAT
Organism: Sinocyclocheilus anophthalmus; assembly: GCA_018155175.1. Taxonomy (NCBI): domain Eukaryota; kingdom Metazoa; phylum Chordata; class Actinopteri; order Cypriniformes; family Cyprinidae; genus Sinocyclocheilus; species Sinocyclocheilus anophthalmus. The sequence continues at coordinate 97,623 of JADLZN010003714.1, forward strand.
ATAAAATAATGGTTTCTATTTTAATATCCTTTAAAATGTAATTTATTTCAGTGATGCGAAGCTGAATTTCCATCATCATTACTCCAGTGTAAAGTGTCACATGATCTTCAGAAATAATTATTATAGAAGATCAATGTTGTGCTGCCACAGTGTTTTTTTGGAAGCTGTGATACTTTTTTCAGGATTCTTTGATGAATAGAACAGCATTTATTTTAAATAGAAATATTTTATAACATTATAAATGTCTTTACTATCGCTTTACATGTAACACCGTCCTCGGCTACTAAAATTTTGAATTTTCTTTCAAAAAAAAAAAAAAGAAAGAAAAAATATACTGACCCCAAAATTTTGAACGGTAGTGTGAATTGTTAGAAAAGATTTCTATTTTAATAAAACGCTCTTCTTTTTAACTTTCTATTCATCAAAGAACCTGGAAAGAACAGCTCACAGCTTCCAAAAAAAATAACAGTTGTTCCACTCTGTAATACAGTCAGCAATATTATAGCTGATTCTGAAGATCAGGTGGCACTGGGGGGGGGGGGGGGGGGGGGGAAGACTGGAGGAATGATGCTGAAAATTCAGCTGCGCATCACAGAAGCCATTAGTTTTAATGATAAAATAGAAAAACTTTATTTTACATCATAATAATATTTCACAATATTACACTTTTTTCTGTATTTTTTATCAAATAAAGGCAGCCTTGACGAGCAGAAGAACCTCCTGTAAAAACATAAAAAATTTTTATATCGGCAGTGTCGTGCATACATCCAACCACCCCATGACAGATTTAAGTTTCACTTTCTGTAATCCGTGACCGACAGAGAAAGACTCAAATTGACACAGACAGAGTGAAAGACTGAATTTTTTTACAAGGTACAAGTGATTTCGAAACATTTCAGCCGGTTCTAATTAGACTTTTGGATGCTGTGAACATATAGGCCTAGAAAAACTGGACATATTGTCTATAATATATCATATTGGCGAAACTGATCTGGCAATATATCCAATGCATACTTGTGTTTGCGCTCTGGAGAGAATCAAAAGGTAAATACTGAGTCCAGTACAAGGCAAGCTCGCAAATCCTCTTATAACAAAATGAGAACGTGGTGAACTAAGATTAGTGACAGCTTTTTAGTGATTATAAAGGCAGTGCTGGTTGTGTGCTTTCTAGGCTATAGAATATAATCCACTTAGAATTTGTGTAGAACTTTTATTTTCCGGTCACGTAACATTACACGCTGCAAAGTTTTGGGAATGACATCCGCATATTTATGTGGGATTCACGCTCGAAAGAGCAATGGACGGGACAAAGATATACATGAAAATACTGTGTTAGAGCAGTTTGTCACAGTATTCTATTCTGGACCCGTGGAGCACAAAACCAGTCATTATAGGTTCCTTTTTCCGAAATTGTCTTATGTATGCATCATCTGAAAGCTGAATAAATAATATTTCCATTGATGTATGGTTTGTTAGGATAGGACCATGTTTGAAAATCTGGAATCTGAGGGTGTAAAAAAATCTAAATATTGAGAAAATCATCTTTAAAGTTGTCCAAATGAAGTTCTTAGCAATGCATATTACTAATCAAAAATTATGTTTTGATATATTTACGGTAGGAAATTTACAAAATATCTTCATGGAACATGATCTTTACTTAATATCCTAATGATTTTTGGCATAAAAGAAAAACAATAATTTTGACCCATACAATGTATTGTTGGCTATTGCTACAAATATCCCCCAGCGACTTAACACTGCTTTTGCGCTGCAGGGACACATTTAGGTGATCGCATGGAGTTTTACGCGGCAGTAGGCTATGCTTCAAAGTCTGAAAAATTAGCATTAGATATTTGTTAATTTCCTCCGTAAAAATCTCTTTACAGTTAGAGAAAACAATAATGCACACGGGCTTCATCGAATACTTCTTGCATCTCTTGATTTCATCTTGGTTCTATTTAGTGCAAATCTCCGGTTTCATCCGCTCTGGTACGTAATAAACAACATGATATGCAGCCGGATGATGTTAGCTATCTTGTAATCAAAACTTAAAACATTATTTTCCCTGTTTGAATCTGTGAGGCACATTTTCCCTGTGTGTTAAAGGGGTCATAGGAGGATGCTACATGCACTTTTACAAGTTGTTTGAACTGAAATGTGTGTTAGCAGTGTGTGCACACAACCACCCTATAATGATAAAAATCCACCCAGGGTTTTTTTTTATCTGGTTAAATGTTTTCCCCTTTCTCAAATCGAGCCGGTCTCAGATGCCTGTCTGTGTGACGTCACACAGACAGGCCCCTCCCACAATAGTTTGATTGACAGCAGCGTTTCAGCACAGACTGGACTGGTGTCTTACCTTAGCTCCGCCCTGAGTGATGTCACACAGACAGGCCCCTCCCATGACAGTTTGATTGACAGTAGTGTTTCAGCACAGACTGGACTGGTGTCTTACCTAGCTCCCCCTGTGTGACGTCACACAGACAGGCCCCTCCCACGATAGTTTGATTGACAGCAGCGCTTCAGCACAGACTGGACTGGCGTCTTACCTTAGCTCCGCCCTGAGTGACGTCACACAGACAGGCCCCTCCCACGATAATTTGATTGACAGTAGCGTTTCAGCACAGACTGGACTGGTGTCTTACCTTAGCTCCGCCCTGAGTGACGTCACACAGACAGGCCCCTCCCACGATAGTTTGATTGACAGTAGCGTTTCAGCACAGACTGGACTGGCGTCTTACCTTAGCTCCGCTCTGAGTGACTGTCATCACATACAGGGCCCCCGCCCACGATAGTTTTATTGAACAGCAACGTTTCAGCACGACTGGACTGGCGTCTATCCTTATCTTCCGCCCTGAGTGACGTCACACGACAGGCCCCTCCCACGATAGTTTATTGACAGTAGTAATTCAGCACAGACTGGACTGGTGTCTTACCTTAGCTCCGCCCTGAGTGACGTCACACAGACAGGCCCCTCCCACGTTAGTTTGATTGACAGTAGCGTTTCAGCACAGACTGGACTGGTGTCTTACCTTACTCCAGCCCCTGAGTGACGTCACACAGACAGGCCCCTCCCACTATAGTTTGATTGACAGTAGCGTTTCAGCACAGACTGGATTGGTGTCTTACCTTAGCTCCGCCCTGAGTGACATCACACAGACAGGCCCCTCCCACGACAGTTTGATTGACAGCAGCGTTTCAGCACAGACTGGACTGGTGTTTTACCTTAGACCTGCCCTGAGTGAGCTGTCATCAGTCCGCCATTGTTTCACCGCCGGAGCAGATGTAGACAAGAATGGCTCCTAAGCGATTGAGGTGTTCTGTTGTTGGATGTAATAATGAACAGCAGTCGTCATTTACTCCTGACATCTGAGCCGCTGAAGACGCAGTGGATTACGTTTGTTTCTGAAGGGAATGCACCCCCGATCTACATAAATGCGTCTATGTTCGTGCGAATCATTCGTGATCCAGCTTCACCTACAGAAGAAGTGAGTGTAATGAATCTTTGCAAATCGCCTTTTCCTAATAATGTGCTAATTAGCAAGTTTCACGATGAATGCGGCTAAAGTAAACAGTCTCTCTGAGAGCGGCTCGGAAGAGAGGGGCGGAGTCAGCAGAGCTCATTAACATTTAAAGGGAAATGCTACAAAAATCGGCTTGATCTGAAAAGAGCTGTTTATGACGGTAAAAAAAGGTGTTTTTTACACTACCATTGAGAAATTTGAACCAAGCTATGTTACAGACTTTTCATCAAGACCCTAAAGAATCATATCAACTTGTGGAAAATGGGTATCCTATAACCCCTTTAAAATTAGTATATGGCTGTCGAATGTCTGCCTACTTGACTCTTGGTAATGTGTTTTGCCCCGCCCCCAAACATATGATTGGACTATCAGTCGACTGTCGGCAGGATTCATCAGTTCTGTGTAAATCCTGAGTCGGGGACTCCTCTAATGTCCGTGATGTTTGTGTTCAGTGAGGCGGAGCGTCTGGAGGTGTTTGGTCAGGGGGAGGCGCTCTTAAAGGGGCCAGTGCTGGAAGATCTGGAGGATCGGCTGCATTTCTTCGTGGAGGAGTGCGACTATCTGCAGGTGAACCACAGATCTGACTCAGGAGACCTGTAGCGATGCGTCCAGGTCTTTTAGGTTTTTAAGCCTGTTTTGGCAGCATTGTGACAAAAACATTCTGTTTTGTAATGGAGAAGAAAATAAATTAGACGGAAAATCTATTAGTGTTATTTCAATGCTTTGCGTGAGTTTTCAAAATGTTTGTGTTGACGGAGAAAGTTCTGGGGTTGAATGCACCACTTTGCAAGCGAATGCAAAGTTTCTCGGGGAACGCCAAAGATTTGCAAATTAATACAGTGTTATTTGTTAGGGGAACATTAAAAGACTTTTTAAGTCAGTTTTTTTTTGTTTTATGTCATTATTTTGACTCTGTATGTCCTCATTTTGAATTTTCATGTCATATTTCGACTGTCATAATTTTGACATTTTATTTCATTTAAGTGTTTTGTGTCATAATTTTGACTTTTTATGTCATTTCAATTTGACTCGTAAATTTGACTTTTTATTTCATGTCAGTTGCAACTTGATTTCAACATTTTATTTCATGATTTCAATGTTTTATGTCATAATTTTGGCTTGGTATGTCAAAATTTCTATTTTTATATCAATTTTGATTTGGTATGTCATAATTTTGACTTTCTGTGTCATAATTGCATCTTTTTATATCAAAGCTTTTACTTTTTATGTCATAATTTTGACCGTTTTTTCATAATTTCCACTTTTTATGTCAATTTTGACTTGGTATGTAATTATAATAATAATATGATTAGTATATAATTTCTACTAAGCATGTCATAATTTTTATATACAGTGGGTACGGAAAGTATTCAGACCCCCTTAAATTTTTCACTCTTTGTTATTGTAGCGTCTCGACCAATCTGACACACTAATTTTAATTTGATTTAACAAATCAATTATTCATTCGATTAACAAATCGTCACAGTCCCCTCACTCAATTAACTGGATGCCAGGATGTCTGCTGAACACCAGGCGCTCTGGTCACCATGACAACTAATCATGATATCACTGGTTTTATGACCCCCCAGGAATGTGAGAAGGATAGCCCACTCTTTGTCCCAAGGAAAAGCAGAGTAGAAATGGACTGTTTTCTAGTTAATTCATAGAAAAACCGTTTTTTGAATGAACACACATATTTCTTCAGGTCATTGAGTATATTATTGTCATTGTGTATTTTGTCTTTGATATTCTTAGACTATTTTAGTATGCTTGTGAGGGGACCCATTCCTGATCCTCCCTTTTCACTATATGTAATCTTACCTTGTTTAGTATCTATGAATTTGCCTTCTTATGATCGAAACAAACGTGTATACTATATGTTGGTACATAGACAATATATATTAGTGTCCTGAGAATCCTTAGTAATTTCGACTCAAGTCCATTAGCAAATTACCATGCTTAGAGAACAAAAGGTCGTAAACCCTCCAGCAATTGCAACCTCCCGCTCGGAAATTCCATTTTGATCATTGGACAAGCCCATCTTGAAAGGAATCTTCTCAGACCTTAAAGGCCTCACACCATGTGACCCGCCCAGAGTCGGTTGGTTCGGTCAGAAGCAAAGATGATGATGTGAGAAAAACGCTTCAGGATACTAAAGCATCTGTGCCAGGCCTTTTCTTTCGGCCTAGTCCTTTCCATTTATCAAGTTTCTCTGACTCAAACTGGTTCTTTTCTTCGACCCGAATTCAGCAAAGATCTACGTGAAGCTTTAAGATTTGCATCATGAATCTCTTTCAGACCGCCGAGACTCTCTAAGTATCAAACTTTAGTCTTTTACTGATACATTAGCAAAAAAAAAAAAAAAAAAAAAAAAAAAACAAAAAAAAAAAAAAAAAAAAAAAAAAAAAAAAAAAAAAAAAAAAAAAAAAAAAAAAAATATCAGTACACCTTTTACAAAGGTGTGTTTGAACTCAGAATCTGACGTATCCCTGAAGGCTTTGATCTGTTGAATATACATGCAAAGTGTTCCATAAAATCCATTCTTTATGCCTCTTTCTATGCTGAGTTAAACTTTAACCCTTTCCTATACCAACTGTATGTGTGTGTGTATGTGTATGTTAGACCAGCTTAAAGTGTTTATGTAGTATGTTAGACTAGTTTAAGTGTTTAAGTAGTTAATAACCCCTTACTTGTATCACATTTGACGTGTTCATTGTTTACTCATAATCGGAGTCAATAATCATGCAGATTTACTTTACAAACTTATAGAATTGTACAGTAATAAGGTTATTTCCTTTAACCAGGAAATTAACGTTCTTAGAATTGACAAGACGGTTGACCCTGAGTGGTCAGCTAAATATCTACAGTGGATCTAAAATATGAATAGTTAATTATAACTAGTTATGGTTAATTATTCATATTTCCCCATGAGCTGATCCGCTACAGATTGGTGGAGAATGCGGGCATTATAAAACGAAAGTTATGAGTTTAAACCCTGGCAACTTAAAAGTGTGTGCTTGATAGCCCAGGTTAAAATAGGGCGTGACTTGAGATGTCCTGTTGTGTCCCTGTTTGCTGGCTTGTTTAGATGCAGTTAAAGTGGGGGTTTGAATTGGTACGGCTTTTATAATTGTGAGAGTCTTTATGTATTTTATGCTTAATGGCATCGGTGTAAGGTTTATCTGATTTTAGCAAAGAAACCCTAATTTCCCCCCCCCCCCCCCCCCCCCCCAAGTTTAAGCATAACTCGTCTTGACAAAGCTAGTCTGAATCTCAGCTCAGCGGTATGTCCAAACTGTACCATAATGTATAATGTTTTAGTGAAGAAATCACAAAATTGCAGTAATGTTTAAATTGTTTCTTTGAAGAAGAAATCTCAGTACAGTTATATCAAGTTAGATGTGAGCGCTGCTCCCCTTTCTACAGCATAAAGGCCTTATAGTTTATAATTAGATTGAAGCAATTCATCTACACTTTGACTGTATATATATAAGCCGAGCAACCTGGTGGTCATTACTGTGTTTCACTCGCTGAGTGAAATTAAAGGTGTAATACTGTACTTTAGTACTCATGTGTGAGGCACACATAACTACATATACAGTATGTTTAAACTGGCTTTAACTTACAGTAAACCTGTTTTTATTTTTTAAACAAGTGCTAGAAGTTTATTGTTGCATTAGAGAAGTACTCACCGAAGTGCTAATGTAATGCAGGCAAGTCTTGAAGGCTGAAAGCACCACTTTCTAAAACTGTGGGCAACTTTTTAAAATAGACAGACATTACACTGCGTTAATTACACTGGCATGCATTGGTTACCGTGACAACAACTTGTCACAGGAAGTGCTAACTTCACATAGCACAAAACACCATGTTGTAAACAAGCCATGAAGCAGCTAAGCTAACACGACTTAGCATAGTTTCATTTTAGGCTAAGCTACCAAATAGCTTTAACAATTAGGGGTTAGCACTCTTTTATTGAAGCTTTTAAATACAGCATGTGTGTTTGCAGTGTGAAGTAATTTGAATTTAACCTAATCACTGGTTCTGATTTTTCCATTTCTCTTCCTTCTTTTTCTTCTTTTTCTATGTTTCTCAAATCTTCAATTCGTCTCAGCGAATTTAACTATCTTAGATGTATCCTTCCTGAATGTTATTGCTTAGTTACTAGTTAATTAAATCTAAATTTAATTAAATCTTAACTGTCTATCGAGGAAAGACTCATTAAGGTATTGGGTGCTTTTAGTAACACACTAATCACTAGTGCTGCTATTTGTTCCTAATACCAGATTTATTACCTTGTTTTGTTAATAGCAGTCGGCTAATTTTAAATCCATTTACATTTTATGCCCCCTTGATGTTCTCTCTGAACCTCAAAAGGAACGAGACATTTCTATTTTTGATTTGTTTATTTTCCAAAAAAAAATAATAATATAATAATAAGCATAATCTGAATAGTAATGCTCTCCTTTTCCTTCTGCTTTTCCCCTTTCTCCTTCATACCTCAGAGATTAATCCTGTTTGGGGAACCGTCAGTAAATTTTGAGTGATAATTTGACAATAATTTGACGGTAGTCTTAAATCATCAATCAAAATCCTTTTTACGTCCTTTTCAGCAAAACATATGTTGACCCAAAACTATTTTAGCATTCACTCTCTGTTTTGATCTTGTAGTAGTCTCAAGCCATTACTCTCAACACAAGTGTGTCAAAATTTTGCAGATGCTCAGACTAACTGCCCAGGATGCAGACCAGAGAGGGCTGGCCAGGCTTCGTGAGGAACACCCCCTTTACCCAGGTCCGACGACCACCTACTGAGCCGAAAGTGGCTGGACGCGGAGAGGGGTGTGCCTGAGACTCAGGACTCGGGCGAGAGTTGTTACAAAAAGCTCGCCAAGGTCATCATCTTCCTGGCCCACAACCTCATGGGTCTGAAACAGGAGGTAAATGATCTCAAGCAACAGATCACAGCGGTAGCCCACAAGGACCCCAGCAAAATGGAGTTACAGGAGGAAATCAATAGATTTAAAAAGGCTCTGACAGCTGCTGAACAGCAAGAGCACCTGGAAAAGGTAGCCAGAAAGGACCTGGAAAGGAAACACACACACAAAATTACTATTAAAGCAGCAAATTCTTAGCTCTTAGACAAAGTTGCCAGAATTGAGACTCTGATCCAGCATCTGAACAACACTCAAGACAAGCTTGACATGTTCCGAAGAGATCTCAGGGGCTCCTACAGGCTGCGAAAAGAAACGCAGTGGGATAGACTCCCTACTCCTGCATCCTCATTCAGCCATTCAAACTCCCTCATATGCAACAAGCTACGACGGGGAGAGCCAACACTTTCTGCTTAACAACAGACAGAACGAACCTGTAATACTTCCAGCATCCCCGCAGCAGCGCATGATGTGACCCCCAGTAACTTTGACAAGCTAGCCAGAAAAATCCCGGCATTCGCATTGCTGGGGAAACAATAGTTTCCTCCTTTAGGCAGTACGAGCAGTAATTTAGAACGGTGGAGTCGTTTTAAACATTTCTTGCAAGCAGACCCAATAATCAATCTTATGTGTCTGTTTCTTCTCCATGCGCATACCAGTTCCTGATCAAAACCAGATAAAATTATAGTTTGAATGCGCCTTCCTGCGAGCAGTAAGAAGTTTTCAGTGCTATAATGTGTTTAAATCGTACGATAAGAAACTAACCTGACTTTAGCGAAGAAATCCTAATTTCTGTGTTAGTAGAGCACAAGTCTATTTTCTGACGACGAAATCTCGGGATTAGCAGCTCATATAAATGTTACCAGAATAAATCGGTCTGATCTTGGTTGAAGAAATCCCCTTTTTCAGCACTGTTGTAGGTGATCTGAGTGATGTTCCTCATTTCACTGATTTAAGGCCTTATTATTTGTTATGTATCATTGTATTCATATCGACCCGCTCATTTGAAACATTTACGTAACTCTTATACATTCGCGCACCAGGTTCTGAATATAATCATATAAAACTATAGCTTGAAGGTGCCTTCCTACGGTTTAGAAAATTTCAGTGCTATAATGTGTTTAAATCGAACGATAAGAAACTAACCTGATTTTAGCGAAGAAATCCTAATCTCTTTTGTTAGTGGAGCATAAGTCTATTTTCTGACGACGCAATCTCAGATTAGCAGCTCATATAAATGGTACCAGAATGAATCGGTCTGATCTTGGGCGAAGAAATCCCCTTTTTCAGCACTGTGTAGGTGATCTGAGCGATACTCCTCATTTCATTAATTTAAGGCCTTATTATGTGTTACGTATCATTGTATTTCATTTTGACTCGCTCATGTGAAACATTTACGTAAAATTAATGGTGTTATTCTAGCGTAGCTAACTACGAATCCACCATTGCCTGTGAAGTGAATGTGCTGTTTTGAGTAATGAATGAATTTGTATGGGACATGCATGAGTTTCCCATGCATGCTCACAGCAGTGCAAGTCTGCTCCACCTGCACCTGTTGTGAGCTTGCATTGGTCTCCTAGCAACACGTGACCCCGGAAGTGTGAGCAGACTCTTCCGGTTAATCTGACAACTGCATTCACTTCACAGACCTGTGTGTAAACAAAGAATTGCGTGTAACTAACGCTAACTCTTAAGCTAAGCCCTTTACCTCAACTGCTAGCTGTTAGCATCTGGCTAACGCTTAGATAGGCGTGTAAAGTGTAACTTTCTAACCACACCTCTCTCTCCATCTCTCTCTCCGTCACTCCTGGTGTCACTTCCTGTTGATGCCATCACAGGTCCCTGTGGGACCCACCCACATACTGGGTTTTACTTGTGTTATTGTTTATTTTTGTTTTGACTTTATTCTACCTCTTTTTTAATTTTATTGCATTTATTTACATTTGTTTAGCACAAATGTACCAATTCAGCTAAATTGATTTGTATTAAATTTGAGATTTAATTAAATCAATTTTTATTTTATGTTTATTTATTTTTTTTATTCCATTTTTATTTTATTGTTATTTTGTTTATTTACTTTCCCCTTTTACTTTCCTACAGCTATTAGGACCTCCCCTTTTTTTTTTTTTTTTTTTTTTTTTTTTTTGTTTTTGGTTGTTGTGTTTTACTTTTACCTTATTTTAGTATTTTCACCATCACCATCGTCGCTTTTGGATAGGATTACAGTAGTTCTAGCAACTGTTGTTTCCTTAACGAGTTATACAGGTTATTAGTAGCATAATCCCTGTTTCCTCTCTACTTCTCCTCACGCCTCAGTGCCAGGCCTAATACATTGAAGGGCAGCTACCATTCCACACAATGTAGGCTAAGATAAAACTAGAAACAATTCCCACTGTTTCTTTTTCTTTTGACGAGGTATTTGGTGGGTCCCTGCTAGTTTAGCTAACAGCCTAACCCTAGGGTTATGAAGTCTATTGCAGCATCACACACAAGTGAAACCTGCTTAGCCATATCTCTTAGAAAAACTAAAATAGGTAAAATCTTCCTTTTTTTTTTTGAGTTCATCTTATTTCATTTCAGTTTCGTCATAGTGACCAAACCCGTGAACCATCAGTAGTATAGCCCGGTCATCAGCTGACCCCTGCTTACGGCCCCTCAACAAAGTTACTCAAACTCTCCCTTTGTGTTCACGAACACAAAAACATAGCACCCTACCTCACTAGCTGCCTCCCACCAGCTAGTCATACCTTACACGGCCTACACAGCCGTTCCCCTTAGAGATAGTTTAACACCTCTGTACGTACCTGCATTTGCCTTGTCTCTCTCTCTCTGGTGTTCCCACAAGTGTGCCAGTATGTCGCAGACATTCCACAGACATCCAGCCCTGCCAGCTCACCAGTACCACCTGGACACTTAGCAGAGCACTGTAATGGACATCCTTCAGCTCCAAGCAGCCAACTACCTGCGATGGCAAAGAAAGGAACAGCGAGACTGCGACATAAGCGAACACCTGACCAGCATCATCCTCTCCTCGGCCCACACCCTCAAGGGCCTCAGACAGGAGGTATATGAGCTGAAACTGCAAGTCACAGAATTTCTGCAGAGAACTGACACCTGCTCAACTAGAGAAAGCACAGAACGGATGCAAAGTACCTCACAGAATGGTGCGACAGAAAGAAATCACCAGTCTTCACAGAGGCTCTAACAGCTGCTCAACACCAAGCGCCGCTGGAAAAAGCCATCACACAGGACTTGAAAACAGAACTGTTTCACACAAAGTCACTCTTAAAACAACATATGTGGAACTAAATGAGAGAGACACCAAATCTTAGGCCTTACAAGGCCACCTGCATACAGACAGAGCTGAGGTCCAAACCCTGACTAAGCAATTAGAAAGGAGCTTGACTTGGTTCAGAAAGAATTTAGGGGGTAACGAGGTCCAGTAACGGGGACGGGGCGCCTGCGCATAGACCTAAGCAAAAGACAGCAGGTTCAACGCCACGTCGCCAGCAGTGCAAGCCCTCCCTGCCTGTGCACAGCTACTAAGGGGGGGAAGGGAGCCAAAGCTTTCTGCTTGACACTTCACAAGTCAGCTCCCTGAAAACCTCTGCAGCTGCAACAAAAAAAAATTCAGGCGAACCGAAGCAACGCAACGAGGTGAATTCAGTGTCACAAATGAACTGAAATATGCTTGCAGACCACAATGCGAACAGATAGGGAAAACACGAAACAGAACTTCCCCTGGCTAGCAGGCCCAGACCCCTTCAGCCAAGAGTCCGAACCTGCGAGGAGGGGGTGGGGCGAGAGCCACTGTTCACACGTCTCCAACCAGCAGCCACAAGGGGGTGGGTCAGGGACTTTTCCAGAGGATCACTGCCGACACACACACCGTGTGACCCCACAGACCCCCACGAGCTGGCCAGAGACAACACATCTGGCAACCTAAATCCCCTCAGACCCAGAGTCTGAACACGGACTGATCACTGCCCCAGACACCAAGCAGGGCCGGCGTGAAACTCCCCATGCTTACTACCACAGACTTTGACAAACTTACTCCAAAGCTCACGATTACCCTGGTATGGCGGAGGACACCAGCTGCAAGAAGTCATCTCGGCATATAGGGGCTGCCGCACAATGCCTAATCAACAGCTGCGTACCCTGACACAGAAGGCCGTTAACAAGCACAAGGCCTCCACTAAAGGTGTTTGTCAGACCTCACTGATTCTGAACTTCACAACTCAGTATCCAAAGCGGGCACCAGAAGGCACCAGCATTGCCACAATGCAANAACTACCAACTCAGAATCCAAAGCGGGCACCAGAAAGCACCCAGCATTGCCAAAATGCAAGGCCCTTCTACAGAAAGCCACTAGCCAATGGAGGACAGAGCCGTCACCATGGCAACAGACCCAGGTTCCAGACCAACGACTGGGAAAAGGCGTCCTCATCCTGCAAAAACCACGGTATGTCCAACAGCAGTCCAACACAACATCCTCCTCCACACAACGGAAGCTACACAAGGACAGCTGGACACACCTACCTCTGGGTTACAGGAGCTGCTGAAACTCGCAAAAGAGCTCCTTGAACAAAAAACTCAACTAAGGAGTATTGAGAAAGACAAACCTCTGACTCCTTGCCTGCTACAACACAGCATCAGGCCCCTCCAAGGGAGGAGCATCCCTTGAAACCGGTCGACACCCCTAGAAGCAGCCAGACAACGTTGGATTGAGCAGCGGGCCCACCTGCCCAACAGCGAAAGCTCTACCAACACAACTCAAGCAAGCTCAAGTCGGTGCCACCACAAGAGCCAAGTGACACAGCAAACATCGAATTTCTAGTGACGTTGAGCAAAGCAGAGAGCTCCCAACCACCCTGCTGCTCTCCTGCCATCATCAATAGGTCAGTCTGAAACTCTCTGCACACTACAAAATCTCCATAAAAATTACCTGCAATCCCTGGAACCACCTGCACTCTCACCAGTGAGAGTCTAACCCGGCTGTTCCACATCGTGGGTACCACAGATAGCCTACTGGCTAACAACATCGACAAACAACCATCTTACCCAGACTAACTCAACAGGTGACACAGCCTCGACACCTGCTGCACAAGCTCGAGGACCCTCACCTTGCTACAGCCTACATCACCACAGCACACCACCTGACAGCATCCACCATGGTACCACAACCACTCCTGGAGGCAACAATAGCCAGAGAGCCACCACTGTCTCCCAACCGTGAGTGGCAGGTGCGTGTCTGGATTGTTCAGCACCTTTGACGTCGCTCGCTGTTGTATATTGGACGGACAACAACGTTCGAAAGGAGGGAATTATGTAGCATTTGGGCCCAATCAGACACACAACTTTTTGTTATATTTAACAAATAATATCTAACTCCCCATCACTTAACCAAATGGCCAATTACGAGGGTCTATGGACCCTTCCCCCGAAATGCACCTAACACCTCAGAAAGGCAGAACAGGCCTCTGTTTCCATGGCAACCAATGCTGATATCACAGGTTTTATTGCCCAAAGGAATGCGGGCAGATAAACTCACTCATTTTCCTCATAAGAAAGACACATAATGCCCAGAGAAATTAACTTTTCTACTAATTAATCCATAGGAAAACCTTCTTTGAATGAACAACCATTTTCTTCAGGCCATTGTGTATATTATTGCTGTGTTGTATTTAATCTGTTGTATTATAGACTATTTTTATTCATGCTTACGATAAACCACTCATTCATATAACCTTACATATAGCTTGTTTAGTCTCTATGAATTCGCCTTCTGATGATCTAAAAAAGAATGTATATTATTTGTTGGTACGAAGGCAATATATTAGTGCCCTGAGAACATTTAGTATTTTCAATCAAAGTTCCAGACACTAAAGTACCATGTTTCCACACAAAGAATCATAAACTCCACGGGATCTCAAAACGCCCACTTGGGATTCCGGCTTTTCTCATTGGATAAGCCTATCTTGAGAGGCGGGGATCTTCTCCGAACCTTAAAGGCCCTGCTCCAGGGACCCCCCCAGTCGGTGGTTCGGGGGAGATGCAGATGAAGATGTGAGAAAACGCTTCAGGATACCAGAGCATTGTGCCAGGCCTTTCTTCGGCATTGTCCTTTCCATTTCAATCAAGATTATCTGACTCAGAACTGGTTCTTTCTCATCAACCAACTACAGCAAGATCTTGGGCCTTAAGATTGCATCAGAAATCTTTTTCAGACAGACTCGCAAGTATCAAACTTAGTCTTATTAATGGATACATTAAGTATCAGTTACACCTTTTGACAAGGTGTGTGACTCTAAGAATTGTACAGTAAGAGTTATTTCCCTTAACCAGGAAATTAAGCTCTTAGAATTGACAAGACAGTTGACACTGAGAGGTCAGCTAAATATCTACAGATCTAAAATATTCATAATTAATTATAAATAGTTATGATTAATTATTCATATTTCACATGTCGTGAGCTAAAAATTCGCTACAATCTTGAACGGTAGCCCGTGAAGGGACCGGTTCAAGAGACACAGGTCCAGGATTGGTTGTAACCCACCGCCTTTCTTGGGTACAGTGAAGCAAGGGCTGTAAAACCCTGTCCTAATATCAGCTGGAGGGATCGGCTATATCGCGTCCTTCGCCATTAGGACTGCGATCTCTGCACGCAAGACCGGGGCATCTGCTGCTTTCACTGAAGTAAATTGGACGCCCCTGAACTTGAGAGGGCGCCCGGTGAACTGAATCGCATAGCCGAGCCTGAAGGTTCGAAGGAGCCATCGAGACGCGCTGGGTAGCTCAAGCCAGGCTCCCAAACACCGCGCTAGTGGCATCAACGGAACCACAGGCTTACCCGCAGTGGGGCAGCAAGGAAGAACGCAGGGACCCGGCCCAGGCGTCTCGTAGCCGGTCCGAGGCGGGGTCTGGGTGTGTGTAACACTGACCTAAGTTTGAGCAGAGGGTGCGTCGGTAGTCCATTGGTTCGTCCTCCCGATCCGCCCACTGCTGCTCACTGGCGATAGAGGAGGGTGAGTGTGATACGGCAGTGAAAGGTGCCGTCCATGACCCAGTGGTCTCATCATGCACCTCCGGGAAGAAAGGCACTGGGGTGGGGCCCTGAGAACCAACGCAAGCCACCCCGAGAAACCAATCATCCAACCTCGAGGGTTCGGGACGCGGTGGAAGATTCCATTCAAGCCCGACACTCTCGGCGGCCCGGGAAAGCATAGCCATCATTTCCGGGTCCGTATCCGGCACCAGAAAAGTCTGGCTCACCCTCCGATGCAGCAATCGACATCCGATCGTCGGGGGGAGCCTCGGAAGAAACAGGTGGTACCCCTCGGGAGGGTCCAGCCTGCTCTTTCGAGAGCTCCAGTGGTTTTGAAGTGCCGGTGGGATGGGGAGTCCCCGGAGAGGAATTCCTTACTGTGACCGTAAGACCAATCCGCCCACTGACAGAAAAAGGGCGCCCCCGGCTGCCATCAGAGGGAACCCCAGATCTAGGCAGTGGCACGGGCACTCCGCCCCCTTGCAGGTAATGGAGTCTGGTCCGCAACTCCGAGATGGTCATACCCCCGCAATGGGAGCATGAGTCATCCACGAATGCCACCTCAGCGTGTTTAATGCCCAGACGCGTGAGGCAGCGATCGTGACCATCACTCGGTGCCAGGTAACGACCGCACCCAGAAACACGGATGGTAAGACGTCTTTAAAAAGATGTTCCACCCGTGAATGCTCTTTTAGAAATGCTCTTTTAGTGTGCTGAAGCGCAAAGGGGAGATGGCCATCTGCAACACACACAGGGATAGTGCAGCCTGCTGTGTGCAACCCAATCGACACAGAAAAACCACCGCCGCTGAAGCACCATCCACCAGCACGAGAGCCCACGAAGAGCGTGCTTGACTGTAGCTTTACTCTTAGCAGAAGGTCAGGAGCAGAACGATAGAACCGCTCGGCTCCGAAGTGAAAAGCTGAGTATGTGTTGCACCTGCTGCCTAGTTATACTCGTGCTGTGATCAGCAGCAGCTGGATGCAATAATCGCATGCCAATGTGCATTGGCTCATTTAGTTTACACTCAAAGTAGATTGGTCTCTCTAAGCGAGATCCCAATTCGTCGGTCATCCGACGTGACGTTGAGAGTGACCGACTGAAATGGAACCTATATGTCTTTCTTTCTTACCAAGAAATGAAAGGGATAGTTCACCCATAAAATGAAAATTCTGTCATTAATTATTCACCCTCATGTCATTTCATACACATATGACCTTCGTTCATCTTTGGAACACAAAGTAAGATATTTTTGATGAAATCTGAGTTTTCTGACCCTCCATAGACAGCAATGTTACGTTGTGGTACTCTTGTGAATGGTGGTGGATGGTGACTTGGAGGAAAATAATTATTGAATAAAGTCATTCTTTATTTTTCTTTGCACACTTATGGGTTTGGAACGACATGAGGGTGAGTAATTGCTGACAGAATTAAAATTTTTTGGGGAACTATCCTTAAATGTTGTATGAGAAAGAGCAGCATGAACATTCTTTAAAGCATCTCTCTTTTTTTGGTCCATTGAAGATAGAAAGTTATTCATGCTTGCAGTGACATGAAGGTGAGTAAATTATGACAATTTTCATTTGTGGGTGAACTATGCCTTTAAGCAGGGTTAAAGTTTGGGTGGGCTTTGAAAACACAAGCTTTGTGTCAACACTCAGTAGATTTGAGTCTCCAGCTGTTCCATCTGAATGGAAGTCTGAACTGATTTGTGATGCAGTTTTATAATATCTTCAATATAGTTGCTCTCACCAAAGAATTGAACGCTCAGGCAATAAAGACAAGCAGTGAAACATCAGTTTACACATCACAAAGCATTAGGCCACACTGGGGGCAATTATATCTTTTTCTTTTTTTTTACATTTTCCTTCATAACTCACAAACTACTACAAATTCACCTGCCAACAACAGTAAAACCATTAAAATATTTACACTGAGAAAGACTTGATCATAATATTGAATTATGAATTTAATTACAGAAGGAGTGTTATAATAAACATTTTAAGAAGCAAATAGAGATAAAATAGTAAAGGCATAAAAAATATTGGGCATTAAAAAAACACTTCAAAATCTTTTCTTTTATGTCTAGATAAAATTATCTTTATTTTTCTCAGACAGAGAGAGATTAAGTATGTGCTAAATGAGTGTTGGCAGCTCTTATAATCAGATTTATTCTGTTTTGTAGTATAATAAATGATAGTCAAAAATTGTGTCAAGGACCATTCTGAAACAGTGCTACTTTTAGTGCTTACTTACTTTAGTGCTACTTTCAACGTGTTTAACCAGTCAGTGTCTGGTCTAGTTTGTTAACAGGTTTAATCTCCAGAAGAGTTGATCTACCATTTCATCATTGTGCCCTTTCATTGTGCAATTAATTATTAATTACCCAACACACTATTTATACTTATTTAACAAGATTCTATACTTTGTTTTTTATATATATATAATTATATATATATATATATATTTTTTTTTTTACTAACCTTTATTTAATTTGCTGTCACCAAGAGAAACATCTCTGTGTTGTAAAAACATACATTATGATCGAGCTCTCAACCTTAACAATGTAAAGTAAACTATTCTGATCCTCTTTATTTAGCTACATTGCTTTTAGTTGTATCATATCCCATCTTTAATCCAATGTAAGTGGATTCTTCATAATATATTCCACACCTTTTTCTACTTGATCAGCAGATGTCCAGATCATTTTATAGAGGTGATTAGAACAAAGTTTACAGCAACCATACACCTTAAGTTGAATACCACTAGTAAAAGAAAAGAGAAAGGAGAAGAATACAGACAGAGAAGTTAGTGAGGTGAGAAGAGAATTACGCACATCATTAAGCTGCTTACCCATAGATCATCAACTCCTGATGATGGCAATGTGACTCTTCTGAAAAGATACGAACAATGAAATAAAGAGTTCAAGAGAGACAACGTGAGTGAAATAATACAGAAAAACTCTACAATTTCAAACCCTTTATTCTGTCTAACTGTCTCAAAGAAATGTTATGCAGTGTCAGTGGTTGGATGAAAGTGTATGTGTCTTTAAGAGATTCATTTCAAGAGAGGACTGTTCAAAGAAATGTGGGGAAATATCAGGGGTGGGTGCAATCCATTTTAAGTGTCTTTTCCTTTTCAACATACATGCTGTAGTCAGTGATAACATACTGTAGAAATCAAGGTGTTTTCATATTTGCTTCTTGTTTTATATTTTAGAACAATTTTTTTCCCCAAGAAATTATATTTTCCCTGAATTATTTACAAGAGCTGGTCAAGAGCTAGTGTTTGCTGACATGTTATAGTAGTCTGATATCATACGGAACAGACGGTGACTCTGAAATGTGTGCAGATATACTGTATATACACTACATACTGTAGATATTATATTACAGTTTTTCTCAATCACTTTGGCTCAATTATGGAATTAGTTTTTTTTTCTCAAAACAAGTTCAGATGTCTGAACAATTAGTTTCTTGTTCACATCAGATTTTAAATTTAAATTTAGATTTTAAAATTGTCTACAATTTGCACAATATCTAAATTCACATGGCTTGTTGATTAAAACTGAGTTCATTCTCACTGAAAATTGTCAAATTCATCTCAACATTTCTAAACATTCTTTAATCATGTGAGCCATTTTATGCAAAATGATCCATTCAGTTATCAAAATCTGTCAGAGATGCGTGTATATTCCATAAATATCTGACATGGAATGGTTGTAATGCCCAATAAGTTGGCAAATGGCCTGCTATTAGGGTTGCAAATGAGTGGGAGCTTTATAGAATTTTTGTAAACTTTCCAGGATTTTTTGGAAACTTTAGAAAACTTTTGGGCATTTTTGAAAACTTTTGAAAAGTTTTCAGTAAATTTGCTGGACATTTTCTGCCTCTTTGCAACCCTACTTGCCATTGTAATGAAATAGGAATCACAATCAATCAACAAAGATTGGAAGCATAGGTGGTTATATACAGTGGGGCAAAAAAGTATTTAGTCAGCCACCAATTGTGCAAGTTCTCCCACTTAAAAAGATGAGAGAGGCCTGTAATTTTCATCATAGGTATACCACAACTATGAGAGACAAAATAAGAAAAAAAAAAATCCAGAAAATCACACTGTAGGATTTTTAAAGAATTAATTGGTAAATTCATCTGTAAAATAAGTATTTGGTCACCTACAAACAAGCAAGATTTCTGGCTATCACAGACCTGTAACTTCTTCTTTAAGAGGCTTCCTCTGTCCTCCACTCGTTACCTGTAATAATGGAATCTGTTTGAACTCGTTATCAGTATAAAAAAAACACCTGTCCACAACCTCAAACAGTCAAACTCCAAACTCCACCATGGCCAAGACAAAAGAGCTGTCAAAGGACACCAGAAACACAATTGTAGACCTGCACCAGGCTGGGAAGACGGAATCTGCAATAGGTAAGCAGCTTGGTGTGAAGAAATCAACTGTGGAGCAATTATTAGAAAATGGAAGAAATACAAGACCACTGATAATCTACCTCGATCTGGAGCTCCACGCAAGATCTCACACCGTGGGGTCAAAATGATCACAAGAACCGTGAGCAAAAATCCCAGAACCACACGGGGGGACTAGTGAATGACCTGCAGAGAGCTGGAACCAAAGTAACAAAGGCTACCATCAGAAAACACACTGCGCCGCCAGGGACTCAAAACCTGCAGTGCCAGACATGTCCCCCTGCTTAAGCCAGTACATGTCCAGTCCGTCTGAAGTTTGCTAGAGAGCATCTGGATGATCCAGAAGAGGATTGGGAGAATGCCATATGGTCAAAAGAAACCAAAATATAACTTTTTGGTAAAAACTCAACTTGTCGTGTGTTGGAGGAGAAAGAATGCTGAGTTGCATCCAAGAACACCATACCTACTGTGAAGCATGGGGTTGGAAACATCATGCTTTGGGGCTGCTCAAAGGGACCAGGACGACTGATCCGTAAAAAAGAAAGAATGAATGGGGCCATGTATAGTGAGATTTTGAGTGAAAAAAGCAAGGGCATTGAAGATGAAACGTGACTGGGTCTTTCAGCATGACAATGATCCAAAACACACCGCCCAGGCAACGAAGGAGTGGCTTCGTAAGAAGCATTTCAAGTCCTGGAGTGGCCTAGCCAGTCTCCAGATCTCAACCCCCATAGAAAATCTTTGGAGGGAGTGAAAATCCGTGTTGCCCAGCGACAGACCCAAAACAATACTGCTCTAGAGGAGATCTGCATGGAGGAATGGGCCAAAATACCAGCAACAGTTTGTGAAAAACTTGTGAAGACTTACAGAAAATGGTTGACCTCTGTCATTGCCAACAAAGGGTATATAACAAAGTATTGAGATGAAATTTTGTTATTGACCAAATACTTATTTTCCACCATAATTTGCAAATAAATTCTTAAAAAATCCTACAATGTGATTTTCTGGATTTTTTTTCTCATTTTGTCTCTCATAGTTGAGGTATACCTATGATGAATTACAGGCCTCTCTCATCTTTTTAATGGGAGAACTTGCACAATTGGGTGACTAAATACTTTTTTTTCCCCACTGTACATACATTTAAATTTGTACGATACATTTATCTCTAGAAATGTGTTACATGTAAACTGAAATTTCCAGCAAACAGTTATGATAATTGCACTTCGAATTTTAAGAAAAATTGCCAAAGCAATTGAGAAAACCTGTAATGTATTGTGCATAGCAGTGTGCTGTACTTGCAGAGTAAATCCCAACATAAACACTCTCTCACTTCACACTTATCTGTAATATAAAACATGCTGTGAGTTTGCCGTGTTTGTGTGTGCTGAGAGAGGACAGATGTAGTGTTATGTATTATTTAGACAGAGCTGCTCAGAGGTCAGATTCACTTTCCCTACCACCACCCTCTTTTTATTTAATGGACTGCACTGATTACAAAACTTCCATCCCCCCATTTCTTTCTTTTTTGTTCTTTCAAACATCATAGTCTTTTGTGTGTATTCTGCAGAAATGCATGATTACAAATATTTGCCTCAAATTCCAGTGATAAAGATGATCAGAGGTATTTTGCCTTCAGTTACTCCTAATGTTTCTCTATTGACAGCCATTCTAAAATATCAGGGTATTCTGACAATCAATCAATCAATCAATATTCCAAGCATCATTTCAATTGCTAATGTATAATTTTATTATAGCAGATCTTTAAACCAGGGTGTAATTTTGTTTTGATGGGCCTATCACATCACAGAATAGTGTGTAAAGGGCTTAAGACTCTGTGTTCTTGGTGTTGTCTAAATAAGAGTATTAGTCCAGGTTTATTATATTATTTGGATTGAGTACAATAATTAAAATGAGCTTTTCATTTTGTAGCAGAACTACAACTAGCAACATATTGTGTGCCAGATTTTGTGTGCAACACTCATTTATAGAGCAGATTGCAGCTGGATGATTTTATTAGTGACAAAAATGACTGTGCTTGAAAGACAATGTACTAAAACATTTGGTGAGTTACTAAAAATATTTCCTTAAAAGTGTAAAAAAAAAAAATCTGATAAGGATAAACAAATCTGGCTGGAAGAATATGCCAGATGATTTGTAAAATAATAAAAGAAACTGTGGCATATGCATTTGCAATGTGTTTGGCAGGGTTCCAACCATTCAGAATTTTGCAGATTTCCTTTCAAAACCACTGATGGTACAACATTAATGAGACAAATAGTGAACATCTTGTGTGTTACAACTGGACTAACAAGTTGAATGGAAAGATTACCAGGTCCTCTTGTTTATATTCATATATGAATGAAAATCCAAATGCTTATTTTTGACTCTGACATCCTTCATAAATGTATCACACAACAACTAAAATACAGGAGAAACTGTGGAAAGGAGCTTTACAACATCTGCCATTCACAAGAAAACTGTTTGACTCAAGAAGCATGACGTGTAGAAGGAAGGAAATGTATCGAAGATTTAGATCTTCCAACTTAGTACAGTTATTAGTTATTATTCACTTAGTAAAGTGATGAGCATGTTCTTTTATTCATTACTGTATTGGTCTAGATTGGTCCCATGTGCTCTGCAAACAGTTTATTTCCACCATATACCACCCTAACAATAACTTCATATTCTCGACAATCATTTGGTTTTAATTTAACACATTTGTCATGGATAATTAGAATTGCAACTAAATTTGCCTGTATGATAGAGAGAAATGGGAGCTGTGTTTTGTGTCAGTGACTGACAGCAATAATTTGCCTTCTCTATGGCCAGGCTTCTTAAATCTGCATTATGCAAATGTATTTTGTCGTAGCTTGACAGGTGTCACCTCTTCCTAAAGCTGCATTACACCAACTTACTTGCTGTTTGAGAAAAAGATGTAAAGAGCTTTTAATCTACATCATCCGAATTCTGCCAGATCATGCACACCTTAAAATATCGCTCATGGCCACTCAGCCAATTACAATGATCCTCCTGGCAGAAGACAGTAGCTAAAGCATCATGCCATGTTAAGATGAATATATTAAGAGAACATCCAGAGATGCTGACTGTGCTATCTGACTCTTGAGGATAAGTCGAAAGAGGATAAAACTCTAAAGACAAGACAGGATGTATTTAGCTAAAATATTTAATGAGGATGGATGTGGTGAGGTGCCAGTGGTGTATGGGACACCCCCGCAGCCCCCACAGAGCGTGGGACATTCTAGACAGGACATTCTAAAAGGCATTCACAAATCATACAGAATGTGTTTTTGTTTTGAAAAATGGGGAATTTGGAAAAAACGCAAGGTCTCGTTAAAAAAAAAGAACGCTGTGTCATGCTCGAGACACTGCAAAAGATGCGAAACGTGACTGCAAAGGTGGTGCAGTGGAGCGGAAAAGTGCGCGAAAAACTCAACGTGGTTTTAAAACAACAACCAAGGAAAATTTTCTCTCACATTTCACTTGTCATATACACTGTACTTCAACGAAAATGGCAACGTAATTGAAGTAGATATTTTTACACTTAACATGGCTAATGCATTAAGACAGCGATATTAAAGGATCAAGAGCACAGAATATGAATGCAATGCACAAAGTTTTATGTTAAGCGTTTACCTCCCACTGTAAAAAGTGGTAACATGCAATTGTTATGTTAAAGAGATATTTCTACCTGTTCTTACACTTAAATTTATTTTTGCTTAGACTAAATACTTTCCTGCAGGAATTTCAGCCTGACTAAAAAGCTTTATTCAATAATAACCTTAAACGCATCAATGCAATGATAATTAAACCGCATAAATCAGTTGCCTAAATGGGGGAGACGGACTCAGTAATATGTTGCAGCAGGTGCACAATAAATTTTCATACATGACATCACAGCTGGTGGGAGGGGCCCCATCGCGTTCTTTTGCGGGGGCCTAAAAAATTGTGTGGTATGCCACTGTGCTTTAAACCGGAGTTAAGCAATATAATGTAATTGTGCCAGACAGAAGCTAAAAAAGAATGTATGATCATCCATTGGTTATATTTGTTTTAGAATAGATTGGATTACTTTAGAATAGATTGGATTAGTAACTTGGATGAATCAGATTATTTTGTATGTGTCTGCGGATTGCACAATGGAAAGTTGTCAACTTCATGCTATCTCTGAGAGGCAAGAGGATATTGTCAAAGAGACGCTTCTTTTCTTCAGCTACACAATGAACCACCTGTTGTCCACATTAACACTAAAACTGAATGTATGACGTCAGCTACTAACTGAAGAACATTCATTCTTTAAAACTGCTCTCAGTGAGATTTTAAATCAATGATTGAGAGAAGGAGATACAAGCAGCTGTAAGTGATTTCATTGACACTAGTGCCATGGAATTGCTGAAATGAAGATTCCAGTTTTATTATACACATATTAGTTTTTTTTTTTTTTTTTTTGTTTTTACTAAAATACGATTGACTATTAGACATACTATTACACTTGATTTATCCAGGTGAATAATTAATTCCAAGTGTAAGTATTACTTGTTAAAAAATGTCAACTATTGCTAATAATGGGTTAATTTTGCATAGTTTTGACTTGACTGCATGACTGATTAGCAATTGAGTTACTCTTTTACAGGCATGTAATGGATATTTTATGTTGAGCAAAAGCATCATTGTGAGCATGACAGGTGATTTGTATGGTAAACTGGTAATTTGCAGGCTGGTTCTTGTGCTAATTGCTGTCAAAATAATTATTCTGTCATTATGTGAGATATCTTTTTTTTTTACCATGGCTGTTAGCCAGGCAGCCCCCTTTCAGTTTGGCAGGTTGTAATCTGCCAAACCACCATTAAAAAAGGGACAGTTTTCTGAGAATGGAAAGGATTAGGGACATTATTGCCTTGGCAATGCTGCTGAAAGGTCATCTTTGATGTTTGACAGCAAAGAGCAGTGACAGTTAAAATCTCACAGTATGGAACTTTGAATGGGATTTTGTCCTCTCTGACTCTGAAAAAAAGAAAAGTTTTAAGAGTGAAAGGAATGTCATGGGAGCATATCACAAATGGGCATTACTTGTTGGGGACATTGCTGTGACTGGCATCTTTGCATCTTGTTTTATTTTACATAATGGAATTTGTGTTTTTAGCTCAAAGCCCAATATTAAAACAGTGTGTAGAAAGAGTAATATCCAAAAAGTATTCAGTGCTAATCAGTACTGTATCGAAAATTATGAAAAAACAGCCCTGGTTAAGGTTCTTAAGGTTCATAACGATCTTCTCTGACCTTCTGTTAGACCTCAGCTCAGCTTTTGACACTGTTTGTCATGAGGTACTCCTCTCACGGCTTTCAGCAACTGGAATTACTGGCACAGCCCTTGAATGGTTTTCCTCCTATTTAACCGGGAGGCAACAATTTGTTATAAACCAGAAACACAAATCATCTACCAAATCCATCAGCTCTGGTGTACCTCAAGGTTCTGTGTTGGGCCCTCTCCTCTTTATCATTTATATGCTACCAATTGGACAAATAATTAAACGCTATGGGTTAACTTCCACTGTTACACAGATGACATTCAAATTTATTTTAGCGCACCTTCCACCTCTCAGTGTTTCCTCTGCCTGCATTAACTAATTGCATCAAGGAACTCAATGTTATGTTATGGCTGGAGGAAAATTACCTTAAATTTAACTCTGATAAAACTGAGGTAATTTTGATTGGCTCTAAAGCTGTAGTATCTAAGCTCTCTGGTCAACTGATGGATCTGGATGGTGATCTGATTATGCCCTCCACTAAAGTTTGCAATCTTGGTGTTCTCGTTAATTCCACTCTTTCATTCAATGATCACATTGGTAAAGTAGTAAAGACAGCTTTTTTCCACCTGCGTAATCTCTCAGGCAGCAGGATGCTGAAACTGTTATACATGCCTTCGTCACATCTCAACTAGATTACTGTAATTCACTTCTTTATGGCCTGTCAGCTAATAATATCAAACGACTACAATCTGTTCAAAACTCTGCAGCTCGCTTGATTACCCACACAAGAAAGAGCGATCACAATACCCCAATCACCTTCATTGGCTTCCGGTTTCTTTGTGCATAAACTTCAAGATACTAATTCTCACTTATAAAGCTCTCCATAACCTTGGTCCTACATATTTATCTGACTTACTTCTGCCTTATGTTCCTGCCCGCTCGTTACGATCTTCTAGTGAGGGATTGTTAGTCACCCCTAAGTTTCATCTGGTGACTATGGGATCTAGAGCTTTCAGTGTTGTGGCTCCCAGATTGTGGAATGCTCTTCCCCAAAACATCAGTCAAGCATCCTCCCTTCTCTCCTTCAAAAACCTATTAAAAACACATTTTTTCTCTGAATATTACTCTTCAGCTCTCAGTCTGTAATTTGTACTGTTAGGATGTATTCATTTCATGGACTCAATTCAACTTTGATAGAGGTTCTTGTATATACTCTCAGCTCTTGCTATGTGTTCTGTCTTCTGGTTTTGATGTTTATCTGTTTCTGTTTCTGTTCCTTAAACCTGACTTGTAAAGTGACCTTGGGTATTGGAAAGGCGCTATATAAATAAAAATAATACTAATTATTATTATTAAAATCATTCATTTTCATTCATTGAAAATAAAATAAAATATTTTAAACTTAAACTTATTTTGGTTATAGGGCAACATTTCTAATTTTCATTTAAGTTGAAATACTAAAATGACTAAAACTAAAATAAAAAATAAATTAAAGCTAAATAGAAATATAAAAAACAAAAAAAAATGAAGTGAACATTTGATAAATAATTTAATTAAAAGTATTAATAAATACTATCGTATCTGAAAGCTGAATTCTCTAATTTCAACCAAACCTATGCTGACACGTGCTGACTTTGTATAAATATGATGCCACATAGTGCTTATAATTTCATAATGTGTAACATGCATATTGCATGACATGCATATTTCAGCATTTTTGCTTTAGCATCCATAGTACCTGAAGTCAGAGTACAATTTTACACATAAAAACACTGTAGTGCACTGGACATATATACATGATGCATATTTGTCTGCTCCCATGTTACACCCCCACATCCTACTCACATACACACATGTACAACCTACACCACCTCTGTCCAAATACTAATTAAATGACTAATGTGCCAAATAAAAGGTCACAATGTGTATAATTACTGACATATTTAAAACCATATTGTGTACCTCCTACATACTAATAAATCACTGAGGATTTATGACATTATTTTACAAAGGTATTATCAAACGCATCTGTCCCTGCTAAGATTTTACCTGAATTTCATTTCTTAATCATATTGCTGATGGTGCTTTGGTGTATGATTAATTATGAATAGGTTTTTGAATAATACAACTGCTGGACTGCCTCCTTGTAACTACAATGTCAATTGCATTGGACATTTTAATCAACAGAATATAATTTTTGTGGGAGGTAGGAGAAACATAAAAGAACAAGGACACATATATTATTCTGCAGAGAGCTACTGGGATAGAAATTATTTTAAGTTGCATCATGACCGATCACATAATATGAAGACAATAACTAGTATTTGATTGTCCCATGTAGGTTAGTTTATGCAGATTACAGGGCAGCAAACATTTAAGGAATGCAGTTACAAAAATATTCTGAGTAAACTTTGTTCTGTTCTTTCTCTGCAGTGCTGATGAGAGATTTGATGCCACCTTCCATACAAACGTCCTGGTTAATGCATCAGGTTCCTGTCAGTACATACCACCAGGTACAAATTATTCTTACCACTATATCAACCACACAAATATGTTTTATAAATAAAAATGTTAAATATATTTCTTTAGCAGTGTTTCATTCTGTACATGAGCAATATCACACACAATATCACACCTACAGCCAAATCATAGCCATGCTGATACAGAGCGATATCACGCGGCTATGAGTGTATACAACAGTTTGATGGCACAAATGTGTAAATAAATAAGAAACAACAACAGAGTGTCTTAAAAAAAGCTTCGGGAGTATGTACCCTGTTCAATGGCTGGCGGGAATGGAGATGTTATGTCGTGAATCGACATTAGGGGTCTTACTTGGGAGCCCAAATCCTCTCTGATTAAGAGGAAATGGCAATGAAATTTGGCTAGTGGATTCTGCATGCTGAGCCACTCCCCGTGCACACGGGTATAAAAAGGCGACAGGTGCATCCACTTGCATCAGGTTTTATGCTGAGGAGCCGAGAACTTGTCCCTGCTAACCAGCGATGGTTCGAGGTTGTGGCATGGGGACATAACGTCTCCGTTCCCTCCATCAGGGAACAAGGGTTACGTACATAACCGAGACATTCCCTATCTGTCGTCACTTCGAGTTATGTCGTGACGACATTTTGGGGTCCATGGAAAGCGCCACAACCTGAACCCCATTACAACCCTATGGCATTTCAAATGTTGACAAGCAGCCGCATGTCAGACAAATGCTACGCAAAGGTCGTAACCTTCCCACCGCCCCAGCACAATTCCGCTGACCTTGGTACCTGCAGGGACCATAGGTGAGTATATCGCTGCTGGTGATAGCCAAGCCGCTGTTCCTTTCACCACATACATTTCTTAACAGAAGGGATTTTGACCTTCAATGAAAGATTGCTTCAAGTATTTCCTATTTGTTGCTGCAGCTTGGCAGTAATGATGGGGAAGTGAGCCTTCCAGAGAAGGGCACTACAGAGGCCACATCCTACCCGTAGGGAGGTATCATGTGGAGACACTGATATGGACTGACCCAGGCCTGGGGCAGCACTACATATGGAATGGGTCTCTGAGCCAGGTCCTACCAGAGAGTAGGAATGGAACGACTGCCAGCAGAGCCTGACAGAATGGTCTGTCAAAGGGAAGACACAGGTTCACAGAGAGGGAAACCTTACCGTACAAGAATACACATATGGGATTGCCCGCAAGGAATCGAGCAGGGAATCAAGCCATATGGACACCTAGCCAAGTACAGGGGCTGACCGGAGACCCGGGCAAGCTAACACCAATACTGGGCCTGGCGTCAGACTGCTCCGCCCAGTATGACTGCCGGGGGTGCTGGAGGATACTCCACCAGGTGCCAGTGCATCTGTGCTGAGGGGGGCCTCAGTCAGGGAGTAATACAGCTGGCAGTGGGAGGATTCATGGGAGGCAAACAGGTCTACCTGAGCTCCCCGAATCGACTCCAGGTCAGCCAGATCGTCTCGGGATGGAGTCGCCAATCTCCGGGGGACCTGAGCTGTCGTGAGAGCGCATCGGCTGCACGATAGAGCTCCCCCGGGATGTGGATGGCACGCAGCGACTTGGGCCACGTCTGACTCCAGAGGAGGAGATGGCAGGTGAGTTGTGACATGTGACGTGATCGTAGACAACCCTGCCAGTTGATGTACGAAACAGTCGCAGTGTTGTCCGTGCGGACCAACACGTGCTTGCCAAGCAGCGGCCGGAACCACTGCAAGGCTAATAGCACTGTCAGCAACTCGGGGCAGTTGATGTGCCAAAGCAGTTGAGGCCCTGTCCTGAACCCCGAGGCTGCCTGCCCGTTGCATGTAGCACACCAGCCCTCACTGGAGACATCCGCTTCAGTGAGCTGGATGCCCAGACACTGAAGACAACGATCGTGGCTGTTGACATAGGATAGGGAACGGCGTCTTTATAAAGATGCGAGCCGTCCATGATCAGAAACTGCTCTTTTAGACGAAGCACCCAGGGGAATCACTGAATTAACAGGGACGCCACTGATTGTGCCGTAACAGCACCCAGAACAGCCTCTTCTTCCATCTTCTACATAGTATAAATATAATCTATTGCTATTCACACTTAGTGTAAATAGTGGCTGCCTATACAGTATAGTGTAATAGTTAAGATAATTTTCATTCATACAATGTTGAAAATGATTTTCTCTACTATTATTAATTTTGTTGATACAGGTATGTATGTGTTTGTGTGTAATCATCATGCAGGTATTCTGAAGAGTACATGTTACATAGATGTGCGCTGGTTCCCATTCGATATACAGAAATGTGACCTCAAGTTTGGCTCCTGGACTCATAACGGCTGGCTGCTGGACCTACAGATGCAGGCAGTGGACATCTCTTCATACATTCCCAATGGAGAATGGGATTTAGTGGGTGAGAGTCCCTGGCATTACTATTGAGATACTGTAAAGGTCTTTCTTCAGGTAGATTTCAGAGATGTCTGGGCTTTTGAGTTGTTTTGGCAACTAGCTGCAATAAAATATGTTTATATAGTCAAATTTTTTTAGCTAATGTCTTTTTTTTTTGCTTTAAGTTTCTGGTGGCCTGAATTTGGTGTTTTAAAAGAGGGAGCATTTTGTGAGGAACCAAATTCATTTTTATGAAAGCATTGAGTACAAACACCTGTGACTCACACATTTGTTCTTTAATGGTATAGATCTGTTTACTTTTCACACATTTGGGGTTTCAAGTGTCAGTAATGCATTATTGTGTGCTCAGTATAGGCCATGTGTGTTTGAATGGTTTTCTTTGCCTGGAGGGACACTTTTGATACCCCCCCCATCTGCTTCATGGAAGACTGTTAAAAGTGTTGTTGGCTAATCTGAATGCTGAGGTGATTATTTTGTCCTCCCTGCTGGACTGTAGGGAGTACAAACTTAACACACAGTACAGAAGGTCTTTGAAAGACACTTCTTTTTTTATGTTCATACTCAGATGGACAATAAAAAGAAAGTGTCTTGACTCATTTTCTCAGGAGAGCATTCCTTCTGTCATTTTCATGGATTAAGACAGCGCATACAGAATTTTAACGTCCTGTCGATCACAACAAATTAATTTACTTTTCTATGTGATTTTACATTGTAACAGGATTAAATAACATTGTTAATGTGTGAAATTCCTGTAATCGTGCAACACTATAGGATGTTTTGCACTAATATTAAAAAGTAATGTTTGTGTGGCACAGGTTTTCTAATATCATAATCTGATCGTGTTTGGCTTTTTAATCTCTCTGTTTCTGTCTCAGTCTCTAATTTTTTTGCTTTCAATGCCAATGTGACCCAGGGTCTGTTCGACAGATGGGGTCCTGATGGTAGTTGGCAGTGCTTTGGCACTGATTCTGGCTGGCACCAATGGCCAGTTGCATGCCAACTTTGTGCAGTGACATGGGCAGTCTGTGAACGGGCATCTTTAACACCGCAGGGAGACACACATTGCACACACACATCCACAATCTACTGGTCACCCTGTTGCATAGTAGTGCAAACATTTATGATATGCAACAAGAATCGTTGTATGTGCTATTAGGTGGTTTTTCCCGTTTTTTTCATTCATCTCACAAATTTGCATAACTATGATTACAAATCCCTCCCCCTTCAAATGCACACAAAAAACCACATCACTCAGGTAGGCCTTTTGTAATCAGTTAAATGACTAAAACCAGCAATTTGCTCTGATTTGATTGTCTCTGAGTGCCATGACAATTCTGACCAGCATGAAATCCTGATGAAAGCTCTTCCTCCGCCTGCCTAGTTTGATTAATTACAATTTTGATTTAATTTTTAATCAATTGGAGAGGAGGGCTGTCTGACCCTGACAGATCAAGACTGTCTCATTTGCAACATGTCATGTCGTTGTTTCCCTTTACTCTTGCAACTGGTAGAAATAATGTTTATTTCATGCATTTTGAAGTATGGATTGCATTTTAAGATACTATATTATAGAAAACATCGCTGTGTTTCATATCATTAAAACTTGGGTTGGGCTTGTTTGACTATGAGGCACAGAATTATTGAATTGCATGCGTACTTTGGAGAGCACCGTAGGATTAAATGGAGTGCATTGCAAAAATTAGGAAAATGGAAAGCAAATATTAGTCTTGTGCACACACAGATCAAGGAGAAGAAACAGGGAATAAATAATGGCTAAATCTTATGTTTGATTTAGATTTAAAGTTTTGGAGGTTATGCACTTTAAAGGTCATGAAGATCCTGTCTGTGATTTGGTCCTGTCACAAATACGCTCGTCTTGGCTGACAGCCTTTATTTTCAGAAAAGTCTTCATCTCAGTTCTGTTGTGGAAGGGTCACTTTGAAGTGCTGACTTAGCTTTTACATCTTTTAACAAAGACAGCATATATAAAAAAATATATACAAAAGGATTTGAAACCTAACAAAATGAATTTTTGTATATATACATCATTACATATATACTTTTTCTTCAAATAAAATGTTGGGATATCAGGATATCAAACTAAATATCATATGAGCTGTTTAAATTTTTATTCATATTATATCAGGGTTTTTTTTTACCCTGTAACCAAAATGTGGGACATTTAAATACTGTTTAAAACCATGATTTTAAAATTACGAAATACATTTTAAATGAAATAATCTGTCATTCTGAATTAGTATCTTGTGAATTGAATGATTTTTTTATAATAATGACAAACTTTCTCATGTTTTCTCATAATGACTTAGTTTCTCATTATGAGATGTTTAGTCATTACTAGAAAGTAATCAAGACTCCTGAGGTGGGACAGAACAAAATCACAATGCGGATGCGATATAAACTATCCACTTTTCATGCTATTGCGCTATACAGATGTAAGACAATATCTAATCATTTTAGCAACAAAAACGAGATTTATGCCTGTAATGCTTCATTAAAAGTAATGGGACACCAGAGTGTACTGTATTAGTGGAAAATGTCTGCTGTTGTATGACATAAACCTGAATGCGTTCCTTTGTGTTTTGTCAGGGGTCCCTGGGAAGCGTAATGAGTTGTATTATGAGTGTTGTAAGGAGCCGTACCCTGATGTGACATTTACAGTAACGATGCGCAGGCGAACGTTGTACTATGGTCTGAACCTGCTCATTCCCTGTGTGCTCATCTCCGGCCTGGCTCTGCTCGTCTTCCTGCTGCCAGCAGATTCTGGAGAGAAGATATCACTGGGTAAGATGACATGCTTGACCATAAAGCTTTGTTTTTTTATCACAATGTTTTATGGAAAGTTTATGCACAACTATGCATGAAGGAATGACATTATTTTGTTGTATACTTACTTCTTCACTTTCCCGTCTGTCAGGTATCACTGTCCTCTTGTCATTAACGGTCTTCATGCTGCTAGTGGCTGAGATCATGCCGGCCACCTCTGACTCAGTTCCTCTCATAGGCACGTGCAGATTGCTTAATTTTAATATTATACTGAATCTCACGCAGAACTTTTTGGCCATTGATGATGTTTTAGACAGTACAGCTTGCAGGTTTAAATGCTTGTCTCTTCTTTGGCTCTATAGCTCAGTACTTTGCCAGCACCATGATGATTGTGGGTTTGTCCGTTGTTGTCACCGTCCTCGTTTTGCAGTTTCATCATCATGATCCACAAGGGGGAAAGATGCCAAGATGGGTGAGTGAAAACTCTTAAAAGTAAGCAGATTGTTTAATTTTAAGGTGAAAAAAAGAGGAGGACTATGACAACAGAACAGGCTTGTTAACTAAAACTAAAAACCAAAAAAAACGATATAAATGAAATAAACTAAAACTTAATAAAAATGATTACAAATAACACATTTCAGGCCAGTTGCCAAGGCAACATTTCTCATTTTTGTACTAAAATAACTAAAACTGAAAACACAAATCACACAGAAGAATGTGCCTTATTGCCAGAAGATGCACAACTGAAAACAATATTGTTCTAAAATCAGCTCAAAATATCAAATGTGTTTGAGATCCTCTGACTGGATGGAATCAGAGTCTAAAGATAAAGATCTCCATCACACACTGTGCGATTTTCTTTGAAATCGGTCAACTCCAACTGCCCAAAATCTGCGGCATCTTTTGGCAACTAGCGTCAACTCCTCCAGACTGCAAATTGGGGGGGAAATCTGTACAAAAAAAATAGCATAGTGTATTCCAGCCTTCAGGCTTCCTCATCCATACATATACAATCTTAAAAATAAAAGGTTCCAAAGGGGAGGTTTCACGTGATGATAGAAGAAATCTCTTTGGGTAAAAGAACGGTTTTTTCTTAGTGTGAGGATTTAAGAACATCTTTTTCCACTATAAATAACCTTCTGTGCAATGGAAAGTTTTCATGGATGTTAAAGATTCTACATGGAACCAAAGGTGCCAATAAAGAACCTTTATTTTCAAGTGTAAATTCATAAAATCACTTCACATTGTTTGAAGACTGTTACTGCAATATTTTAGTAAAACAAAGGGTAACACTTTAGTATAGGGACCAATTCTCACTATTAAATAGTTGCTTATTATCATGCACATTACTAGCATATTGGCTGTTTATTAGTACGTATAAAGCACATATTAATAACTTATTCTGCATGACCATATTCTACATCCCTAATCCTACCCAATACCTAAACTTAACAACTACCTTACTAACTATTAATAAGCAGCAAATTAGGAGCTTATTAAGGTAAAAGTCGTAATTAATGTTTTGTAAATAGCGAGAATTGAACCTTAAAATAAAATGTGACCGAACAGTTTCTGAACAATACCAACTATCAGGAATTGTGTAATATTTAACTTAAAATACTGCTTTCCGTTCAAACAACTAGTGCTGCATTCACAAAAATCCAACTGAAGAAAAAATCACTTCTGACAAAAATCTGAGAAAACATCCTGAATATAAGCAATGTAGGTGAGTTGTAGAATGCAGTTGGCATCATGGTCTCCCACTGGAGAGGTAATGAGGTCTATTTGTGTTAAAGTTTAATGTCTCCTCTGCTTCTCTTACAAGAAGAAAAGAGCTCTTAGCTACAGCTGTCTAGTGTTTCTTATTTGGTTCATGTCCAGTGGGACGCACCTGCTGCTGGAAACAGGTCTGAATCTTTAAAAACACAAACCTTCAGTGGGCACTTCTCCATAATCTAATGAAATATTCCAACTTCATACAGCATATCATCAAAATATAGACAGGAATGCCTCGTTCACCCATCTGAGAGCTTAATCTTTTAGCAAACTCTTCCTGCTCTTCTTAGGTGCGCGTAATCCTGCTCAACTGGTGTGCCTGGTTCTTGCGCATGAAGAAGCCAGGTGAGGAACGCAAAGCCAGTTACAAATATGACCACTCTCCAGCGCACCACGCCAGCGCCAGCAGCATTCAGATGGGAGTCATGCCCGGTCAGCCATCCTCTACCAACTCCACCACCAATGGTCACATGAACCTGTACTTTGGCTACCACTCCATTGACAGTGCTTGCTGCCCACCCAGCAGCGACTCTGGTGTGTCTTGCAGCGGTGGGCGAGTCAGCGGGTCACCAAACGAAGAACAGCGGGAGGCAGTTAGGATGTTTGTAGGCGAACAGGAGATCCATCGCATTCTAGCGGAGGTGATGTACATCGCTCAGCGCTTCCGTGACCAGGATGAGGCCGAGGCCATCTGCAGCGAGTGGAAATTTGCAGCAGCAGTAGTGGATCGGCTCTGTCTGGTGGCATTTTCACTTTTCTCCATTATCTGCACCTTTACCATTCTCATGTCCGCGCCAAACTTCATTGAGGCTGTCTCGAAAGATTTCACATAATTGTAATAGCTTCGCATTTTCATTTGTTTTCTTTTGTTTTTTAAGATACATAAATATATAAAAAACACCACGTGATTGAGTGTGAGAAGTGTCTACCACCAAAGTCGATTCATTCCTCTTCTCATCTTTCTGAGATCAACGTGAACTATTGTTAAAAAAAAAAAAACTTGACAAAGTTGTGTATTTTTGAAATGTGACTTTTCGAACAAACATACAGACCATTGGACAAGCTGTTTGGGTGATATTTTATGTCTTTATATAATGTATCTGGACTGAGCACTTGAGGGTTGGTTTATGTAGAGATGTGTTCTCAGTGTGCTAAAACTGTTAGTCACAACAGCTAAAAATGTGTCTGTGAAGTTTATGTGCTGAAATTGAAACATAATCAATCCTGTTATCCCTTTGGAAGTCACAGTTTCATTTCAACCTTTGGCTTTAGTAATATTTTTGGTATCATTTCATATTATTATTTTAGAATTTAGTTGACATAACATTCCGTACATTTTTAGCAAACATTTCCTTACCAAAGCAACAATAGCACATATGGTAGAGTTAATATGCTCTTTAACTGTCATGTTTCATCATTTTGATATTTTTTATATAAATATTACAGTTATTAGTCTGTTGAAATCTCTCACTTGTATCTGGTTAGTCCAAGTAATCAGAGTGTCATTATTTTGTGACTTCATTCTGACCCTGTGCTCTGTTGTATTATGTAAAAATACTATGTAAACACTGTGGATATATGTCATTTTGTTAGAAAATATAGATTAAAAAAATTAAAAATTAAAAAAGTTCTAGGTGAGTCTACGTATTTTGGAGAATAATTTTCCAGCATTTATTTTTCACTTTCTGTATATTGTGCATGGGGCATGTTTTGTTTGACCATGTTTTTTCTTTTACAACTGGTATCTCTACTTACTAGAGCTGCAAATACCAAGGCAAGACTGGTGGCTCTGTTCTTAGCACATAAACAATGCAACATTACAGTTCATTCTGATTTACAATTCATTTTTAATGTTTTTTTAAGGCTTTAATGTATATTATGCTCAAAACACTAAAAGCTCAGTTGAGAAAGGATATACATTTTCAAGAAGTAAGTGAAGTAAAGCATACAGTGTTGCTTATTCATTGAGTTGGCAGAGTAGTGCAGATGCTTTTGAGATCCAGTAGTCACTGGGCTGGTTGGTTGGCAACATCACAGTTACCACAAAATTTGTGGAGTGTCCTAACAGACAGAACAAAATATACAATTAAATAAAAGAAACAATAAAAGTGATAAAAATATGATAACACATATAATACAACTTCAAAGCTAGAATCTGATACTAGTTTTATAGACAATGTATTTTTTCCTCCAGTAAAAATATGGAAGCATGAAGGCGGCTCAGGATAAAAACCTGAAGTTAATTATGGGGTAATTGTGGGCAAATTTTGAGCTGAATTTCAAAAAGTGAAATAAAGTTACAATTGTGAGGTTTAAATCTACAATTAGCCTTTTTTAATTTTATTTTTTTTTTTTTTTTTCGGTGGGTGGGCCGAAAATTGAAAATATTTAAACTTGACACAAGATGAAGTTCTGAACAAGTTAAAAAATAACCTGTAGTTGACAGAGTTCCAGCACGAATCGAGGTCTTGTACAGAGGTGCGTGGTATAGGGTAGGCTCAGGAACATAGTTTTGCTGAGGTTCGAAATGTACCAAAGGCAGCATGGGGTTCATCACTCTCAACATCGCGTCCTCAATAACCATGTTTGTGTCATCCCAGCGACAAGAATCCATGAACATCCCATGAACCAACACACCATCCTCCATGGTGGGAAGCTATGAGGCAGACCACAATGTATTGACTTCATTCATGGTGTCAGATTTAAAAACAAAAAACATACCATTGTAAACATTTTCCTTGATCTTTTTAATTAAAATAATTAACTAAGGAAAACTGT
The DNA here is from genome assembly GCA_018155175.1 of Sinocyclocheilus anophthalmus. Classification (NCBI taxonomy): domain Eukaryota; kingdom Metazoa; phylum Chordata; class Actinopteri; order Cypriniformes; family Cyprinidae; genus Sinocyclocheilus; species Sinocyclocheilus anophthalmus. The sequence goes on from JADLZN010003714.1 coordinate 135,045, forward strand.
ACAATGAAAGTTTGGTTTCACAACACAAATCTTTCTCCTCAGTTCAAAAAGCATCTTCTAAGACTCGTCTCAATCTGAAATAAATAGATAATATTCATTCCTTAAACCTGGCCCACCTATTTGTAGAGAATTACAGTATGAAATCTTAAGAAGCACCAATTTTCACATGAAGAGGATGTTTACATTGGATTCTTAAAGGCACAGTACCAAAGATTACATTACTGTTGAAAAGTCTGGAGTTCAAGTTTTTTTAGACTTTTGTTCAGCAAGGACGCAATGAATTTATCAAAAGTCAAAGATATTTATAATGCTGAAAAAAATTGGATTTCAAATAAAAATGCATCATGGTTTCTATACAACTGTTTTCACAAATGTTTCTTGAGTATCAAATTAGCATGAAAAAATGGCTTGAAAAATTAGCATTAAAATTATTTTGGAGTCATGGCCGTTGAAATTTCAGCTTTGCCATCACAGGAATACATTACATTTGAACACATACTAAATAGAAAACTATTTTAAATAGTAATAATATCTTACAATATTGTTTTTACTGTATTTTTTTATCAAATAAATGCAGCCTTGGTGAGCATAAGCCAAGTCCAAATGCCTCAATGGTAGTGTAATTCAAGGAGGAAAATGGTCATGAAGAAATAAATTATGATGTGCTAAAAAAAGTGAATAAAACTTAAATCCCTTTATCATGTAACCATCTGAAATTTCTGTTGTAATCATATCAGAAATATATATGTTGAAAAATGTTTCTGGGCTGACCTCCTTGTCCATGTCAAGTTCTTCCCCTGGCTCAAGGGTTTTCAGAGCTTCAGTGACAAGGGTCTGGTCTCTGTAAACTGGTACCATGTTGAAACGAAAATTCAGCTCATCAATGGGCAGGTTGTATTTGCGGGCATGATTCTGCAGTGCACCTATGAGACACATGAACCAACTCTTTATTGAAAAAAAAGTGTTTCAACAAAGTTTGAAAAAGTACTGTAAACATTTGGATTTCACCTATATTAGCAAGGCCAAATTTTGTTAGGGTTTTATTTCATTTGCCAGAGCACGTAAGCAAACGTGTTATTTACCTGTGAGGAATCCTTGAGGAAAAAACAATCCAGAAATCCAAAAAGACTTGGGCTGACCTGTTGTGATCCAACTCTGCTCAAACACAAATACAACCAATGTGTACTACTTCTCAATTCAAAATGAAAAGAAGAATAAACGTCAACAAAAATGAAAAAAAGAAGCAAAAACTCAACTTTTACCAAACTAAGGGAGAAAAAAGTTAGCTCAAGCTAAAGCCAACAGACTTGGATCATTTCTAATTCAGATGATATGAAAGAATCAGTAACTAGAGGGTTGAAGGTTATAGCTGGTGGACACTACTACCCACCCATAATCACACTGCTGGGGAGAATATCTGGATATTTACAAACAGATAAACAATGAATGCTTATATTAGTGTACTACAATCTTTGTATAGAAAAAAGTTCACCTCATTTTCCCCAAAAAATGTTGTGTGAGAAACAACTGAAATTTTATTTATTCAGTGAAAATCTTGCTTTCTGGCTTAGCTGTCAAATCTCATTCACCCTACAAAAATTTAAACTTGCTGCTTCACAAGAAACAAGACAAAAATGTCAATGAGGATTGTGCTGGTACATGTTCTTCTTCACCACCTTCCCTAAACCTGATTTTCACCATATCATGGTAGAATATGACATTTTCTTTTTCATACATGATGGTGGGCTTATATAGTATTATGCAGTGTACCTCAGTCTATTCATGCTGATGTAGAGGAAACCTCTCACTTCACTGCTGAAATTTAAACTAGTCCGGTTACATATTCTGAGCCTTTTTTTTATTTTATTTAAAAAACAGCATACTTCTGCAATTCATCCATATTAACATGAGCTTATCGTGCATGTCTGTGTGTTATATAACACAGCACTCAGACCAGCCACACGGAACAGCACATCAGGTCAGAGATAACAGTTTGGGTGTGCCCATCAACCCGTGCAAGAGAACTATGACCATATGTGCATGCCAGACAGTGAAGCTAGTATATACAGTGAGGAAATAGAAGTTGTTTATGTAGCTTTTTTTGACTGAGTGTCAGAGTGTGCTGTTTGGAATGGCTGTGGGTCCCTCTAGCTCCATTTGTGAACTAGAATACCAACAGTACACAACTCATATATCACTGGACTTTACTGGAATTCCCTACCCAGAGGAAATTGTCCATGTACAATGAGGGTGAACCTCCTGAATTCAGAGGAAAAGTGTGTGTGTGTGTGTGTGTGCGTGCGTGTGTGTGCGTGTGCGCATAAGCTTTTGAGAGTTAAACCAGAGACTACTGTATTTTAATGCCTTGCTTTAGGAATAATAGCGTCAAGAATATTATAGTATTATAGTATAGTACAAACCCAATTCCAAAAAAGTTGGGACACTACAAATTGTGAGTAAAAAAGGAATGGAATAATTTACAAATCTCATAAACTTATATTTTATTCACAATAGAATATAGATAACATATCAAATGTTGAAAGTGAGACATTTTGAAATGTCATGCCAAATATTGGCTCATTTTGGATTTCATGAGAGCTACACATTCCAAAAAAGTTGGGACAGGTAGCAATAAGAGGCCGGAAAAGTTAAATGTACATATAAGGAACAGTTGGAGGACCAATTTGCAACTTATTAGGTCAATTGGCAACATGATTGGGTATAAAAAGAGATTCTCAGAGTGGCAGTGTCTCTCAGAAGGATCACCAATGGGCAGAGGATCACCAATTCCCCCAATGCTGCGGCGAAAAATAGTGGAGCAATATCAGAAAGGAGTTTCTCAGAGAAAAATTGCAAAGAGTTTGAAGTTATCATCATCTACAGTGCATAATATCATCCAAAGATTCAGAGAATCTGGAACAATCTCTGTGTGTAAGGGTCAAGGCCGGAAAACCATACTGGATGCCCGGGATCTTCGGGCCCTTAGACGGCACTGCATCACATACAGGAATGCTACTGTAATGGAAATCTCAACATGGGCTCAGGAATACTTCCAGAGAACATTGTCGGTGAACACAATCCACCTTGCCATTCGCTGTTGCCGGCTAGAACTCTATAGGTCAAAAATGAAGCCATATCTAAACATGATTCAGAACCGCAGGTGTTTTGTCTGGGCCAAGGCTCATTTAAAATGGACTGTGGAAAACTGTTCTGTGGTCAGACGAATCAAAAATTTGAAGTTCTTTTTGGAAAACTGGGACGCCATGTCATCCGGACTAAAGAGGACAAGGACAACCCAAGTTGTTATCAGCGCTCAGTTCAGAAGCCTGCATCTCTGATGGTATGGGGTTGCATGAGTGCGTGTGGCATGGGCAGCTTACACATTTGGAAAGGCACCATCAATGCTGAAAGGTATATCCAAGTTCTAGAACAACATATGCTCCCATCCAGACGTCGTCTCTTTCAGGGAAGACCTTGCATTTTCCAACATGACAATGCCAGACCACATACTGCATCAATTACAACATCATGGCTGCGTAGATGAAGGATCCGGGAACTGAAAAAGGCCAGCCAGCAGTCCACATCTTTCACCCATAGAAAACATTTGGCGCATCATAAAGAGGAATATGCAACAGAAGCCTGTAGAAGCAACAGAAGCGACAGAATATGCGACAGAAGCCTGTAGTTGAGCAACTAGAAGCCTGTATTAGACAAGAATGGGACAATATTCCTATTCCTAAACTTGAGCAACTTGTCTCCTCAGTCCCCAGATGTTTGCAGACTGTTATAAAAAAGAAGAGTGGATGCCACACAGTGGTAAACATGGCCTTGTCCCAACTTTTTTGAGATGTGTTGATGCCATGAAATTTAAAATCAACTTATTTTTCCCTTAAAATGATAAATTTTCTCAGTTTAAACATTTGATATGTCATCTATGTTGTATTCTGAATAAAATATTGAAATTTGAAACTTCCACATCATTGCATTCTGTTTTTATTCACAATTTGTACAGTGTCCCAACTTTTTTGGAATCGGGTTTGTATATTATTTACTGACTAGAATAACATAATTAAGATTTAAATGCATCAAAATTTCAAGTAAGCAAGCTTTTAAAATATATTTTAAAATATTGTGTCAGTGTTTCCAACAGGATTTTGGGAGACTATGGTGGTAAAGTAAAATGCATCAATCTGGTGTCTGTCAGACATATTTTAGTGACCAAATTGAAACTGAGAAGAAAAAAAAACTGACTTGAACCTGGACTTGAAAGTGAACTCAAAGTCTCAGTGCACACACTGTAAGAAGCCAAACAATTTGAACATGGACAACAATTTCAAGATGGGTTTCACAGCATTTACTGTGTGAACCCGAGCCAATCTGAGATTATATACTAACATAACAGGCATTTGTGATATGATAATTGCACTAAACCATATACGATTTAGATTTTAGTCTGACTGACAATGCGCTGTCAAAGCAACTGCGCAAAACACAACATTAGAAATGTTTTATGTTATGAGAAGTGTAAAATACTTTCGGTTCAACATGAATCAGGCGGGACAAATTAGCAAGCTTCCACAGTCTAGGTAATTAATAGGAAACACTAGTGTCATCATTTTGACTCCACAGACATACCTCTATAAATGCGGTGCGCAGGGTGAGGTCTCTAACCCAGCTGCCGAGGGGTTTGAGAGATGGGTAGGCAGCATTAGACCAGTGATCAGGAACCTGGTTATTCAGGAAACTGTTATAAATCTTCTCCATTTCTTCTGACATCACCACTAGACCCGCTATTGCCTTCTGCAGAGTACATAGCGAAGTCTGCAGAGAAATGCAAGCACACAAATACAAACAATCAAGAGCAGGGAGATTAATGTGATCAATAATTCATTCTTGTTGGACTGGCCACTATAATCAATTCATCATTTGTAGATTACAATAAAAAAAAAATGTTCTGTTACCTTAAGTACACGCAGCAGGAAGTTAAATCGGTCTACTTCCTGTCCGAGCACAGTGGTTAGAGAGTTGACTCTACCGTTTGAGTCTTGCAAGAACAGACTCTCCACTGCTGCATCCATATCTAATTTCTCTGCTCAGATACACATACAAACACACACACAGGCAGGTCCAAAAACTTATTATAAAACAATTAAGTGACAGTAGACTTGTGTGAAAGGAGATACAGGGTTTTGAGACTAACCAGGGATTCTTGCTAAGATGGAGTCAGCCAGCTCATGAACCACCTCATCATTGCTTTTCCCTCCACCTGCAGCAGAGGAGCGGGGCTGGACTTCCAGAATGGTGCTGATCAGTGTCATTGTCTCCTGCCTCTGTATTCAATGATGGAAAGAAGACCCACATGTGTGTTATATAGTATGTCAGGGAGCAGGTGCTCTTTATCTTTCTTTAAATATGCGTTGCACAAAAAGCAAGGACAGTCACACTGGAATCAAAACATGGCTTAAGTCAAGTCACCTTTATTTATATAGCGCTTTATAGACATTGGTTCAAAGAAGCCTTATAGTATTAAACAGGAAAGTAACAGAATCATTGATGCAAACTTCTGGGGTAAATCCAAATTCAGCTGTAAAGTGCTCTTACGAAACAAAAGCATTATTATTCAGAGCTCCAGTCAGTTCAGTGTTGATTGAGTTCAGTTTAATACCTAATTTTTATCAATTATTAATAATAGTGTCAATGTTGCGAAATGTGTCAATTATGAACAAATTGGATTCTGTGGGGGCCCAGTTGGGGGACCAGTTCTCCAGTATCACACAGTGAGATTTATGAGGCTGCATTACAAATTTGTACAGATTTTGTGGATTGATATTATTTAATAACATTTTAGGTGCATTAGGTGGAAAGGTTTACCCAAAAATGGAAATTCTATCGTTATTTCTTGGTATTCATGTTGTTCCAAATCTTTTTTTTTTTTTACAAACATTGATTTTTTTTGAATGAATACTCTGGTAACGCAACATGGATACGTGAATGAGGACTGGGGCTATCAAGCTTCAAAGCTTCTTGTGAGTCAAGTAAGTGTCTGGCATATTTGATGAGCTCTATGTATGTGCTTTTATTCAGTATTTATATATGAACATGTCTCTTTAGAAGATGTGGAATTAATAGTTCAATTCATATGAATCACTTGTAGCATGTCTTTTGTATGCTTTGATGCATGAAAGTTTGGTTGTGTGGACTGTCAATGGATGTCATATTGTAATGAATGGATTTTCACAGTGTAGTAATGAATTTTCACAGTGGTGATAACAGTGGGTATTATGATTTCTGTAGCTGCTCCTCAGTGGAACTTGCTTTGATGTGGGTGATGGTGTGGATTATATACTATTGTAAAAAGATTTAGATTAGAAAAAGTCTACTAAACAACTGCTTACATAAGTACTAGTTCCTTGGTCAAATACTTGGTATTTTTACCAGGCTTGTGTTTGTGAGAACTAGACAAAAACCTACTGTAACCAAATTTTTATGGCATAAAGTTACAGCACAAAATTGTACAGAATAAGTTCTAAAATACTGGACTTGAACAAATACTCATACTTACAGAACTAGTTTGCTGAGTTTGTTATTCTGTGTGCGGTTAAAAGAGGTGAGAATTACCTGAAAGGCCAAGTTAGCATTTTCATGCATGCCAAAGACGTCTGGATCATCGATCAGTGGCAAATCCTCAATATATTGCTTATATTCAGTCAACCTGTCTGAATTAGGAGCAAAATAAATCCCTGCACAAAAGGAAAGAATGTCTTGGTTACTTAGAGGTGAAGTGTGTAATGATCTGGTGTCAATATAATAAAGTCTGCAATGAAGAGTAGTGGCACTAAACAAAATCTCCAATAATTTTTTTTTTTAAAAACACTCCCCCCACCCCTCGTGCTCATGGCTTTCCATTAACAGTATCCAAAGGACTCCAGAGGTTAAATTAATCAAAATGTAAATGGCTACCTAGCCAGTAACATTTATCTAAATATATAAAAAAGCTAATTTTAGCAAAGGTGACCAATGAAGTCAACATATGAAGTACTTGTGAATATAGTTGTCACTGCACATAAAAACTGGGACAGCAGAAAGTATTTCAGCGTGGGAAAAATACACACTCCATCTTTAATTTACATGACTTGCAAGTCTGAATACCAGATTTTGTATTTGATGAGTGTAGCTATATGTGTGTCCATATTATTTATCATAACCGTGAGCGTGAGCGTGTGTATATGCATATGTGAACCTGGACCATAAAACCTTATGCACGGGTACATTTGTAGCAATAGCCAACAATACATTGTATGGATCAAAATGATCCATTTTTCTTTTATGCCAAAAATCTTCCATGAAGGTCATGTTCCATGAAGATATTTTGTAAATTTCCTACCATAAATATATAAAAACTAAACTTTTGATTAGTAATATTTATTGCTAAGAACATCATTTGGACAACTTTAAAGGCGATTTTCTCAATATTTAGATTTTTCTGCAGCCTCAGATTCCAGATTTTTAAATAGTTCTATCTCATCCAAATATTGTCATATCTTAACAAACCACACATCAATGGAAAGCTTATTTATTCAGCTTTCAGGTGTATGAATCTCAATTTAAATTATGATGATGTACTGTATAAATCTCAATTTTAAAAAATTGACCCTTATAGTTTTTGTGGCTTGTTTGTGGTCCAGGGTCACATATTTTGGGGTCAAATTTCACACAGAAGTGAGCAAAAACGGATAAAACCTCCTTTTGGGGACACCCTCATTTGCAAAAATTTTATAAAAATTGTTTTTTTTTTTCAAATAGTAAAAATGTATAAAGTTTTGTGTTAGAGTTATAGTACTACACTAGTAAAAACAATTGAAGTCTATGGAGTTTCCCATTTAGCTAAGTAAACATGTGAACCTGATTTAGAGTAGGTATAGCTGTCCTCTAATGTGGCTGGTGAGAAGAAACTCTTGAGTATGGTGCGCAAACATCGCTGATCCCAGGCATCCGTCACCCTTCCTCCATACGTAATCTCACCTACAGAGATAATAAAACACACACATAAACACATTCCATTTCATTGCATGACTGACTGACACCTTGCCAAGAATTAATGAGACAGTTTGACACTGTGTGAAGCTTCCTTAATGAGTCTTTCCCAAAGCCTCTCATAATAACATTACTGAAACATTCTTTTATAGTCTCCGCATGCCACCAGCTGCACCAAATTTAATAACATTTATTTTCACCAGCTGATGGTCTGTAAAATGATGCCTACTTAGACCAATGCATTCTTAACAAAAAACCTTTTAGAATTTTTAGTGAAAGAGACACTGTTTTTTTTGTTGAGAAAATTAAATCATACCACATTAATATTTATCTTTTATTTCTTTATGAATAAAGTACTTTATTTATATATTTTTTTTTTCTTCTTAAGCAAACTCACAGAGAAACAGCTGAGAGAAACGTGTGAAAGTGTGGATCAATAACTGATGCTATAAATACTTCCGCAATAAACACACACATACCCGTGATGTATATAAGAGCATCCCAGGGTATATGTCCTGTCTGGCAGTAGAGGTTTAGGTTGAGAAGAGCACACTCTCTGTCACTGTCATTGAATTCATAACGGATGTTCCAGCCCAGAGGACCAAATTTCTTCCTCTCCTATACATACATAAAAGCATACACACACGTACGAGAAAAAAAAAAACTTACAGACAAATAAGGGTAGGATTTAGAGGATGTGATTTAGTAAGGCCCTCTTGAATATGTAGTAATCTGCAAATAATTTACCAATTTTTCAAACTAGATTAATGTTAAATTTTTCTAATGATTTCTGTATCAAATAAATGCTATACTCATCAGAGAATTCTGGGAAAAAAACAAACAAACAAAAAACTTCCCATCACAGCTTACACAAAAATATTAAGCAGTACAACCATTTTTGGTTTGATATATTGCATTAGCATTGGATCATTGATACGTTAACATGATATAATAAGGGTCAGGATCTCAGAAACAAAATATGAGAATGATTTCGCGAGTAATTGCTTTGCCATTTACTGGAATAAATTACATTTTTAAATATATTAAACTAGAAAACTGTTATTTTAAATTTTAGTAATATTTCACAACATTACTGTTTTCGCTGTAATAAATAATGCAGCCTTTGCGAGCATAAAATACTTTCAAAATAATGCAACCATAGTGTATGAGTAGAGTATGTTTTTAAATGTAGACCTGCAATATAATTCCAAAAGATATTATGCTTAAAATAAAAGTTAAAAATAACAGCATTTATTTAAAATAGAAATATTTTGTAACAATATACACTACTGTTCAAAAGTTTGGGGTCAGTAAATTTTTTTTATTTTTTAAAGAAATTAATACTTTTTTTCAACAAGGATGTATTAAACTAATAAAAGTAAAGTGATAGTGAAGACTATTATTAAAATATTTGTAGAAAATAAAAACTTTTTATTCAACAGAATCCTGAAAAAAAGTAGTACAGGTTCCAAACTTTTGAACTTTTGAAATCAGAACTTTTACTGTAAATTTTACCACTGGTTTGAAGCTGTTCTTATATAAAATCATAGACACATAAGAAATAAACAGAAACAAATTTAAAGTTAACCCAAAACAAGTTTACCATACAGTATACGCTGCAAAGTTTCCATCCAATTGTTTTTATTTAATCATATAAACTGCATTAGCATTCCACACCAGTCCTGCTCGTATTTTATGGCAAGAAAAACATAAGGCTTTCCATAAGGTTTATAAACTTTATAATCTTTATAGGCTTCAAACTGAATAGAACCCCCCATTATTGGCTATACACTGAATTTTCAACCCTTGAGCCCTGACCTGAATGATGGCGTGGAAGAAACACACTCCAAAAATGATCTTCCTCCATTTCCTGCCAAGGATGTGCTCCTCAAAGAACGTACTGCTGATATCAGTAAAGGCGCGTCTCACATTGGCACGGAGACCCTTTGGGGGCTCGTTAGTAACCTACCATCACATTAACAAAGGCTCATTAGTTCCCTGGCAACACAAGCATATTAACAACAAAACAGAAACTAAAGCCAAAGACAAAATAGAACTGCTAAAATTCATAAACTTAGTTACAAACTCTAAAAGTCTGACTGCTTAAAGACATCCATGTCACTGCACTTTCATTATAATGAAACATTGTTTAAGGTCTTATAAACTACTATTGGTTTCAGTGATTTGGTAAAGCTAGGGTTTAAATGATAGGGACGTGAGCACAGGGGTGTTAATGTATTAGGTTGAGAGTGAATAAAATATGAAAGCGCTCCTTCTTGTGAAGTGTTATCTTCTTTTTGCAGGAGTGTGTGACTGTGTTAGTGTGACAAAAATTTTAACTTGATATACATGCAGACATATCCCAGTGCTAGAAGGATGAATGACATGTAAAGGTAAAAATATGTGCATGTCATCAGCATATGGATGCCACTGATGTGTGAAGCTTCACTCTATACTGATGTATGTTTTCCTCCCCGAAAGATAAAAAATTAGATAAAGGCATGTGAATGCTTTCCTGAAAAATCACTACTTGTTTGTGAGCACTCACAGAACTTTATGACTATCAGTTTCTAAAGCTTTTAAGTATGTATAAGCAAGTGTGTGTCTTTGTGTTACCTTGACAGAGTTTTGCAATACAGTGACAGGAAACACATTGGTAGGCATGGAGCTAAGGAACAGTCTGAAGTCCTCATGGATAACAGTGTCTGCAAAGGTCGTACAAGAACAGAACAACAGAAAACAGGACAACAAAATAGCTTTATAGGGGATTCACATGTGCAACACACACTCTGCAATAAAAGGCAGAAGCAGGTGCAAACCAGGTGAGTCTGTCTAAAAACAGAACAATAATATTTTCACTGAACCATACAAACAAGCACACAGACACAAATATAAACATACAAAAATAGTTTTCGTGAATCTGGTCATTCATTTGACGTTTATTTGGCATGTCATACTGATCTAACAGTGTCAGCTTCAGAGACAAGGTTCTGGAGAAGTCATAAATAAAATAAGCATGAAATTTTGACGGATTATTTCATTCTTTAAGCAGGGGTTTTATTTTTTACATTTCCTTAATATTTTAATGCAGGAGAGACAATCAAACAAATATGGCAGACTACAGTTAAAAAACGTTTGGCGTCGGTAAGATATATTTCTAAAGAAATCAATAATTTTATTAATTTCAAAGATGCATTAAATTGATCAAAAGTTACATTTTTAAAATAAAAAACGTCTAGGTTACGTGTGGTAACCCTCGTTCCCTGAAGGAGGGAATGGAGACGTCACATCGGTGACCGACGAATTGGGATATTGCTTCGATAGACCAATCTACTTAGAGTGTAAACTAAACGAGCCAATGCACATTGGCATGTGATGATTGCATCCAGCTGCTGCTGATCACAGCGTGAGTATAATAAGGCAGCAGGTGCAATGCATACCAGGTTTTCGCTGAGGAGCTGAGCCGGCGACCTGGCCGCTCAGCGGTGGTACAGCAACCGTGACGACGGGACATGACATCTCCGTTCCCTTCTTCAGGGAACGAGGGTTACATACGTAACTGAGATGTTCCCTTTCAGTCGGTCACTCCAAGTCATGTCTGTGACGACGAATGGGATCCCTACCAAGCGCCATGGTAGCCCCCTTCCAGTGCCCCTGTGCGAGCCGCCTGTCGCCCCTATCTGGTGTAGGCTCCGGGTCTCGGACAGTAGTTCCTCACACCTTGTTTCAAAGACTACCTTACTGAGTGAGTTGGATAACACGGGGAAACTACCCGCTCCACTGGGAATAGGGATGCTGCGCAAGCCCCATCCTTCCCGAATGAGTTTCGGAAGCAAATCACAATAGCACCCTGTAGGTGTATATTGAGAATCGTGAAGGTTGATGTGTACCCTCTTGGACAGGCAGATCTGCCGGGAACACACGGGCTCTATGGGCTGATAACCGTGGACTATACCCATACGAGACCGCTTAGGTCTCATAGGTAACCCAGCCTTCCACGGTTCCCTCGGATTCATTGTGACGTTCTGCCGCGTCCCTGCCGATTTGTTGATGGAGGATCCAACAGGGTCTACTGTAGGACAGCTCCTGTAGCAGTTTTTAGCAAGCCCACCTTACCGGGCTCTCGCGCCACTAACACCTGTTTGAGTTGAGAACACAGGAGGATACCGGCTCCTCACGAAGGCTATAGAATATAGTGAATGTGTTAGGGGTCGCCCAGCCCTCAGCCCTACAGATATCTGTCAGCGAGGCGTCACGAGCCAGCGCCCAGGAGGATGCACCATTTCTAGTAGAGTAAGCTCGCAACCTGAGAGGGGGCAGGGCACACTCTATGTCTGATATGCCAGGGTGATGGCATCCACTATCCATTGGGCCATCCTCTGCTTTGAGACGGCTTTCCCCTTCTGCCGGCCTCCGTAACAGAAAAAGAGCTGTTCTGAGGTCCTGAAGCTTTGTGTCCGATCTACGTAGCACCTTAATGCTCGGACGGGACAGAGCAAAGCCAGGGCTGGGTCAGCCTCCTCCGGGGGCAGCGCTTGCAGATTCACTACCTGATCCCTGAAGGGAGTAGCGGGAAACTTGGGCACATAGCCAGGCCGGTGCCTCAGAGTTACCTGGGAGTCGGCCGGCCCAAACTCTAGGCATGAATCGTCGACCGAAAATTGATGGAGGCCAGTGCAAGCAGGGGCAGAGTTTTCAATGAAAGAAACTTTATCTCATCTGAATGCAAAGGCTCGAATGGGCCCTGCTGTAGTGATTTTAGCACTAGAGACAGGTCCCAAGATGGTATAGAGGGAAGGAACCTGATGAAGAGATCCTTCCTCAGGGAATCGGCCAAGGATCTGTGCAAGAAGGCTCACTGGGGTAAACGCATACTTGCGTAGGCCCTGCCCCCCCCGGCCACCTGTGGCATCTGTCCGAGTGTTCCCCCCATCAGGTCCAGGAGTAGAACAACTGGCTAAGTGATAGGTTTCTGAGAAGCAAACAGGATCTACCTGAGTGCCCTGAAATGTCTCCAAATCGCTGGAGAACGTCCTGGGGGATTGAGTCCGCCATTCTCCCGAAGCATTGCTCAAGACATGCGTCCTTTACTGTTTGCGCAGGACCGGAATGTGAATGGCACGAAGTGACCTCAGATGCTTCTGACTCTAGAGGAGGAGGTGGCGGGTGAGTTGCGACGGGAGTGCAGACCACCTTGTCTGTTGATGTATGCAACGGCCGCCATTGTTGTCCGTTCGGACCTGCACGTGCTTACCTTGTAAGCGCTCTTTGAGACGGTTCAAGGCAAGGCACACTGCCAACAACTCTATGCAATTGATGTGCCACTGCAGCTGCGGGCCCGTCCAAACCCCTGAGCCCGTTGTACGTGGCACCCCTCCCGGTGGTGGAGGCATCCGTGTAGACCACAGCATGCCTGGAGATCTGCTCTATGGGCACCCCTGCCCGGAGGAACGCAATATCTGACCACGGAGTGAAGGTTTGGCGACAGACCGGTCGGTGTAACTTGGACCCGGTGAGTGCAGCACTGCCACGCCCACCTCGGGACTCAGCCATAAAGCCAATGCTGGAGTGGTCTCATATGTAACAGGCCGAGTGTTGTAAGTGCCGCTGCGGCCGCCATATACCCCAGGAGCCTCTGAAAAAGTATCACTGGGACTGCTGTCCTGCCCTTGAACGAATTCAAGCAATTCAGCACCGACCGCGCACGTTCCTCTGTGAGGCACGCTGTCTGTTCGACCGAATCCAACTCCATACCGAGAAAAGAGATCCTCTGCATGGGGGAGAGTTTGCTCTTTTCCCAGTTGACCCGAAGGCCCAACAGGCAGAGCTGTGAGAGCACCAAATCCCTGTGTTCACACAACTGATCCCGAGACTGTGCTAGTATAAGCCAATCGTCTAGATAGTTGAGAACGAACACCCTGCTCTCTGAGGGGAACAAGAGCTGTCTCCACGACTTTCGTAAAGACACGGGGAGACAGGGACAGCCCGAAGGGCAGGACCTTGTACTGATATGCCCGTCTTTCGAACGCAAACCGCAGAAATGGTCTGTGGCGTGGAAGGATCGACACATGAAAGTACGCGTCCTTCAGGTTGATCGCTGCAAACCAATCTCGGGGACGGACGCACCCGAAGATGCGTTTCTGCGTCAACATCTTGAACGGTAGCCGATGAAGGGCAAAACTCGCAGATCAAGATCGGAGCGTACCCACCACCGCCTTTCTGGGTACAATGAAGTAAGGGCTGTAAAACCCCGACCTCATATCGGCCAGAGGGACCGGCTCTATCGCATCCTTCGCCAGTAGGACTGCGATCTCTGCCCGCAGAACAGGGGCATCGGCCGCCTTCACTGTAGTGAAGCGGATACCGCTGAACTTGGGAGGGGCGCCGGGCGAACTGAATCGCATAGCCGAGGCTGATGGTCCGCAGAAGCCAGCGAGACGGGCTGGGTAGCGCTGACCAAGCGCCCAGAAACCGTACAAGCGGGACCAGCGGAACCACAGCCATACCCGCAGTGGGGCAGCGAGGTGGAACACAGGGACCCAACTCGGGCGGCTTGTGAGTGGGCCGGAGAGGGGTGTGAGTGTGGGGTGCAAGGCTCACCTGGTTCCACGGGTTGGCAGAGGGTGCGTGAGTAGGGCCTTTGTTTGACGCTCTCGAACCGCCCGCTGCTGCCGGCTGGCGAAGGAGGAGGATGAGTGAGGTCCGGCATTAGTCCGAATCTTCATCGGACAGCTCTCCCTCCGATGCTGAGATCAACATCTGGTCAGGGGGAGGTCCACTGGATACCGCTGGTACGACCGCACCCAGAAACGCACGGGTGAAACGGCATCCTTATAAGGTATAATTTATATAATCCTTGTAGCTCTTTTAGAGAAATTTGCTCTTTAGGAAATGCTCTTTTAGTGCTGAGGCGCACAGGGGAGATAGCCGCTTTGCAACACGACAGGGTGTGGTGCAGCCTGAAGTGCGCAACCCACTCAACACTGGAACGACAACCGCTGAAGCGCCGTCTCGCCAACACAAGAAGCTTCCGAGAGCATGCTGAACTCATAGTTTCCGAGCAGACAGACATTTGAGCAAACGGCGTTGTCGCTCGTCTCCGAGCGTGAAAAGCTGGATGCATTGCCTGCTGCCTTATTATCGCACGCTGTACAGCGGGCGGCTGGAATGCAATATTGCATCCAATTTGTGCACATGGCTTTGGTTTAGTTTTACACCTGACGAATTGGTCCTACGATAGCGATAATCCCAATTCGTTCGGTCACACGACGTGACTCGATTGACCGACTGAAAGGGAACCCTCATTTCAAAAATGCTGTTCTCTATACTGTATTGTTAGCAAAACAATCATGAAAAAAAACTTATTGTGGGGAAAGTATTTTCTCAGGAAGAAGAAAAGAGGAGGGTTTCTTGAGCAGCAGATCAGCATTTTAGAATGATTTCTGAAGATCATGTGATCACTGAAGACTGGAGTGAAAATTCAACATTGCCATCACAGGAACACATTTTAAAATCCGTTTTAAAATAATATAAAAAAAACAATTCATTTTAAATTATATTTCATATTACGGTACTACTGTTTTATATGAAATATTACTGTTTTTACTGTATTTTGGATCACATAAATGCAGCCTTGGTGAGCATAAGAGACTTCTTTCAAAAGCACTAAAAAAATCTAACAACCCTTTGAACAGTAGCGTAGTTGAACTTCAGCTTCACAAGCCTTGATATTAAACAATGAACGACTGTTTTGGGGTTGTAGGGGTCCCTGCTGAAGACCCCTAATTTAAAGGACTAGGCTACAAAGCAAGACCTCACTTATACACACATACAAACTAACCAGGTTCAGTGAAGGTTTTGATGAGCTCCTCCATTGCCAGCATCCACGACACAGCAAGGTGACAGTTTTGCAGGAAGATCCAGTTGCCAGTCTTCAGAGCTTCCATAATCATCCTCTCCGCAATAGGTCCCTGACCCTGACCCAGCGAGATTGATTTCACCCTGCAATACAAGAAACTCAAAATAATTGCAAATGTTTATATTGTAGGTACTGGATTTGCCAAAGTTTGTCAGATATATCATTGTTACTACAATTATTTTAGATACACCCATGCCTAAATAACATATTAACACGCTATCCAAAACTAATACAAGTCCTTGACAGTAGGTGAATATTTTGAAAATGTGTTTCTTGTGGCTTTGTTGGAATGACTAATGAATCAACTGTTCTCATAGTTGGCGAGCAGAAGCGACCGATAGTACCATACAGGCTCAGGTTTACAATTTATTGCAAGACTGAAAGTAATGGGAATACAGGAAATTGGCAGCAGTGTGAGCTAGAAACAGTGTCTTGAATTTATTCTGGCAGTCAGAAAATGATCTGAGCAGAGGCGTGACATGAAAAAATTAGAGGGTTAAAAACCATTTGAGCAAAGGGATTTTGGAGCCACTCTAGGAATATGGAAGACATATAGCAGATGCTGGTTGGCAAACAAGAATAGAATTCCAGACAACCTGGGCGAGAAAATTAGCAAAGTAGTGGTCAAATAAGACCGCTGCTATCGTAATGTGGTCCCTAAGAGCATCCCAGGATGACACCAGGTCATGATACACATGATACACAGAGATTTGGTGAGGGATGTCATGGCTGAATGAAAGAAGAACTCATCAAAATTACAGCTGAGGTGATCAAATTTGATATGTCAGCGAGGCACATACACAGGAGGAGGAAATTACTTTATGTGTACTGCTGAATGTAATGAGCACAGCAATGCTAAAAAAGCATGGGATCTGAAGTAGAAGTGAAGTGTAGGCAAAAGAAGAATAGAGGTCCAAGCACTGATCCCTGTGGTACCCCAGTTTTGAGCAAAATGTGAAGAGTGTAAGCTAGAAGTCTGCGCGGGACTATTTTTTTAGTCCTGCTCCCGCAAGGTTATATTCCGCACCCACCCGCTCCCGCTACGTATATATTCATTCTTTGTTCACCCGCTGTTTGTGTAGAATAATTTTCTTCTCGACCCAACCATTCCCGCTAAATTTATATCTCGTTTCCAGAATCTCACATTAAAATTTCCGCTACTGAAAGAAAGAGAGATAGGCTAACAAATAAAAGTGTAGTCTGCACAAAATTGTATGTTATTTTATTTGTCTTGTCAAGAGTCTTGAATTTATTGACTTTGACTTGAATTTATATGAATTATCTTAAGACACAAAATTCGTTGAATTTTTTATGCAACAAAGTAAGAAAAAATGTGTCAGATAAAATAAAAATGTTGTACAAAAATTGTATTTCTTATTTTTATTCGTCTTGTTAGGATACAATTAATTGAACATTTACAAGACAATAGGAAAAAGTGTCGCAGAGAGAGAAAAAAAAATGTAGGTTGTACAAAAATAGCCTGTTAGCTATTTTTATTCATCTTGTCAAAATACTAAATTTGTTTGACATTTTTCTGTTAACACAGTGGGAAAAGTGTCGCAGAGAAAAATAATAATACGAGTCAGTCTGTCCCATTTCAATTATAGGTTAAGCAAAATATAAACAAAACCGAGTTTGCTCCATTCTTATTCTGCTCTGTCACTCATCGACAACCTGCCTATTCTGTCTGAGGGCTGTATATTTACCGCCGGTACAGCCTGCGCTGAGCATTGTTATGCACATGCTGCGCACAGACCCCGCAAATAAAACGTGTGACGAAAGCAGGCGTGCAGCACGTGCATAACAGTGTGAGTGCAGGCTGTACCGGTGGTCAAATTAGAATAAAGCGCAGATATGCTGTTCTGAATGGACGTCGGGAACAGGATATTGTTAGACCGCCCCCTCCCGTTCAAATTACACCAAAGTTACTGTTACCAACCACGTTTTATTCAGGAATTTCGCGGCGCAAAAAATCTGGTTGGGTCCCGCAGTTCCCTTTCTTTGGAAGCCTTTCTTGCAGGAGAACCAGGGCAGCAAAGAAACCCTCTTCATATATAACATACTAAAGTTTTTATTTTATTTTTAGGAGATCTGTTTGTAAGCTATCTGAAACATGTATCACACATTCAATATGAATCAATATATTCAGCAGAAGTTAATGTACAACACTCTGAGTATTCAATCATGTATGTATGTACTTACATGTGTCACTTAACTGGGAGTGACACTTGGGAAGTGAGTGAGGAAACGGTGTATGAATGTCACAGTGCATGTACAAGTACCTATCTTGGTATCCTCTCTCATTGGCAAACCGCTGGAACGCTCCCATTGGATCTGAGCCTGTGCTTAGAATAAAGACCAGGGGAATGGAAGGCGACATGTCTGCATACAGGGTTGCAAGATCCACTGGGGGATTCTCCACAAATTGTTGTCCCAAACTAATGATAACAAACTCAGTCACTGCAAACACAACCTGAAAACACACAGAGTAATAGACTTGAAATACATTTCAATGAAGCTATACCAGCTGATAACGATACATAACTCAAGCAGACTTACTTGACACACACAGGAACTGTACCACATATACACACAGACAAATCACAGCTTATTAATATCAAAGCAAATATGCTGGTCTGCTATTAAGCACAATACAGGAACAATACAACATCATCTGAACAGCTTAAAGGCATTAAATGCACTACCATTCAAAAGTTTGGTGTCAGTAAGATTTTTTTACTCTATTTATTAATTCATTTATTAATTCATTTTGTTTTTATTTTTAAATACTACTTTTATTCAGCTGAAAAGTCAGAGCTGTGAGATGTTAACTCAAAATCAGTATCAGAATCAGTAAATTTATCTCAGAATAAACTCGGAATTGCAAGAAATAAAGTCAGAATAGTGAGATTCTGGCGGAAACAGTCTTACATAGTAAGTCAACCTTTCTTTCTCTCTTTCTTTTTTACCTTCTCCTCCATAAAACTCTTGATGAGAACAAGTTTCTGGAAGGCCCCAAGTCGCTGATTCCAGTGACCTCTGACCTGTGGCTGTTTCTCAGAGGGTATGTCTTCTGAGAAAGGAGTTAGGTCAGTAACATACCCATCCCACTGTTCAGGGTTTATTGTTACCTCTAGTTGCCCTGAGAAAAAGAGACAAGGAAAAATAGCATTAAGATAAGAATTACTGTACAATTTCCATTTTGTAATTGGTGCTTTTCAAAAAACTGTGTAAGTATCAGCCAGTGATGTTTTAATGAAGCAGGAAGAATATACCCAATTTCATAGATATAGGTGTGGATATGATCTCCTTTTTAATGCCATTAAAGCATGGTAGTCGGTCTTCTAGATTACAACAAGTCTCCCAGGCAAAATCAGACAACCATGGCACTTCTGGCTTTTCTGGCAATTCCTGCAGAGGGAAGCAGGAAAATGTGTGTGTGTGTGTGTGTTTGTGCATAAGGCTGAATAAGTAATATTTCATCATACTGATACATGTCAGAAGCCATCAAAGAGCATGAATTGAGATTAGGGACTTTGATCAAGCAACAAGTCATAATTGATTTTAGTACAAAAATGTTGACAAACATTGGAGTAGACTGAAATATAAAACCATCAGAAGAAAATTAGTTACAAGCATGATGGACAGCATATTGGATTATTACACTTGGAATCTTTTCTTCTCTTATTTCTCTCCCCAAAGAATTTCCCTCTTTTCCTTAATTTCTAAACCATATTAACATCCTATAACGAGAGGTTCATAAAAAATATCCGTCAAGGTTTATAAAATTTGGTAAATGAGAAATGTTTTACTTAACGCAACCTCTCATGTAATATGTAAATGGTGATTCACATTTTGTGCAGGAGGCACACTGGAGTGAAAGTGCAAATACAATCCACACATCTTCTCAACAAGCCACACTATTTGAGTTTCATTCATGCCCCTAATGGTACTGGAATCAAGTTTAATACTTAGGGTTACCCATGAGCAATAGTAACAGAGATGCTTTCCTTAGCAACAGAGCAGAACTGTACTCAGTTTACTGAAATACACACAAAAACATATTGCTTCAACGCACACTAAAACAATATAACAGCGTGGGGCATTAGAGAGATGCCTTTTTAATGGGGGCAGAGACTGCAGGCCCCTGAGGAAAGGGAAAAATTAGAAAACAGCTCTACAATCTAACAATTAACACAATTAAATCCCATTCAAGACTTGTAGAAGAATAATTGCCTTCTATAGAATCAGAATAAGAACTCACATACATAAGTTCTTACACACACACACACACACACACACACAGGTGTTCTTTCTTTCTCTGTTATCACATATGCCCTTACAACATCCCTGACCTTCTCCATGCCTCCAGCTCCCCGCAGAAAGTACTGCCACTCCTGCTGGGAGATCTCTCCCCTCTGCATCATGATCTCCACGCACAGCATGAAACTGTAGATGGCCTTGTGCTGCTCAAAAAGGCCACGAGACACGTTCTTGTAGGCGCTCAGCAAAGTCTGATCCAACAGGATCTGTAGTCTCATGCTCAGATCTCTGTGCTTCTCTGATGACTCAATAGTGTTGTTGAACAACTGCAAAGACATTTCAGGAAAATTCTCAGGGAATGTGTGAATTGACTAAATGTATACCTTAAATGCACTGAAAGTCACTTTGAATCATACAACTATACATACATATAAATACATACTGTTACATACACATTTCTAAATAAATTATTTTTAATTTTGTTATTTAATTAATTAGATCATAATTTTTTTAGCATTACATCCTGAAATAATATTCTAAAATGTCTGCTCTAGATTGAAATTACCTGTTTAAAGTACTTTAGCGAGAACTGGTACATGGGGTCAATCTCAGACAGGCTGGCAATGACAAAGTAAATGATGGAGCCACGTGTGGCAACAGGGCGATACTTCTCTCTGGCTGTGTTGATCATCTCCTCTGTCGTCTCCGCCTCCACCAGCCGAGATTTAATGGCCTGAGATGTTACCTGTACAAGAGAAAATAGGATAAATTGTCAGCAGATCTGCTTGATGTCAAATGTAAGTGTTATACTCCAAACAGAGACAAACGTAATGACTCAACAGCTTGATGTGTTTATAAAGCATCTTAAAATGTGAAAGGAGCTATAAAGCCGTCCACATTGACAGCAGTATCAGTGTCGCAAAGATACATGAAACTGTAGCAGAGGTGTCAGATGCAGACAGAGCTGTTTTTGCCTTTAAGATGGATACTTCGTTCATTGCCGGCCCAACCTTTCGTTCATCTATCAATCTATCTGTACCTCCCATTCAGCCTTTCATTACTCTCTGTTGGAGGCGGAAGGTGGACAGTGACGTGCAATCTGTGCCTCTGATTCTTCTGCTTGCTCAAATTTGGCACAAACACACTATGTCAGGGGAATTTGCTAAAAATGTATTGTGCCGAGTGAAAGCGCCATTTATTAGTAAGCGGCATCTATGCTGGTTTTGCACCTGATTCACTAAAAAAATTATGCAGATCAAGGCAGCATTACAAATACCTGGCACAACTGTACTGTACTATAAATCTAGAGGAGTACTTTTTTCTATAGTTTCACATTATAGAATTTTACAGAAATTATTCAATAATATGGTAAAATGCTCATGTTGAATTGCTTGTGATAGTGACACAAGAGGAAACGTGACATTTGTTTTTCCATTTCCAAATCTTAAAACAAATCCCCAGAAGAAAAAGATTAAAATGTGTCAGCCCTCATTCCCAAATGTTCACATAATCTTTTTAGTTGACTGTGACATTTGCATTGTTTGTGAAGTAAACCTCTCCTTTTTATATGCAGCAGTCATTAGCATAGCGGAAAAAAGGTTTAATGACAATTATTAGATAATCAGTGGCAAAGAAAAGCGCCTGGACACTTAAAATAAATAAATGTCACTGAATTACATAAATTATCAAACAAAGTGGCTTCTGCAAACAAATGATGCAAGTCCATTTCAAAGCTAACTTCAGTTTTGTTAGATTCCTTTCCAAGATTTTTTTTTGAAGTGAATGTTGGTGGATTTAACTTGCAGTTTGGGGTCAATAAAATTGGCTTTTTGACAGAAATTAATACTTTTATTCAGCAAGGATGCATTAAATTGATAAAAGTGACAGTGAAGAAAAATAAATGTTGTTCTTTTAAACTGCATTTATATATCAAAGAATCATGGCTTCCACAAAAATATCTCAACCGTTTTCAATCAAAATGTTTCTTGAGCACCAAATGGCTGCTGAAAATTCACCTTTGAAACAAGATACATTTTAAGAAATTTAAATAGAAAACAGTTTATTAAACAGTATTTTACATTGTAATAATATTTCACAATATTAAAATTTTTACAGTATTTTCATCAAATAAATGTAACCTTGGTGAGCATAAGAGACTTCAAACCCCAAACTGAACGGTAGTGTATGAATTCATATTGCTTTAGGGTAAACAAAGGTTAAAATAACATCTTCAGCTGCTTTTATATATAATTACTGGCCTACTAATGTCTATTACTCTGCTCACTAAGTATTTAAGTATTGTCTTCACACTAAAACTACTATAGATCAGTAAAAAACTCATAACTATGCCCTCTCTTTAAACTTCTGACCCCAAACCACTGACCTTTGACTCTTGTAATGTTTGTACAAGCTCCTCATTGTCGAGGATGTTGCCCTCGGAGGTAAAGAGCAGTTTGAGAATTCGGTCCTCAATGGCTTTTAACTGGTTCCGGTCTGCATTGATGCGAACTATCAGCTGGTTTCTCTGTTCTTCCAAGTCAGGACGCTCCAGACGAACTACATCACTGGGTATAGACAAAATTAAACAATCAAAACATGTCAATCAAAATTTTACAAAGTCATAATTGGTAAGTGGTATATCATTTAAACAAATAATCATCATAAATATCAAATAATATTTAATGTTAGACAACATTATGTCATTATTGTCTTATGTCAACTTGTGTAATGAAATATGCATGTTAATAACAGTTGTAAATAATGTAATGTGTCTTTGTTGACCAGCTGTGATTGGACCACCTACGATGGGTGGTAGTAAAAAGTGAAAGTGTATTTCTTAAACATGTGTCTGTAGTTCAGACACTAGATGAACAGATGAGAAAATACAGCAATAATAAAGTCTATAACAATGTAGGATTTGAGCCAGGGAGTGATAGTTTTCATATACATTTACCAAGATATAAAAAGCAAAGACAGAAACCTACAACTCTTATGCTACTGCATTATTCCATCACTCTTTGCTTTTAGAAAAATAAACACCTCTGATTCAGCTACTGTCTCCTAGGTGAATATTTTAGACCTCTGGAGGACTTAAATTTCCTTTTTCCTAAAATTGCAAGTTATTGCATTGGACTAAAACATACTGACTTTATAACTTCCCACCTTGTTACAAAATTGAACGGCCTACAAAAAATTGCTTATAAATTTCTCAGTTTGCTAAATTTTTAACAAATATTGGATTCAGTATTATGTACCTTATGTTTTTGAGTGAACATTACAAAATTATCCACAAATAATGCTTTCTTCACTCAAAAAGGTTCATAAGCTCAGATCAATGAGGCCTATGACCAATCAATTTCAAAAAGAAATACAAAACCTGCGATAATTGAAACAAAAAAAGACTTGACAAAAAGACTGAATCCAAGATTTGTTGACAATATAATATCGTGAGAGATTTACAAGCATTTTTGACTGGACACATCAAATTAGGTAAAAGATAAGATTTTCAGCACAGCCAAAATGTTAACTTCCAAGTTTTTCTTTAAAAAGTTTCAAACTTAACATCACGTGTCTCATGTGCTTTTTGTTTTTAAATTGAATCTGAATATTCAAAGCACGGGATTACCTGAGGATTTGATCTTCCAGTCCAGACTTGGTAACAGTGAAGTTGATGACAGTCACTTTGATGCACACCTGACACAAATAAGTCACAAAACAATTATGGATGTGTAGCTTAAAAGGGTCATACCATAACTTTGTACAGTATCAACATTAATTGAAAGCAAGCTACATAAATAACTTGTTCTGGTTTTCTCCACCTTGTCATCATTTAGACATTAACAAGATAACACTGGTGGCTCTGAGAAAGGCAGAAAATCATTCAAATTTGAATTATTAAGAACAAAATTGACCTGTAATTCTAAATAGCACAAACATGTATTCTTTAGGGGCATGTAAATAATGATTGGCATCATTTGCTAAATGTATTCCCTGAGATGCTCCCTTTCCTCTCTAAAAATCCTCTAGAGGCACACTTTGTGCTTTGATTGGCCCTATGTGCTTTGTATTTGCTGTCTGTCTGTGAGAATGTTTCTTGAGTCCAGACTGGTCTGTCAGCACAGCTCATCTCTCTTCATATAAGCTGAAATGACAGGTCTGTCCTGTCTCTAATGCTGGAGCTTACAACGGCACATCCCCATTTGACAGGTAACCGTATCTGGCGGTGTGCTCTCTGCCTGCTGCAAGCGCTATAGCCCGTGGCCTTGTCTGTTATGATTGCTAGGGCATTGTCTCTTAGCAGGTGGGCGCTGATCCGCATCCACTCCAGAATTTTGCAGCGAGAGTTGATATGGCGTGGAGCCAGGGAGGGACTGGTGCACAAGGTGGTGCCACAACAGATATGTGAAGGGCTGGTGTCAGCCGTGTCCAGTTTGCTACAGTGCCAAATCTAGTTGACCTTAAACAGGTGTCAACCTTGACTCCAGAATGCTTTCTAAAATCCCCCCTGCCATTTGCACAATAGTCTGAGAGGATAAATGAACAATGAGCTGCTAATGAAACACTGACAGTAATTACATGTAACAAAAAGACTGCGGGGGTCAGACATTTGCAGGGAAGAATGAATTATCAGTCACATACTGGGGTTGGAAAAAGTAATGTGAACACCTAGGAAATGGATGATATTTCTTTCTACCACAATTTTTTTTAATACAGCCTCCAACCTTCTCAGAATAGATTAATATGCAAACTTTTTAATAGTCTCCAGTAGAATGCTGTATATCAGAACATCTGCAACTTGCTTCAGAGATATTGGAGATGGGAATCTGTTTCTCACTCTACTTTAAGAACTGCCCACAGTGGCTTGACAATGTTCAATTCAGGTGATTTGACAAGGCCAGGGCAGATATCGAAGTTTATCTTGGTGCTCCAACTGTCCAGGTTTCATGATCATGACTTTATCTTTTCACATTTTAGCACTGGTGTCTGTGATTAAAGTTTTAGGAATTTCATGGATGTTGGCTTTGTGAAGTTCTCTGTTTTTGGTTTTTGTGAAAACATGGTCTTCAGGGTGAATATTGAGGTTTGCTGTCACTTCTGCTGCAGTAATTTTGTGTTGTTTGGACAAAATCCTTCTAAGTGTCTGATGGTGCCTTTGATTAAATTTCAGTGTTTTTTTTTCTTCTCAGAAATGTTCTTTGCTGATGAAATATTGCCATGCTTTTTGTACGCAGACATAATCGTAAAGAGTGTTGTTCTTAAAACACCAAACAATTAGGCTGTTAAGGTTACAGATGCTCCTGCTAAAAGGGCTCCCATGATTAGCCTTTTAGGAAATCTGACGAATCACCAAGCACTTGTACTAACCATTGCTGAACACAACTTATACTACACTGATACACAAACTAGAGAATATAGCCAATAAAAGATAAATAAAGATAACCACAACAATTACTTAAAATATTTATATTTTACATAAAATGAAAAATTGAAAACAATAAATGTTTATATAATATGATGGTGCTTTTTTTGTTTGTTTTCTTATAAATATAATTTTATGTATGTTATCTTGTTTTCTGTCATTTGCTCAGACTCACACACATACCTCTGGGAGGTAGTGGGGATTGGCCATTTTGGTGGTCATGTAGAATCGGAAGTTTTTATCATAGTCAATGTCAGAATCTCCAAGTCGGATCAACATTCTGCCACCTAAAACAAACGTCTGCTTCAGAAGAATGGGCTCCAGAGCAGGGTCCAGAGTTTCTTTTAGCTGTAAACACAAATACTGTATAAGTGAAATGCATGATATTTGTTCATTTTCTAGTTATGATAAATATTCAGCATTCAGTTTCATTTTTATGTTAGATCTCTTGGTATGGTACAGATGTCTGATCCTTGTTCTTAAAACTGATCTAAAAATAGATGCTAGGGGAAAACTATAAGCCTCAGTTGTCAGCAGTGAAAACAAACATGACTGAAACTAGATTCATTGGAAAATCACGTCTGGCAAGAGTCAGAACTAATAAACTCACTACAGAATTACTCATTTAAGACTGAATTAAATAATTAAAAGTCAATCAGATATCAGTTATCAGTTCCTATCAACTCTAATCCGTAATTTTAAATATTAAAATTTTTATTTCAGCAATTTATTTGTATTTACATTTGACTACAAAGTTTCAAAAGTGAAAGAAGGGTCAAAGTTTACCTCCTCCAGAAGTACAGGCATGCCCAGCCGGATGGCGTTCTCAAGTGTACGGAGGAAACCTGCATCGGTTAGCTTGATCACCTTTAAACCATTCTTTGTCTCTTTAGACCGTATCCAACGATTTGCCTAGATATAAAATGTAAAAGCCTGCATTGCATGACTGTAAAAAGGCAATGTGGTGTTACCATAAATTAAAAAAAAAGTAGTAACAGATTTCCTTACTTCTTGAATACATGTGAGAGTATGTCATCATGAATAACCCATTAATATCTTTGTTTTGTTACTTTTTTGTCACATGCTTTTTTTCATAATGACAGTTACATTTTAGTGCCACATAAAAGAAAAACAAGATTACGAGAATAAAGTTGTAGCAATACAAGAATAAAGTCATAATATTTTTAGAATAAAGTCAAAATGATGAGAATTAAGTTGTAGCAATTACGAGATTAAAGTTAATATAATTAAATATAATATTTTGAGAGAATAGCCTATATTGCACATGCAAATTGGGGGCACCGGGAGAAATTCTGGTGGCCTGACAACTGATTTTAATATATGTGGGACTATTAGCAGAAATCATCCCATGTGTCATATACTCGCAAGGACAGTATGCTTGGAAATAATATTTCACGTATTTGAATACATTCATTAGCCAATTTGTTGTGCGCCACCCACCCAATAATTGTAATAAGCTTTGTGCTTTTGGTACTTTTAATATAAAACACAGTCTCAGCTTTCAAATTCTGTCAGTTTAATAGTGAAATACAAACAATATGTCTTACAATGATGTGTTTTTCCCGCTCTTAAATCTGGCGTGACAGATCGCTATATTCACCTCAGTTTAAACAGCATGTGAATCAATCATCTTTTCAATTACAATGACACATTAGTTTCATTAAATTATACAGTGTTTTATGCCTTCTGATGTTCCTTCACGTTTATATCATTCTATAACTTGTAATAAAGAGGAAAAACACATTTATAATTTGTATTTCGTGATAAAACTGACAGAATTTGAAAGCTGAGCTGTGTTATTTTAAAAGCAACAACACACAAAGCTTATTGCGATTACTGGGTGGCTGGCGCGCTGCAAATAATGAGTGGATTTAATGACGTGAAATTATATTTCCAATCATTTATTATACTGTGAATGAAACATCTTGTGAATAGTCACTTAACTTATTATTGACCTCATAAAAGACAACAATATAACTTAAGTTGAGGAGAACACTTCAACCTTCAGAACGTTTTATTGCTGTTTTTAATTAAATACATTGAACATTAACGTTATTCACACAATATACTGGCCTTGCTACCACTTTATTCTCAAAATATAATGACTTTAATCTTGAATTGCTATGACTTTGTTTTTTGACTTTATTCTCATACTACGACTTGAGTGCATGAGTATATTTGTGCATGTATGTGTGACAGAGAGACATGGAGAGAAAGACAGATAAAGAGAAACATCTTTATCAGATGAAAAGGATGTGACAGATGTCCCTTTGTAAAGAATCTGGGTTCAGATTCTGCGATTAAGTCTTTGTACGATCTAGACATGTGTGTGTGTGTGTGTGTGAGTGTGGTGTGTGTGTGAGACATGCATCTAAGCATTATGACATCAATGCCACTATACAGAGTGGAGATGAGTTGAGTGTAGAGTGTTTGTGTCATGGTTTTTGTGTGTATGTAAATGTGTGACTGATGTTTGAATGTCTGTTTCAGTCTCTCCAGAACACAGAAGTCTCCCAAGAGAGACAGCCAGATGGAGAGAGACTAAAACACAAATGACAAGAAAGAGCAGAAGAAAAAAGGAGAACGACGGGAAAATGTGCTGAAACCGGAGGACAGTAATGAAAATAGAGAGGTTGGAATGGGAGAAAGATATCTGAATGGTAATGCAGGGAAGCTGGTTGTTTTCCTATTTGGGTTGTGAAGGCAGTTCTTCGAACCATTGTGACACCATCTCTAACCAACTGAACAACACTCTGCTATTAAAGATGCCCTTCACCTGACACACTCATTTATGTCCTGATGACACAGGCTATATGAAATGCAAAACAGGAATCCATAGAGAATAGATCTATTGAGGTAGCTCCATGTTACTTCCATTTGTAATGTAAACATACATTACCATTCCAAAATTTGGGATCGCTAAGTTTTTTGTTTTGGTTTTTTTTTCAAAGAAATTAATACTTTATTTCTGATGACAGTAAAAACATTAACAATGTTACAAAAGGTTTCTATTTGAAATAAATGCTGTGATTTTGACCTTTCTATTAAAGAAATCTAGAAATCTATGATAATTACAAATGTTACTTGAGCACCAAATCAGCCTATTCGAAGGATGTCTAAGGGATTATGTGACACTTAGGACTGGAGTCAGCTTTGCCATCACAAAAATAAATCATTTTAAATATATATTACATACATTTTCAAATAAAAGCAGCCTTGGTGAACATAATAGACTTCTTTAGAAAAAAAAAATCTTACTGACTCCAGAATTTTAAACAGTAGTGTAAATTTCCAATGTTAAAATACTTCATTTATCCAACCTACTTTGAGTTAAATGAAATCTACTCATTTATGATAAGGCTATCATAAATGTTGATGCCACTATCAAGTTCGCATGTGGTAAACTATAATGATCGTCTTGAACAGTGTGTGGCAGCTGCTTTGCCAGCCAGAAAAAACCTATTAGCTTCCTTTCAACCTGAAAATAAGCTGCTTTTAAATGAACTGATCCATCTTAACCCTTTCATGAAGAGATTCATTACTTTTAATGGTTATGTGAGGCACTGGGGCTGGAAACTATCTTGTTTAGTGCTATTTAAAGAACTATAAATTTCATTATTAAATTAAAAATTGTTATTGTGACTTGCCTTGCTAAGGCACTGGAACACAGCATTAATGGAAGGTTTGGGAATGTTAGAGGTCACCTGATCTTGAGGGTCAATCATGAGTGGCCAGCGGCGTCCCCGCATCACAAGGATTCCATTCTCTGTGGAAACATTATCCCGCGGTAACCCTTCAGCATTCCACTGTCGGATCTCGTAGGGATCTCCTAGAATGCTGATAAGACTGAAGTTGTCACTGATTGGGATTCCCAAGTTTTGACAGCTTGTGATCCAGTGATTTATAAGCTACATGACACAAAAAAATGCTCATTAATCACATGCACATAGTATTCAGTAAGCTAAAGGGGAACT
Organism: Sinocyclocheilus anophthalmus; assembly: GCA_018155175.1. Taxonomy (NCBI): domain Eukaryota; kingdom Metazoa; phylum Chordata; class Actinopteri; order Cypriniformes; family Cyprinidae; genus Sinocyclocheilus; species Sinocyclocheilus anophthalmus. Next base: position 164,674 of record JADLZN010003714.1, read on the forward strand.
CTGTTTTGATGTGTCATAGTTTGGTAAGGTGGGCATTTGACATAGGTCATGATTAAGAGGATAAGACAGGCTTGACTTTAAAGACTTGCCAGATATGTAATATACTCACTGGCATTTTATAATTAAGGCATGTTGTGGAGTGAGAAAAGCTTGGGATCTAATACACTACCAGTTGTCTGTATTGGGAGGTGAACGCTCCGTAATAAGCCACACATGCAGCAGCGATGAACACATTTCCAATGACGTTGTGGATCTCCTGTTCAAAAAAAGTAATGCTTTCCTGCCATCGCACCTGCTCGTCTCCCAGAGCAGATGTTAACTTCCCCGACCGACCCAGACGTACTTCGGTCAGAACCCTGGTTTTATCTACAACCCACACACAAACACAGATAAACATACACACAGATTCATATAGGCATACTGTGTGGCACCTTAAAAACAGTTCACTATGATTTTAAAAAACGTCCATTTTATGTCAACAGTCCCTTAAAAATCCCATCTAAACTGGTCCAGGCTTTCATAAGATTAGTCAACTAGTCATTTCGACAACCTGACTAGTTGACATAGAAATATGTACTTTTGTACATCCCTAATAAAAACAACATGAACACTTCACTCATACACACAAAATCCCACAATTACTGAACCTACACCATATATAGAACACTGCAGTGATAATGTATTTTTGTAGGCCACACCAGTTTTCTTAAAAAACACCCAATATGATTTTTTTTACATTGGCCTTCCATTGGATTATTGCAGAATAATCCAACCCTCTGCGACCACTATGTTTATGATTCATTATGTTGTGTTTATCATGATAATCTTCACAAATGATCACAGCTGAATTTTGAAGTCTATATACAGTTGGCATAAATAAAAAAGCTGAATGAAGGCTGTAAACGAACTACACCATGGTTGCATGACATCACTATCACTCTAAGTTTCTAACAACTCTTAAATATTTTCCCTGAATGTTAGAAAGTTAGAATAGACCAAAAGAGTGTGATTATACACATAATGAGGCACTAAAAGCAAACTAGCGAGTAGATGAGTTTTAGCATGTAAAGATACATAATTCCCTGCAGCACTATTTGTTATAATTGTACATTTAATTCACTTGACTTTGCACAGTAATCCAAGAATAACCATTCTTCAATCCTCTACTCAATTCCATTATCCTTTTTTTTTTAATCCCTTTATTTGGCCCCAACACAATTTCTTGCTTTTTGTTATTGCATTATTATCATTAAGCACACTTAGTGATACATTTCAATAAATTCAATAATTATGCAGTCGTGGAAGCTATCTGTCTCTTCATCTCTCTCTTTTTCTCTCACCCAGCATCTCTTTCTCAGCCACACTGGACTCAAATTGCTCCTGTAAAGCTTTGATTTGGTTCTCCACCTCCTGTAGTTTTTTCTGCTTTTCTGTCAAGGTGGACATTGTTGCATCTAACTCGGCCTGATAAAAACAAAACAAATTAATAATAACAGCAAACAATACGCACATACGTATACGTTACACATTCATAATGCAATAGAAATTATCTATGTATCAACATAAAAAAAATAAAAAAAATAACTAGACTCACCTGAGCAGCAGCCAGTTTCTCACGTTTGGGCCCAACCTCTTTCAGAACTCTTGAGTACAGGTCCATGGCTCTTACCCACATACACATGGACTTGCAGGACTTGGACACTTTTTCCACTTTCTCAGGCACAAAGTCTGGATTAGTAATGTATTTATGCAGCTTCTGAAGAATCTGAGGTTTGATATTGTCCTTGTCATAGTCCATTAGCTTTTTCAGGAAGTTTCCATCACCCAGGAGCTGCTTTGCACTGGCCCAGTCTGTCCTAGTTGGGTGTAAACAATGGAATGATAGGAAGTGAAGTCTACATCTACTGTAGAAACTAAAACAATAGGTTTCTTTAGCTCAAAGCATGAATAGCCAGTTTGTCACTATGAAATATAGAATTAGACGACTTGGAAATGGTCTCTATGTTACCAAATATTTTTCAGAAAGTGCAATTCAGCCAACTGCCTTATTTGTAATAACTGAATAAAATGATGAACGTCCAGTTTAATGAAAAAAGAATGTACAGTGAAGTCTTTTTAGTTTTAAAATCCTACAAGGCTCGTCTGAGTTACTTTAAAGTGTATATTGTTATTTTCTTTTGGCAAATCATTATGGTTGGTAATATCTGAATGTTCAACATATTACAACACCTCCACATCCTCTCCACCAACCCCTTAATTACAATATTAGATTTAACACCAGCTGGATGAGTACGCAGCTGGAAATATAAAACAAAGGCGATTACAATAACAGAGGATTTAACGCATGTGATTTCCAGTCACACCAAAACATATCACATGAAATTAATTCATAAATATTTAACACCTGAAAACCAGGCAATATAGAGAAGGTGTCTAATTTTATACTGGAGTCAATATTTTCAAATGTTAATATAGAGCAATTAAAATCTCTCATTTTAAACAGCACACTGTAATATTAATGAGTAATATTACAAGTCAGTGTGTTAAAGTCAATACAACATGTTCACTTCCGTAATGTTAAATATCTCCCAATGAAACTGGATATTCAATACAAAAAGGTCTGATTTTATCCATTGGAAATTAATTGGATCATGAAAGTGGACTATATGATAAGTGGCTGGAGGGTAAAATATGGATGAATTATTCACAGTAAGAGACCAAGAACATGTATTAAGAAAGTAAATGGGGTCAATTTTGATTTCTTGTTGAGTTTAAACTCCACTAATCTGCCACTTAGCTACAGCACAGGTTTAATAGCATGAGCAAATTGAACAATTAGAAGGATAAAAGAACTGCAGAGAGAGAGGGAGGTGGAGAAACAGAAACACAGATTGTTCAGTCTGTGTTATGGCATTTTAAACACCCATTAAATTGCTGTCTTATAAAGTTAATAATGAGTAGCTCTGTGGTAGATGATGATAATGATGTTGAAAGTAAGGAGATGAAGGAGTAGGATGAGATTGATGACTGAGTGAAAAGAGCACAGATGCTCCACAGTCAGACAATCTGATGTTAATATGGCCAGCACATACTGAGTCACACTGTGGAGGGTCTCAGAGCCGGAGGGGGTTTGTGTGAGAACATGTTTTTCTGCAGCTAGATTGGATACCTAAAAATATTTAATACCAGAATTTCATGAACCTGCATTAAAATCATATCAGTGCCTACACTTTAAAAGAAAGACAAGAAACAGTTTGTAAATGTCACAAAAAAAAACAGTAATTTATACTTAAAGGAGTAGTTCACTTTCAGAATGAAAATTCTGTCACCATTTACTCAAACCCCGCCCCATTTTTTTTTCCTACTATAGAAGTCAATGGTGCTCATCAACTGTTCGGATCCCAACATTTTTCAGAATATCTTCTGTGTTCAACGGAGAAGAAAGAAACTCATACAGGTTTGGAATAAGTGGGGGGTGAGTATAAATGGTGACAGAATATTCATTCTGAAACCAGACGATGGAACCAGAAGTGCAAAAATGCAAAAATTCCAGGTTTTAGGACTCCTGCAGCACTCTACATAATACAATATAATATAATATAAAGATGGAACTAACTTGTTGTTGAGCAGGATGCACACCGCCTCCATCACAGTCATGACGAGGTCTGGTGGTTTGGTGAAGACACGGATTTCTGATATGTCAGCTTTATCCAGGGCATTCAGGGCCTTGTTGGCACTGTCGAGTGCAGGCAGCGCCTCATCCAAATCCCGCTGAGCATCATCCGCAATGGCTTGAGTCTCTTCTGCCTTTACCTTAGCTAAAGCTTCATCCTCTTTTACAACCCTACGCACCTACAGGTAGAGAGGTCCATAAGAGCAACTGTTAATGTTAGAAGATGTACTTCTGCAAAGCATTATTGAGTTCATACCATGAAAAATCAAAACATTTGAATGTGTTTTGGGACTTCCAACATACAGTAGACATAGCATTACAAGTGGACCTTAGGAGAAAAAAATGGACGTATAAAATTAGGAGTTCTTGTGATGGGGAATTGTTGAATTATTAGTAATACACATACCTGGTCTGCATTCTCTTGATCCACAGCGAGTTTCTCCATGAGAGCATTGACATCAATTGATTTTTGTTTAAGCACAGGCTCCAGAGCAGAGAGGTCTTGCTTCATCTTATCAACTAGTTCATTTGTCTCCAGCAGTTTAGTAAGACCATTTTTCACACGATCTCGAGCCTGTGCAGACAAACACACATTATATTTCACACACACGTCACACATTTCTAGCTCTGATGGATCCTTTACTCTAATATATCATCCAGTTGGCACATCGCTTACTTTAAAATTTAAAAAAGGTAGCAACTTTTTTTCTTTAGTAATTCCAGTGAGTCCACAATCTTAAGTAATCGTATAACATCAATAATTTATGCATCTATGTATCAACCATAGCCCAGTCTCCTCACCGCCTGCAGCTGCTGTCTCTTTTCTCCCAGCATGCTCAGGTACAGGTTAATGAGCTCTAAATAAGAGGTAGGCGTTGTGTAATAGTGTCTGCGTAGTTCGGAGTAAAAACGTTCCGCCATGTCAGTCACGCTAACATGGATCTCCACACACATCTCTGAAAAACACTGCTTCATCTCCTCACTGCCAAACTCCACATTCTGGAAGAAGGTCTGGGACACAGAAAGCAGTGCTTCACGGGGCCACTGAAAAATAAACATGGAAAGAAAGAGAAAATTTCCCTGACTGCCATGTATCAAATTTGTGAATGCATCACAGAGTGAGCACAAGTTGTTTACTGAATTGTATTTGAAAAGATCTTTTAAAAGATCATGTGTCATTTTTGGGTGCACTATTCCTTTAAATGTTAATTTCCTTTTTCTGATTTATTTATGTAATGTATTGGCTTCCACAAGTACAAAAATAGCATGCAGATTGCACTGAAGACATTATAATAGACTATTCTTTCATTTTATTCTGCAAGAACCATAGCGGTCACCTTGAAATATGTGGGGTGAGTGTGTTTGTGTGTGTGTATACAAGTAAACAAACATACACTGATGGAAACAAATAAGCAAATAAAAGCAGGGTGAACAGACATATGGGCTTGCTGCTTAACATTAATGAGCAGCTGCAGTTGGCCAGCACAGAGCCATTCATCACACCCACAAACACAACACTACAACGGACAACACAACAAATAAAATCAACACTCTACATGCAAACAAACCACACACTTTATAGTAATTAGCAGAACACCCCTTTCAACCAAACAGCTCACAGAGGTCAGTGAACATGCGTCTCATTAGATAAGAGAATTAAACAAAAGAATGGCGGTAAAGAGAGATTGAATGATAGGCGCACAGTGTCTGTATGTGTACAAAGACTTGAAGCCCCCTGAAGCCTCCTCTTTTTTATAGTCATTTTATGAAAAAGTACCATTTGTGTCCACAATATCTGATGAAAAGCACTCAAAAAAACTGATATTAAGTGTTCTAAAATTAATTCTATTGAATTATAAATGTATTCTATATAAAAAAATATTATTTTATGTGACTAGTGTATTTTTATAAATATGTATAAGAGGTATATATATGTTGCATGTCCATATAGCCAGTCCACTGTATAATAAAGGTTGTAAATACAACAAAGATTATTGGAGTAAATTTGACAAGAAAATACAATTTCATTCTTTCTACTTCAAAATTTCAGGTTTAATACAATGTGTTGCGAAATAAATGTGAAATTTAATTACAAAGAATGTGAAAATGTAACTAAAAATTGTGTCTACACCAAAGTTTTTTTATATATTTTTAAATATTTATTTTAAATGCAAAAATTGCTGACAAATTTGTTGAAAATATGTATTGGTTATTATTATTATTATGTTAAATTATATTTTATTTACGTCTGTGAATTTTGATTCCGCCATCACCCCAACACATTTTTTACATTATACCACTTTCATTTTAAATGGCATAATGAACAGAAAGTGACCATTTACATCTTCTGGAGTTTCTATTCAATATTCTAGCAGAAAATTTATACAGATTTACTCTATATCAGCACTCTTGGAATGTCTCTTACTCAGATTCAAGGAACAGAAATGTTATATAACAGATTTTATTAATTTAGCTTGAGATAGAAGTATGCATATTTTTACTTAAAACATTCTTTGGCTGTTTCATTTACTTATTTCCTCCCCATTCTCTTCCGCTCCGATTCTCTCTCTCAGGCCTAAACCAACACCAGTCAAAAAGCACATTGGTTTATGGGCCTTTAGACATGAGCAAATCAGCTACTGATAAGAGCCCTGTTTCCCAACCATGATTACTGTGAAAACAGAGAACTGAAGCAATGGACTTGTAGGGGTGAGTAAGGGCGGAATGCATAAGTAGCCTTTTTAAAGTATATACATGAGCAAAAATGAGAGTTGCTCCTTATCATCTTGGTATACTGCTGCCTGTCCTTGCATAAGGGACTCTTTAATATTTATATTCGGCACTGTGGTACATTTCCCTTTCAATGTTCCTGCATTACTGGGATAAATTGGCCATGGAGAATACATGTGCTCAATTTCCTGATTGACCAAAACTGACCGGCCACATTTATATATAATATATATATATATATATCTCGATAATATATATATATATATTATATATAATATATATATAGATCTATATATATATATATATATATAATAAGAGTATAAAGATATATATATTAGTATTTTTCATCCTGCAACCCCACACTTGTCCGGGTTTGGGTCTATTTCATAGCGGTGTAATAGACTAGTGAAAGAGATATATAGAGATTTATTTTTAATTGTTTGTACAGTAGATGCTGCTCTTTTGAAATTTCATACGTCAAAGAATCCTGAAAAAAGTATCACAGTTTCCACAAAAAAATATTAAGCATCACAACTGCTTTCAATATTGATAATACTAAGAAATGTTCTTGCGCATCAAATCAGCATATTAAAATGGTTTCTCATCACGTGACTCTGAAGACTGGAGTAATGATGCAAAAAAATTCAGCTTTGCACTGAAAGGAATAAATTACTATTTAAAATATACTAAAATACAAAAAAAAAAGACCGCTTTAATTTCAAATTTTGGATTTTAATAATATTTCACAATATCACTGCTTTTACTGTATTTTTGATCAAATAAATATCCTGATGATCATTAAGAGCATTGGAGACTTTAAAATCCCCCAGTAGTGAATGTACAATATACACCACTTCAGGTGTCCGTGGGTATTTCAGGATGCCTTCAGGTTTCATTGAATTTCTACTTTCTTTCATGTTACTTTAAGGGGAACTCACTAAGAATTAATTGTGCCCACTGACAGTTTAGTTAGCATTCGCTGTCTGTTGTTTTAGCAACCAATTTACTAAACAAGTTAAACAAACAAGCCCAAATATTACTGCCGAACGCTATGTGCATGACACAATTGCCCATCTTGCAGGCCGATTAAAACTCTGCCTACCACCTGCTTTCTGTAAATAACACTGATTTTTATGAATAAGGCACATCTGTAATAAGCCTTTGCCTGTGCATATTTAAATTAAGTCATTGTTATTCTTTTTATTGCACACATTTCCTCTCTATGAAAATGATTTCATAGAGAGGAAATGTGTGCGGCGCTAAAAAGAATAACAATGACTTCATTTAAATGTGCATAGTGAAACACTGCATGGTTAAGTTTGGTTGCGGGTAGTACAGGCAGGGGTTTACATGCGCAGCAGTTTAGTGGAAACGTGTTTAATGAATTAACTGCTCAGTGATTTTGGTTTGAAAACGAGTGTTAAAAGAGAGGAGGTGTATTCTGACCTGTACAAACCAGTCAATGGTACAGCAGTTAACTAGCGATGGGAACATGCGGCAGCGTGAGCGGAAGGAGTCGCCCACAGGGCTCATACACAGCACTATGTGCAGCTTCTCACGCACACGAGAGATAAAGAACTGGAAGACCTGAAGACACAAAGACAAACAGAGATAAGACAACTGACATCTAAACAGAATTGCAGCGCAGCTGAGAATATATAGTGACATTCTGCACTTGGTTAGATCTCTTGGTTATGGCCATGTTGCAAGATTGGATGGTTGTTAGTTGTATCATGTACCTCATCCCTATTTCCCTCAGAGATGCCGGCCTCTTTAGCCTTGGGGCTAATGGCAGCCAGCACCTGTTTCAGTTCATCCTTCTCAAAGAGGTTTGGTACTTCACCCGAGTTCAGCATGTTATTAATATCCTCCAGGAACTCTTCCACCACAATCTAAAACAGATGAGAAAAACAAATCGCATGGTTAAACAACATCATGTTATTAATATCATGTTAATACTACAACTGGTTGAAAGGTGGTGGTATTGCACCTTAATGCTTGTTGCCACCTGCGTCAGTCCCTAGCACACCTCTTTAGATCAGGGGAGTGAGGTTTACCCATACAGCTCTTACTAACTGACCTCCATTACAATCTTTAGCCTAAGGCTGATGATACCACAGGGCAACTTTTTGAGCATTTGAGAATGGGTAACAAATTTCTATTTCGATACTTTAGCTCCGTCGTGGGCCCTGTGTCTCACTTGGTTGCCTGTTGATGGCAACATTGCCCAAAAAGTTGCCCCGTGTATCATCAGCCTAAACCTCATTCCCGTCCGGGTCACGGCACCAGTCTACTCGCCATGCTATCTCAGAGCAGGATTTGAACCGGCATGGGAGGCAGGCACACTAACAAGGGCGCCAATGACAGCAGCCTCTTGCATCAGACGCTAGCGCACCTCTTGAGATCAGAGGAGTGAGATTTAACTGGCCTCCGTTACATACACTTTTGTACAGTTATGTTTACGAACTCTCTCTGCCTCCCTACATTCATATTTTAAGTGTGATTCACTAGCCAACAGAAGGAAAAAATACTATCTATCAAAAACACTGAAGAGTATTTATTCCCTTCTGTCCATGAAAACACAATAATAAATGACATTTAAAACAGCCTATTCAATCAAACACTCTGATTCTCATTAGTAATTAGCCCTACAGATGGGCACACAAACACAAACCTCACAACGTATATCTCTTGTCTATAGCACCAGCTTGTGTCTGTCTCATTAGGAACTGTTCATTAAATTATTTAGGGGGTCATTACTGCTGCAGAGCCTGTATGCTGAATCTCAAAGCAGTAGAAGTCTCTGCTTTCATGAGACAGTATTACAGCACTGGCAGAGGGCCCGGAGTCATAACAGAGATGACCTACTGTCTACTCTACAGCTCAGAGAAAATCTCTCTGCATCCAGATTCATATCCACAAATCAATAAATCATAACTTGTGAATTGGTTACAAGGAGTTTCGGAGAGGTGTGGTTTTGGGTTACGCTAGGGCAAACATTCCATTTTACAAACTTAAACACACAACAAAATCACTAAAACTTTACCTAACATTAAAATAAAAACAGCAAATTTATCAGCAAATTTCTTTTTGGTTGTACCTGAGTGTCTGTAAAGAGAAACACCATGTCCTGGCCTTCCACACCTGCCATTTTGTAAAGTTTACGCAGGTCTTCGTGGAAGCTGTCATAATTATAACCACGGCTCAACTCAATCTGAAAGCAGCGGTAACCACACATGTGAGCAGCCAAACGTGTTAGAGATTGCTTTCCTGTGCCGCCCACACCAACTAACAGGGCATTTCCACGTTCTTGGCGAATCATGCGGGCGATTCTGTTGACAGGGGAAGAGATGAATGGTAAGAAAAGAAGGTCAATTGGGTGAATGAACAAAACATTCCATTAGTAAACCAATCTAGATGCCCAGCCTGAATGGTGAGGTCATCTGAACACCTGGTTTTGTGATCACCAGATGAAAAGGCAAGCTACTTGCTTACCTAGACACGTGTTCAATGGCATCTTGGAAGAACACAAGCTTGGTTTCCTTGGCAAAGGTCGTGTTGTAGTCATCCAGGTAGTCCTGTAGTACCTGGCGAATCTTCTCCATGTCTGTTAGATCCTCATAGACACGGTCAGCCTTGTCTGCTCCAACCTGAACAGCGTTAATTTAATAATTTAATTTAAAAAATATTAATTAAGCACTGTCATTAAATCAAAAAGGACCATAATCAAAAAGACGAACGACTGTTCTAGCTAACTATCTTTATACGAGTAACTATACTACTGTATTAAACAGTTAAATGTAAACACACAGAAAGAAAATACAAAACAGTGACAGACTGTCAGATGCAAAAAGATCACGACAATCCCCAAAATACTTTTACCTTGATGAAATCTCCAAAAATGATGGGCTGATTCACAAAGAACATCGGCTCTATGTTTATGCTGAAATATTTACCTGTTGGACAAGCAGTTCAGGACATTAATATTTACTGTAGCAAAAGGATGACAGATTGGGGGCAAAACAAAAATAAATAGATCACTCTGACAAGTGACACTGCAAAACAAGGAGAATTATAATATTGCTTTAATCTGACCCACTTTCCTCTATCTAAAAAGTTTAATTTCATAAAATAATAATAATAATAATAAACCTGCTTATTGACTTTTTTGGTCAGTAAATACATTTCAAAATATAATGTATTACAATATTCAATTATTTTATCTATTACGATGTCTGGACTATAAGCTTCTGAAGATTAACAGTGAAAAGGATTCAAGGGTCAGATGCTTACTGGCCATCTCTGAGATCATGGTATGGAAGTAGGTCTTGTCCTCGTTGTTGATGAGTCGATCGTGGAACACACGCTGACACTCGTGACAGAACAAACGGAAGATCTGGGTTTGATCTCTCACTGTAGTTGGCTCACACTGCAACATACCTGCACAGAAACACACACACATGCAGAAGCAGAGAATGATTATGATTTTCTTTAACATTCAAACAGATTCTTCATTATGTCTTTCATTTCATAGCAAGAATGCCTACTAGTAAAAAATCAATTCTGACTCTACAGATCAATGAACAGTAACAGATGAACTTGTCTGTGACCTTTGGTAAAAAAAACATAATCAGATGGGGGCTGTGCAGGTTGGTTTTAGTTTACATTGACAGTATCCCTATTGAGAGTATATAGTTCAGCCCCTGGGCGAGTCCTAAACCATAAAAGAACATTTTAACAACTCACAAAATGCCTATTCAAATTAAGAGAAAGCATTTTTATTGCTAATTTAAGAGCTCCAAAATAAAAGAAGCCCTTTACAAGCCTTTGGTGGATTTAAGCAACAGATGCTAAAGACCCTGGGTAAAATTGTTAAAAGTTGTATTGTTTTGGATGAATTGTGATTTTGGCCAGGTTTTAAATTATTTTAGTACAATATATAAATGACAGTCTTTGTAAATTCTTTGCGATTGTCCTCCTGCCTTAAATGCCCCTGTAGGTACATTTGTCTTTGTTCATTTGTGTGTTTCTTACCCTGGACACATTTAGAGAGGTCTCTAAGGTTAAAAACGTAGTGGGATTTGGCTGGTGTAGGCAGCAGGTCTACACTCATACGATGGTAGATCTCAACAGCAGCATCCACAATGCTGTCAGATGCCTGCTTCACCGCTGTGGGAAACTCAGTGAGGAATCCACCCAAAATTGCCTGCAAACATGCACATACAAGATGTCAGTTTGCACAGCACATGTAGACTAGGCAAGGCAAGGCAAGGCAAGTTTATTTATATAGCACATTTCATACACAATGGTAATTCAAAGTGCTTCACATAAAAGAAAAGAATAATAAAATAAAACAAGGAATTTAAAAACTTTGAAAATGATTTAAAAATTGATTTAAGATTAAAAGGAATTTAAAACAGTTAAGAATAGAAAATGATTATACATAAAATGTAGTGCAATCAGTTTGGACGTTGCACAGTGCTCATTCAATAAATGCACCGCTAAACAGATGAGTTTTGAGTCTGCTTTTAAATGTGACTAATGTTTTAGCACATTTGATCTCTTCTGGAAGCTGATTCCAATTGCGGGTGGCATGATAACTAAAAGCACCTTCCCCTTGTTTTGTGTGAACCCTTGGTATTTCTAACTGACTCGATCCTGATGATCTTGTTAGGATCTAGGGACGTAACTAGGGACAGTAATATTTCTAAGCGTGAAATGTCTGAAGACTTTTGCCACAATGGACAGTTCGAGCATTGACCAGTATTTGCCTGCTCAGGCTCATTGGAAATATGCAAAACTCAAGAACTTATACCTCTCTTGAATATCCCGACTATCTGCAGTTTCCAGTTGAAATGAACACTAGAGGCACACAACTCTGGACACTTTTTGGTTCCTTTGGTAACACTTTATACTTGAAGGGTGTCATATACTGACAGTGACCCTTCTTATTCATGACATGTGTCATGTCATGAATATGAAGGAGGTTTTTATGCATGTTTATGACAACTGTCATTAAGTTTCATTCGCTCAGTTATGTCATTTTTAATGCTAATATGACATTATTTGACCTAACCCTCACCTAACCCTACCCCTAACCCTAACCCCAACCAAACCATATCCCCAACAATACATCTCAACAATGTCCATCTTTGCAGTACAAATTACGAACTGAGCGATGACCTTAATGACGTTGTAAAACATGCATAAAACATTCTATTCATGACATGGCTGTCCTGTCTTGATTATAGAAGGTTTCATGTCATGATTATGGAGGTGTCATGTCAGTCTTATGCACACCCCTTCAAGACGTGTACGTTCCTTTTAACACAAGTAAGATTTACAGGGCCAGAGTTAAGATTAAGAAAGCCTAATTTGTTGCTCAATTCCTTGCACAATATTATGTTATGACTTAACAATTTTAACATACTGTGAAATTTCAAAACTGATACTTTTGAATGTTAGTGTCACATGTACAGCTTCGTATGTATGGGTTTTCTAATGCAGTAGATGTGTTCAGTAGCTCACACAATACAGCACTGCACTTGTGAGGTGAAGCACTCTAGTATGAATTCTGTGAAACTACAGTTTGACAAAACAGTTCAAATCCGTATAAAAGGAAATTAAACTAGCACAGTTGCATCAGCGAATTTGTTTTAATATCATTTTTGCATTTAACACTATCGGGTAGGTTTAGGGTTGGGTTTGGTGTAGGGGTATTTCCAACACGATAGAGCATTAACCTTTTAGCGACACTCCCCAGACTTTTGATTTCTGAACCGCTGCAATACGTACCTGAAGCAACATAATAAAAACACTGCATATGTGACTGTACCAACGTAATAAAAACATGGCCACGGTCACGTATTGAACCCGCGTTTAGCGCCACTCTCTGGACATTTCACTTTGAAACTGCCATGAAACGTGCAGCAAGGTATGTAATATTGGTGTTGCAGAAAAATTGCCACAAGCTTGTATGTCCAAGGTTGGTTTCTTCTCTGAGTCTGTCAGTTCAGAACCATGGACAGCTACAGGTCTCATGCTGTAGTTTCAGAACCCAGGACAGCTCCGTTCCAATACCTAATGAGCTACTCTGCAATTAACTTTCTATATAGGAAGCTACTAGAGATGTGGAAAACTGCATATTTTAAAACTCAACTAGCCGGTGGGATGTCTTAATGAGAAAGTCCAATTACACCAGTGAAGGGTCATGTGTACCGAACACTATTCAGATGCTTAAGGGATTCTTAAGGTTTATTCACATGATACATATTCAAAAACAACTAGACAGACATGCAGCATCATGGAACAGAACAGAACCTGTCATGTATTGTTAAAGGAAATCAGAATTGTTTTTAATTTATTGTTAAAGGTGATTGCAAAAGTGTTAAAAAAAAAAAAAGTAATCCTTTGATTGTTGTAGTGCCTGTGCTTTAAAGCAATAGTTCACCCAAAAAACAAAAATTTGCTAATATTACTCACCATTAGGCCAACAAAGATAAGTTTGTTTCTTCATCTGTAATTTAGCATTACATCACTTGCTCATCAATGAATCCTCTGCAGAGAATTCAAACATCTGATAAAGATATTACAATAATTCACAAGCAATTCGTATGACTCCAGTACATCAATTAACATCTTGTTAAGTGAAAGCTGTGTTTGTAAGAAACAACCCCATCATTAAGGCTTTTCACTTTCAACGGTTGTCCCTAGCCAAAATATGAGTCCATACTCCATAACACTTCCTCCAGTAAAAAAAAATCTATTCCCTTTTGTCTTCTCACATCAAAATCGACCAACATGTCTGTTTGTATTTGTTTCCACTTGTAAGCAGTGCTTGATCTGTGCATTTTTCTCTTCTGATTCAGATGAGATTACTTTTTACTGGAGAAAGTAATATGACAGGACTTGTTTGATGGCCCGATGTTGAGTAAATGTTCAGCTAATTTAAATTTTTGGGTGAACTGTTCCATTAAATTCAATGAATTCAAAACTGCAACTTTTCTGAAAGAATTTTAGCTCCAGTCCAGACAGATATCAAAAGACTTTGACATCAGCTTGTTGTTGATGTAATGCAACACTTTAGTAAGTTTAAGTGTTGAATGAAATACTAATATGCTTATCAATACTTTTTTTCAACTCATCCGCCTATGTTATGTCGCCTACTTTTCAAACACCCGTAAATACAAGTAAAGCATTCTTTCAGAATTAATATACTGTCTAGGTAGGCAGCTCAACAGATTTTGGAACACATTTTAAGTCGGCTCAAGATCATTGCCATTTTCTAAACCAATGGGCTGATTCAGTCTTTGATGTCTCCAGAATCATCAGGCACAGCATGTATCAGCTTTAAAGTCAACATGATGAAACAGCTTTGGCAACCCTTTTACTGTCATACATATATGTGACATAATTACGAGTGAAACTGGATATTCAACGAGAAAAATGTAGGCCAGGACTTGATTTTATCCAGAGGGACATGACTGGATGTTACATAGCCTGGTGGCTGGAGGGGAAATCATAATGTTAACTAAAAAGAAAAGCTGCTTCAGATGCAAAGCATTTATTATATTTCGACATGTTTATTTGGAATAACATGTACCAGTGAAATAAGTACAATAAGACCGAAAACATGTATTAGGAAAGTAAATGGGTCAATTGTGATTTCATGTTAATTTTAAAAGTAAAATGTTCATTCAAAATGAGTGCTACCATATGTCTGACCTTAAAAATCTGCTTGAGGCTCTGCTCAGAGGGCGTTGGGAGGCACAGCATGCTGAAGTGGCGGATAAAACGAGGGGTCACTGGGTTGCGACCTCCACCAGGAGGCGCACAGGCTGCAGCTATGGTCATATCCTTTAGGGAGGAGAAGCAAAGAGAAGAAGGTGAATAAGTGCATAAGAAAAAATAACCAAGGGACATCATTTAACTTTTTTGACACTTCCACTAATCTCATCAAACCTTTACTAGAAGAAATTTATGTAATATTGATTAAAACCCAAATTAGAATGAGACCATTCATGACAGCTGGAAAACTTAATGACCAATTACTCTTCAAATGACAGAAAAATCATTCAGGAAATGTTGCTGTGTCAAAGTCAAAGCAGAGTCATATTCAGCCACCAAAGAGCTACACTAACCCAGATGAGTTTCTCCAAGGGCAAAACTCATTTGAGACTCACAAATCATTCTTTTAATCCTCAGCAGGTTCTTTTCTCATCATATTTCTGTCTTTTATTTATCATAACTCATATTTGAGATATATGAGTATTGAGGTCAACTACATCTCAGATCACCATATTTCTCTGTAACCTTGCCAAATCACATAATTGTCCCTGTTTATATTATGCAATTGTATCTTTGTTTGTACGTGTGTATGTGTGTGTGTTCAACAAGCACAGGGTTTACTTGAAAAACACATAATTAAGAGTCATTCCCGAGGTAAGGCAACATTACAATGAGATCAGCTACTTCAAACATCAAGCATTAGTCCCGCTCATTATATGATAATCATTACAACATACATTATTTTCCATGCCCATAGAGAGAGATAGTGAGGCAGAGAGTGAGAAAATGTTCAATGATCAAAATGCTTGATAAAATTGAAATGTGGTCCCTGAGGTTTCTGCACAAACTACTGGTCTCACAGCAGATGCACAAGATTAGGAATGGAAATCTTAAGGAAAGTAACAATTCTGGTTCTAGTTAACAATTCCTTAATGATTCAATTAATGACTTTTTCAGTAAACCCCGCCCCTGACCCTCAATAATGAATCCTAATTATACAGTGCGATATCAAAACATATATACTATATATATATATATTAGATATATATATCTAATATAGAGAGAGAGAGAGATAGAGAGAGAGAGCTATATCAAAAACATGTTTTTGTTTATTTCTTAGAAACAATACCGGTCATGAATAAGTTACAGTTTTTGATTTCCTACCCTGGCCAGTGACGTGAAACAAGGATAAATCTTTTAATATCTCTGAAGGAATCATGACACATGATTCAATTTTTTTATGTGTAAGTGTCTGTTGCTTACGTGTATCTCCTTCCAGAAGAACTTTTCTCTGTCATAGAAGCCATGGAAGTCCTGGAACTGTCTGAGCAGCTCTATAGGGGGCTGAGAGCCATAACTGTCAAGTTTTGGCATGTTCAGATCATCCACAAACACCACAATCTTTTTATTAGCAGGAGCACCTGAAATACATAAACACACAGATTGTTTTTTTTTTGTACGTTGGATGATGATTTTCAGTATGGCGGTTTATACAACCACCCAAATCATATCTAATGTCCCTTACCAAGTATATTCTTTCTCTTCTTCTCCAGTTTTGACTCAATGATCTCTTGAGTTCTAGCTGATGAAGTTTGGGCTGAGAAGTTGATGTAGACAGGGACATAACCTGCCTTCTCCTGCACACTGTTCAACAATGCCCGTGCCACCACAGACTAAAATGCACAATAAGCCTAGTAAGCAATTTGTAGTGATGAACTACAAATTTACATCACATTAAATACGCACCGCCTTACCTTTCCCACTCCAGTGATGCCCGTAAAGAGGACAGAGTGATTGACAGATAGCAGTTTTTCCATCAGGTATCCGTACCTCACCGTGTCTGTGGTGGGCACCAGCATCTCAAAGAAGGGCATCTCAGTGTTATAACTGAAGCAGGGAATGATCTTCTCCCATGGCTCTAAACATTTAGCATCAAAGTTCATATACACACTCCATAAATCACCTCCACTGGGCAACTGTTATAGAAAGAGAGAGTTTTATTAAAACACAAAATTTGATTTTTAGCAAAATGTCCTAGTCGCTCTTTTGTATGAAATCAAAGTACACTATTTTTAAGAACCCAACCTACCTATCTATCTATCTATCTATCTATCTATCTAGGGGTCTTCTAGTTGATTGCTTTGCAGTAGCCAAAGTCAAAAGATTACTATGATATTCTGGTCTCTGAATATTGCTTGGGTCCTTCAGAGTAACAATCATAAGGGGGTTTGTTTATGTATAATCAACAGTAATAGCAATGCTGTTAACCCACTAGACTCTGAGAATAGAAAAGAAAGATATTTTTCTTCTGGAGAAAATTTATTATAAGAGCAGGTTCTAGCACCCTTGTTCATCTCAAATTCACCACTTCTTTTTCTTCTGCTCTCCACTCCTCCCCTCCTCCCTTGCTCATTCTGTCTTGCTCTGTGGAATACTAATAATGCCACTCTCCACTGCATTCCGACCTTCTGAAATAAATACCACACCTTCCCTTTATCCTTATTCAAATGTCTGGGACATATTGTTTTCCTTCAATCTATTTCTCATTAAATATTCCTAAGGTCACATTTAAAAAAGTAACAGACACATGAGACAGAGAAGACATAGCTGTCTTTATAAAAAGAATTGAACCAGTCAGGTGCTATATATAATTTACGATGACCTCTGAGTCAGGTTAATGTGCTCTTTTCAGGGTCAAAGCCCAGAGGAGGTTTGTAGTGGCTTCAGTGTTCCACATCAGTTATTAAACAGGAATGACTAGCTACTGTATGGTCACTGAGAAAACATTATAATGGGACAAGAGAAGAAAAAATATCATTACCATTTGGATTATGTAAAATTATAAAAACACAATGGCTGCAGATCTGTGAAGAACCAAACCTGTTCCTCCAAATCTTGTAACACATAATGGTGTCTTTTTCTGAACAAAATGCTATGAAGCTGATATGATTGTCATAAATTATGACAATAAAAGAGAAAGTCCCCATTATTGTGTATTAATTGATAAAAATGATCCATAAATGTAAGCATACTTAATCAAAATGATCTGAAGTATATTTCAGTGTATATAAAATGTACCTTTGCATCACCGTTGCCCTCAAACTGCTGCCTGACGAATGTGTCGAATGTGTCCCAGTGGCTGTCAATCAAATTTCCTCCCAGTGCCCACAGGTAGCAGAACACAAACGTCTGACACAACATACTGTTCAACTTACTGGCCTCCTGCAAATACATACACAAAAAAGCACACACAAATTTAAAAGAAAGCAGACAAAGCAAACAGTTGGATACCATCATACTGCCATTTCTAACAACTGCAGAACTACTGTACATCGATATGAGTGTGCAGTAGTTTTTGGGTCTGAATGTTCTGAACTGTGCCAGTCCAGAGTTTTGATTCATGATACTCAACTTGCAACTCAAGTTCACTCCTCTCTGCATCCTTATATCTCAGTGAAACCTGAGATATGCTTATGCTTAATGGAGTAATGGAGCAGGAAAGCATGTATGTCTGTACTTAAATTGGTTTATATATTGAACATTACTTTTTCAGTAGGTAAAAAAAAACATTTACATAACATTATTAATAATTTGATTTGTCTCAGTACAGTAACAGTATAAAAGCCATTTAATATCACAAAAGACATTTGTCTTTATAATATAACACCTTTTTTCCCACATAGTATATATGGGTCTTTGCACATGTGAATATATAGCATTTATATTTTAAGTAGGGGGTCATTTGAGATGATTTTTGTTATGTTTTTTAAAAAGTCTATTGTGTTTACCAATGCAGTATTCATTTATATCAACTGTAATATTGTGAAATTTTATTACAATTTAAAATAAATGTTTTCCTTTTAATATCTATTAACTAAAATTTATTTTCCCTCTAACTATTCCAGCGGAATTGTAGGCAGCCATTACTCCAGTCTTCAATATCTCATGTTTCTTTATAAATCATGATAGCATGCTGATTTGGTGCTCAAAAAATAGTTCTAATTATTATCAATGTTAAAAACATTTTTTTAAACCAAGACACATTTTCAGGATTCTTTGATGAATAAAATGTTAAAAAGAACAGCATTTGATTGAAATGGAAATATTTTTTTAACATTATGTCTCTTTTGATCAATTTAATTTTAACTGCAGGAAAGCAGGTTTGACGAATCAGTGGTCTGGCGTCTGCAAGTTAGAATCCTAAAAACACCTTTGCTCATGTGCAAACAAGTGCGTGCACAACCGCGGATGATTCATTTTCCACTCACGTCGAATCTGGGGTGTGCGATATACATTATATCTTCTGCGATAATATGGTAAGGGTTGTGATGTGCAATCTGACATTATCAAGTATATCGCCAATTCACACACATAGAGTGCATGCACGTGATTTAAAACTCAAAAATGTCTTTAACATTATAAATCAGACATCCTGCCGAAGCTTTCTAACATGTGTTAGGTTTTGGTGATAGTTGAGATGCATTATACCATTTTAAGGTTAGGGGCTCCATCGCTGAACAGTAATGCCTCCAGTAGGCAGCAGAGGGTTGTGACTTTACTGATGTCCACCTGTGCAATGGCCTGCACACAGTGCTTTGATACAAACTGCAGGCCTTTCTCCACATATTGTTCAAACAGCTCCATCAGATATCCACGTACAGGCTCTGTAATCTAAAAAACAAAATTTCTGAGATGGCGATAGTTCTACAGGTCTAAAAACCGAACTAGAAAACACTCTACAAACAAAATGCATATTGCTTATGAAACTAAAACTCCTTCTAATGCTTCTAATAAGAACTCTGAGAGTTTTAAAGGCTTCACCTTCTCTGCAAAACCTGTGAGCCACGTCTGAACGTACGGCATCCACTTAAGCTCCTCTGGGTCAATGTACACCATCCCACAACGGCTTACTGTGGCAGGAGACGCCACTGCCAGGTCCTGAACCTGATTGAGAAAGCGTAGAATGTAAGTGTGCGTGACTAGCCTCTAATTAAAAGCAGAAAGTGTGTGTGGAATTCAACAAACAGGTGCACATTTGAGCATCTCACCTCAAACATCATGTGTATGGAAGGCGTGAGCTTGATCCTTTCACTGTTGGCCAAGCAGAGCATCTTATTATCATCCAGCACCGTGTTCATGTTCTCGATCCACAGTGCATCCACCGGGCCGTCACTGATCACCCATTTGTGGTCGTCACTGAAGTCCTGGACTGCTGCCCGCACACAAAGCGCCATAAGACCGTCCCGCCATTCAAGCGTCAGGGGGTTCACCTCCCCGTAAAGCTCGCCCATGCTCACTGACTTTGGGTTGAGCACATAGGTCTTAACAGGGCGGTAGAAGGGATTTTGGAGGCCAGCATGATACAGGGTATCCAAGGTGTCTGCTAGCACAAGGTAGACAGTGGTTTTGCCGCTTCCAGTGGGCCCCACGAGCATTACCCCATGGCGGACTAGCATGGTCTCGTAGAGTTGGATGACCTTGCTTATGATGCTTGGGAGGGGCTGGAGGGAGCGTTGGCACAGGGATGAATGAATGGTGGACTGCAGGACACCATAGTCATGCTCTGGGATGGTGACGCCAGGGAAGAGGTCTGACAATATGCCACTTAGGGAAGAAAAAGAAGGAGTTAGGGATCCACACATATATACAGTATTTGGACCTGGACTGAATTTACCTGAATCACGTCTTAAAATATCAAATTATCAAAAGTAAAAACCTGCCCAGATGTTTATAGCTAAAGAAATGAATTGTATGACAAATAATCACATGGACACTCACATGAGATGGATTTTATTCTACATAATGGTGGCTCCCCCTCGTGGTGGAGATCATATGATCAAGTGAAATGACTACAGTACTCACACACACTTTCGTAGCTTTGCAATTTTTTTATATTAGTTATTTATATATATATTAATATATATATATATATACTATAACCTAACCTTAATCTTACACACCCTCTCCAGGGTTATTAGAGTTAGGGGGTTATCAGAGCCATAAAAACATTTTGTTACTTGAAAATTAACTCTATTTTCATTTAGTTTAATTTGATGTTCACTAAAATTGCAAAATTGAAACAATAAAAATTAATACAACGATTAAATGACAAAAACAAAATTACTAGAAATTTAAGTAAAATTAAAATGAAGACAGAAAATATAAAAATAAAAATGTATTCAAAATAAACACTCTAACAGCTTCTCAATGTTACTAAAAATCACTGCTAGCGATAACTCTGACAGAAAACTTTCTGCATGCCATTTTTTTTAAACAAACTTAATTTATATCTATACTGTTTTTACATATGAGGACATCGCTAAAATTAGGTTTTGGAAAGATTTGGCAGATTTAGCTCACATGTGACACTGAAGACTGAAAATTCAGCTTTGATATCACAGGAATAAATTACATTTTTAAATATATTAAAATAGAAAGCAGTTGCTTTAAATTGCATTAAGATTTCAAAATAATGCTGTTTTTATGGTATTTTTGATCAAATAAATACAGTCTTGGTAAGCATGAGACTTCTTTCAAAAACATTTTAAAAATTGTATGTGTTGTAAACAATGAGCGGTCACCTGAAAAGCACTGCATCATCTTTGAGGAACTTGGGCAGGTTTGAGTCTCGCAGAGCTCTGATCAGCACAACATCCTCGCTCAATTGAGGGTTTTCTCTTTTTAATGACCTGCACACACATAATACATAATATATTAAAGGTTGTCCAGAAAATGTGAGCATGAACACACAACCAGCAGCACAAAACAATTGGACTTACTCAGTATTTCACACTGAATACACACAGGTAATCACACAATAGATCTTACTATAGATGGAGTTCACAAATCAAACAAGAATTGTACATTTTCTGAAGAAAATGGGAGTGATGCTCTGTGAGTGCTCTGTGTGAGTGCTTTTAGTGCAATGCTATGTGGTTGCTAGGGTGGAAAATATGAGGTAAGTGGTGCTTGCCTGCCACAATATTTGGATGTTGGACGTGATTTTGCTAGGGTGGTTGCTAAGGCATTTCTAGATGGTTGCTATGTGGCTGCTTCCTGGCTTAAGGTTTTTTCACACATTATAATGTCTATCTTCAACAACCTGCACAATTTGATGTGTTATTCTTGCCTTGGTAAGCACCACTAATTAGTATTGTGTGAATCACAAAGACTATTAAACAACCTGTATTAACTCCATATCAGTACTTTACACAGAATATAGTGCTCACATTTACTCTCTTTTAAACACACTTCCCTACAGTTGTTCATATATTCTTCATATAAATAGTTTAGTAGCCTAAATCACATTGATTTAAAGGCAGACCTTTTAAATCACTGAATCACACAATGAAATAAAGGGACACTAAAGTGAATTTATGCTGCATATAAAACCTGAGTACCAATAAAATGTGCCAGTGACATGATGCTGACATGCACGCACACACACACACACACACACACACTTAAGTAAATACAAGTGAGGTTACAGCCGTACAGCCACTGATCTAAGACCAGGGCTAATGAAGATGACAGTCGTACCAAATGGACCTAAATTATCTGCTTAGAGGTTTCTTACACAGCTGTATTTTATCAGTCTTTACTCCAAAGGCAACACCAAGTGGCTCATTCATGACAGTGACTGAGCATGTGCAAATTAATTCTCAATCAAATACTGACTTGTTTATAAAGCAAAGACCATAAACATGTTAGAAGACCCTAAATAAACACATCTCAATAATGTAGGACTGTTTTATGTCATTTATACAATACCATTCAAGAGTTTGGTATCAGTATTTTTTTTAAAGAAATTAACTGGTTTATTCAGCAGGCTGCGTTAAATTAATGAAAAGTGAAGAAAGATTTATATTTCAATAAAATGCTGTTCTTTTAAACTTTTTATGTATCAAAGAATACTTAAAAAAAGTACTATGCTTTTCACAAAACGTATTAAGCGCCACTGTTTTCAACATTAGGAACAATTAGAAAAGTTTCTTGAGCCCCATATCAGCAATTCAAATGCTTTCTGAAGGATCATGTGACAGTGAAGAGTAATGGTTTCTGAAAATTCAAATTTGCTATCACAGAAATAAAATGCATTTTTAAATATATTCAACTAAAGAAACGGTTATTTTAAATTGTAATAATAATTCAAAATAGTATTGTTTGATTGAATAATGCAGCCTTGGTGATACTTCTTTCAAAAATATTTTTTACAAATTGTACCGACCCCAAAATCTTTAATGGTAGAGTTAGTCAATGTTAGATTAACAGAGAATCGTTGAGTAATGTGAAAATGTGTTTGTGCTCTGTCTCACCCTGCCATGACCAGTACAGATTTGACAGCTCTCATGCCAAAGTCATAGTGATCCTGCTGAGAGAGCTGCTCACTGCAGAGCTTATACATCTGAGTCATCTTTCTCGCAAGAGTCTTACTAGATTCAAAGCCCTCAGAGTACAGGACCACCTACATGGAGAGAGAGGTTTTAAGGTTAAAGATATTGTAGAACTGCCTGGGCTGTCAGATTAAGACATGCTAATGTTGAAAGACTTAATATGACCCATGTAACTTCTCTAAACAGATATCCTCTAAAGCTGTGCTTCCTAAACCACTTTTGTTTCGGGGCTACAGAGGACTTCCAGAGTTCCCTAAAAGTGTTTTGTTACTTTATGTATGTTTACTTTGTGGGGTTTTGGGGGTTTTTGGGAATTGGGAAAAAAACAACTATTTATTATATATATATATATATAGTATATATATATATAGTATATATTATCAATTGGATTTTGGCCCTTTATAGTAAAAGGTCTGGGCACCTATGCTCTACTTGCTCCTAATAGTTCAATCATTTTGTCATTTTACACAGGAAATATAGTGTGTTTTTAAGTTAAAAGTACATTTAACAACCAGTCAATTGTGGAAATTCACAAACAGGAAATTACAGCGGTAGGACACCAGTTTCCTCGTTGTAACACAAAAGAACAAACAAAAGCTTTTCACACATCACACACCTCAGCGATAAGAGTGTAGTTGGGCACCATCATGGCTATGGGTCTGAAAAGGGCTTTCAGGTTGTCAGGGAGTTCAGTTCTGCCAGCGTAACCGGGGTTCATAGTGATGAAAGCAGCACAGGTCATCACCAATTTTATCTCTCTCCCCTCAAACATGAACCGAGGTAGCTGCCGAACACAAACACAATCTAGACACATGCAGTTGCACATAATTCCTGTATAACTGATCACAGTTGAGATTGTTTATTATCTTTATTATCTTTGTTTATTATTATTACATGTATACAGTATGTGAGTGTGTATGTGCATTACCCTGGCTGCCTTGGCGTTTCTGATAGTAATGAGCTGCTGAGCGATGACTGACAGCACCTCGATGTTGATGCGATTGAACTCATCAAAGCAGCACCAGGCACCAGACTGAGCTAAACCGCTGAAGAACGTCCCCATCATCTGAACACACAAATGCAATATACTGTAACACTTGCAGCAAACTGAACACTGAACCCTCCAAATGCTTAAAATGAAAATAGAGCAGTATATAGCATACAATAAAACAGAGCTATATATACTTGTACCATAACACTGCCACAGCATGAATATTAACGTAGTAACTTATATTAACTATATCAACTTTTTTACAACTTAAAATTAATGCATAAGAGTCTTTTGCATCATTTGCAGTGTCTCATGCATGACACAATGATCTAAAAATGTGGCATTCAAGTTTAAAATACTTCAACTTAAAAAAAACAAGTTTGTCCATTTCAAGTTTGGTCAACCTGTAGTTTCCCCAATGTGTCAATTCCAAAATCAAGTAAAAGCCATGTCAATGATTAATGCAAATACTGTAAGTAGATAGACATTGACAATTACTTGACAATTACCCAACATATTATTGTATTATACAAGTGTACATATCATTTACTTTCAAGAAATTAAATTATACATATTATCATACATACTGGCCTCTGGTCACTCAGCTCCTTAAATACTGACATAATATAATATTGTTTGGTGTTTTAAGAACAACAGTCTTTACTATTATTACTGCACACAAAGCATGGCAAGACTTTGTTAGTGAAGATAATAGTGGGAGAAGATCAAAAGTGAATGATCGAATATTAAGAAGGATTGTATCCAAACAACACAGAAATGCTACAGCAAAAGTGACAGCAAACCTCAATATTTACTGTACCTTGAATACCCTTTTTCCACAAAAAAACTCAGACAACTCCACCAAGCCAACATACAGTACATGAAAAATCTGCAATTGCTAAAACATTAATCACAGACAACAATGCTATAATGTGGAAAAAGATGGAGTCATGATCATGAAACCTGGACAGTTGGAGCACCAAGATGAACTTCAACATTTGCCCTGGCCAGTTCAATCACCTGACTTGAACATTTTCAAACCATTATGGACAGTTTTAGAAAGAGGAATAAGAAGATTCCCTCCTCCAACACCAATTGGTAAAATGTTCTGAGAGAAGACGAATCTATTCGAAAAACTTTGGAAGCTGTATTAAAGGCAAATGGTAAAACATCTTAATAAAGAAATGTTGCCTACTTCCCAGGTGTTCACATTATTTTGTCCAAACCCTGTAGATAAAATAACAACTGAAAATATGAAGAATAGTGATTAATTGATTTCATACTGTTTAATAACAGTATACTGTTCCACAGGATGACATTCTCACATGCCCCCCATCTGAACCACAGCAATAACAAACCCCAGCCCAGAAAACCCGTAGGCAAAGGAATGATCTACAGAAAGAGCTACGTATATGGTAAAATAATGTTCCAGTAACAGAATAAAAAATACCAACCATTAACAATGACTATGATTGTTTTTAAGGCCTAGTCAGACAGTGACATATGACAACCTACAGCAAACACTAAACACTGGCCATAAATAAAGAGATAGATGTTTCAGACAGATGTCTACAGTGGTTTTCATGTACTGCACAGAGAACACAGGGATCTTCTGCCTCCTAGTGACAGATACAATGAATTCCCTATAATTTGACAGGAAAAAAGAATATCTCTATCTCATATTGGTTGTCTAGCTGCTTAACAAATTAATGAGGAAAACGAAAATAGAAGTTGGACTGGCAGAGAGACAGATTCACACCTTATAGTCGAGTCCATCTGAGCAGTTAAAGACCACACACTGGATTGCCAGAGCTTTCGCGAGGTCTTTAGTAGTCTCAGTTTTGCCTGTACCAGCTGGACCTGCAGGAGCTCCTCCCAGATCTAGCTGCAGCGCTCCCATCAGGCAGAGGTAACATCGATCCTAACATAAAAAACAAATAGATACGCAGTTCACACACACCTCATTAGCACACTCATGCTCCTTAATAACTCATACACACAACACTGACATAGATCCATGCATAAACTGATACATTTACTTGTTATTTGCACTTTAGTATGAGTGGTTAAACTGTTATTTCTTATGCGTGACATGTGAAAAAATGGAATCTGATGTTTGACGCAAGTTTAGCAGGTTTAGGGTCAGAGGCCGGATCGGAAAACAAACAAGGGCAAAAAATACAACCCAAACTGACAAAAAAAAATTTTAATGTGGGGGCAAAAAATGCCCCTGCAGTGAATTACATAATCAATTTCAATCAAAATCAATCATGAATTTAAAATTAAAATTCTATCACAGCTTTATTGTTTTTGATAATATATTGTGCATTATTTACAGATACTTTTGATGTTGATTTGATGTTTGATTTTTTTACTTTATACTGAACATTAGAATTTATATAAAGTAAAAGCAATCATTATTCAATTGTATGCAAATTTATTTACATTAAGTACAATTCAAATGTATTCGAAATAACTGGGAAAAATTCTATGTTTTACAGCATATGTTTTAAATACACTATCATAAAAAAGTGCATTTATGTACCGTCAGTGGAGTGATCACCAAACGAGGACACGCTCCCAAATATTCATATCCATAGACATATTGAGAGAGAGCCATCCGAGCCACACAGTCATCCAGGTCCACATCCCAATAATACCGCAGCTGCCTCTGCCAATCGAAATTATCACTGGAGTCCACCTACAAACACACACACACACCATAACCTCTTGAACTATCAGACATGACAGGTAAATAATTGGCATTTACATTATGTATTATAGTAGTTCTAAACTGCCTGGTCGCAGGTTTATTCTGATACTGTTGGACGGGGGGTACAGTACAGTTTATGCTGCTAAATATAAATAAAAAAATAAGCATACAATATGATACCATCAAAAAGAATCCAATGCCAGTAAGTTATCTGGTTGACACTCCAACATAGTAGGTAAAAAAGATAAGTGTTACACACCCCAGTCTGCAGGAAGCACCGATCAGCACTAAGTTGTTTTTATAAGCTTTTTTATGGTTATGTTACAAACTCTTTCTACATGTGTATTTTAAGTGATTTGTTGTCTAAAAAAAAATAAACACAAAAGTTAAAGATGAATTTGATTAATAGATTATTTAAAGGTATAATTCACCCATAAATTGAAATTCCTGAAAATGTACATACTCTCAGGCTATCCAAAATGTTCATTTTAAACTATCGCTTCTGGCCAAAATACCATAATAACACTGGACTCCATAATCCATAATAAAGCTTCCTCCAGTAAAACGGTACATCCCCCTGTTGTCCTCTCACATCAAAATCCAACGACATATAGTTGTATTTCACTTTCAAACAGTGCTTGAACTGTGCATATTTTTATCCTGATTCAGACGATATGGCTTTTTCACTGGAGGAAGCAATATTATGGATAGAAGACATGTTAGCTGGAAGCAACATTTTTAAGATGTTAATTGAATCAGTTATTCTTTTGGCCATGATAATCTTGTAGAGAAAATATAATATTGTTACAGCTGATCTATTGCAAAGAGGTCTAATTTTTTTGGTCTCTATGTGATATGAAGGAAATACACAAACCTTTTCTCTGACAAGCTCTGTGACGATGTCTCTGGCGTGCACATCTATGGTGATGAGAGCTGTGATGATGTTCCGATGAAGACTGGGCAAATTCCCACGGACCAGAGCAGCAAGAGCATTCAGTCTCTATTTGTACACATAAAGACAGAAACACACATACAGTATATGTAAAAAAGCACACAAATGTTCTACACATACTAAATTGTAAAAGGAAAACAAATCAATATGAAGGTACATCATTTGGTCTATGAAAGCTATATGTTGTCACCTCAAAGTTGGTGATCTCAAATTCTTGTAGCGCTTGATAGTGGTCATGATCTCCCTCTAGGCAGTTGTCCATGTCCCTGCACCACATGAGCTGAGAAATGGTCAACACCACCTGCAGTAAAGCGTAGGAGAGAATTGCTCATACACTCAGATATGCACATAAACAATCCCACCAAGATAAGTACAAACCTGTGAGGGATGTCCAGCCACAACCCACTCCACTCTGGGTTTGCTCTGGTAGTCAGCAATTGCAGCCTTACTAAGCCTCCTAAGAGAGGAAAACATCGCCTCCTCCACCTTCCCCAAC
This sequence comes from Sinocyclocheilus anophthalmus, assembly GCA_018155175.1. Lineage (NCBI taxonomy): Eukaryota > Metazoa > Chordata > Actinopteri > Cypriniformes > Cyprinidae > Sinocyclocheilus > Sinocyclocheilus anophthalmus. Next base: position 193,409 of record JADLZN010003714.1, read on the forward strand.
CAGTCCTCTACATTTCCACGAGCCTTCAGGCCTTTCCCCAGTGCCACCTACAGCACAGACACACACATATATATTTTTAACATTATCCTCTTTTATTGTATAAATCCTTTCTATTTGGTCCATGTCATTTTGTATAATTTGTCTTCTAGTTTTTGTTTTCAAGACGGAAAAACAAATCGCTCATTCATCATTTATAACATCTGCGTACATTTTGACCATTTCATGGAATAATGAGAAAGAAAAATAGGGCTTACTTCTGTGTACAGTAATACCCAAACATTTCACTTCTATCCAAAATGACAGAACAATTTTTATTGCATTTATGAATGGGAAATGAAAACATTATTTAACGTTATTACATATAAAAATATATGCTAAATCCTTTCCAAACAGAAAATGAAATGGTCAAAATGTTCACTTACCATGAGAAGGGTTGAATATGTGATAAATGGATTGCTTATATTTTTCATTTTAAAGACAAAAATGAAAAATCTAATTAACCAAAGGTACACTGAACCTATTTGTATTGAATTTGTCTTATATGAAAAGAAAGAAAAGAAAAGAAAAGAAAAGAAAAGAAAAGAAAAAAAAAAGAATTCACCTTTTCTCCCTCAGGTGACACCATGGCTAAGATGTCATTGGTGTACTGTGTTTTTTCACCAGTCTCGCCCTCTCCAGGGGTAAGAAGGCCGAACTCCAGCTGGGATATTGCATCAAAACACTTCCTCAGATGAGGCTGCACAGCCTGAGGGTTCCGCGTCTGAGCCAAAATCTCCAACAGTTCATCATTAGACAAGAAGTAGAACCTAAGCCACCCAGAAAAGTGAGTTAAGTCATGGCACAGCATCTAGAGAAATCAGCATTCTGATGAGAAACTGCTGTGCGTGTACGTAGGCACCTTGGGAAGACAACTCTCTTGGACTCCAGGTAAGCCTCCAGGCATTTCTGTATCCGCTCCAGGAGTGCATTATTATTTTGGAAAATATCCAGAAGCCCTGAGGAGACAGATTAGAGGGCAACATTGGTGAAAGTCATTTATAATTTACGCTATTGCATTCATTGTTTCATTTTACCTACAGCTTTCGTTTTTCATGCACTAATTTGCAGAAAAAACTCTTCTGACACTGAACAAGAATTTTATTTTTAAAAGTATATGTGTTCATCTAATGTTCTGAGATGTTTCCTGAGCTACATCCTGTCAGACCTGTTTGTGTGGCAGCACGCAGGGCATTAGGCAGGCGGTTGACCTTCCTCATGATCTCTTTCCAGGACTTGTCCACTTGAAGGAACATCTTAGACTCAGCAGGCAACTGCCTCTGGATGTCAGGAGCACTGAAAATACTCTCAAGATAAAGCCAGCTTCTCTGACATGCCAACCACTCATCCTAGGAACACAGCAGAAAACAGTCAGAGATAGACTAATATCTGACATAAAAAAAAAATTTTTTTAAAAAGGGGGTTTTAGACGATCATCACTCAAAACAAAAAACAAAACAGAACAAATCAAAATCCAAAAACTAAAACCAAAAATTATCTGGCTGTGGTTTTGAAGTGATCACCACTCTGGTGTGATTACCAAGGACTGGCTGAAGAGAGAAAGCTGTCTCTGCCACTTGTCCACTCTGGCCTTGATGGGGCCTGCGTAACGGGATGATGCAACTGTGGCCACATTGACTATACTGTCATCGAGAAGCACCTAGAGGTTTTACATTCACACAGACATATACACAGACAAATGTTCATAAATGAGAAGACATCTCTTCTGTATTAAACTCAGGCAAGGTTAGGGGTGGGTGATATGGCAAAAATATCATGATTTTTTTTTTTCAGAAAAATCACAATTCACAATTTTAGCACGATTCTTTGTCTTGTTGGTTTTACTAAGTTGTCTAAAGAGTACAGCCAAACTAATTTCCCTACTTTAAAAACAAAGCCTTACAAGGTAACAAAATCTAAAATAAAAAAGAATGGCAAAGACATTCAAGCCAAAGAGGGTGAAGATAAAAATCTTCATCATTATTTAATCTTTGTTATTAAAATATAAGAACAAGATACACATTATAAATACATATAATATAAAAATAAAACAAAGTGCTTTATTTTTCAGGTACAGTAGGTGTATTTAGCAGTAGGATTAAAGAAATTGAATTAACAAATGAAGAGTTCATTCGCAAAAACAGAACTCTTTTTCAAAAATCATGTTTTTTCATTGTGCATTCCAATTAATCTCAATCAAACTGCAGTTGGGTTATTTAGATTAGGTTAAAAAATAACTAAAAATACAGCTAACACAATAAAACACAATAAAAACATGATAACATAATTTTAAAAAACATGATATTTGAAATTTAAAAAAAATGTTATCTGTTTTTGCAAAAAAAATTATTCAAATATAAAAATAAAGCACTTGTATACACTTCACTGTATAAATTACACATCGATTCTTATTCAAGAAACTGTATTAAAGTTCTTCAGTCACGAGCAGTAAATTAGTTTTATTAACTCATTTACTTTATTAATTGTTTTGTTGTTTTATTAACATTAAAGGAAGAGTTCACCCAAAAATGAAAATTCTATCATAATTTACTCAACCTCAAGTTGTTCTAAACCTGAATGAGCTTCTTTATTCTGTTGAACATAAAAGTTATTTTGAAGAATGTGGGTAACCAAACAGTTACTGGTCCCAAGTGACTTCCATAGTAATTTTTCCCCTACTAGAAAAGTCAATGAGAACACAGGAAACTGTTTGGTTACCCACATTCTTCAAAATTCTGTTCTTTCTTGTTCAGGTCTTTGTCTTTTTTATTTCTTTCTTGTTCAGCACAAGAAAGAAATTCATACAGATCTGGGACAACATGAGAGTGAGTAAACAATGGCAAAATGTTTATTTTTGGGTTAACTATCCCTTTAATGCAATAGTAGCATGTTTAATACTATCACTTTAAGACCTACACGCATCTGTTTCTCTCTCAACTGCTTACTTTCACTTTAGACATAACCAACTGTGTTTATATGTAAACCTTGTGTGTTTTTGACAGTATTAGCGCAATCAGACGCGAAAGATAACGTTTGACAGGCTTTTTAGTGTGCGTGTGCTTCAGCAAGCGAATTAAATGTTTAACCGGCACAACAAACGCTGACGTGTTTGTTGCCATTTGTCTGTGTGGTGTGAATTGGCCTGTACAGTATATTGAGACGGAGGCGCCAGAACTGCAACTGATAGAATGTGTGCTGTAGCATGATACCATATTTTTTCAAAAGCAGATTATGAAGTCGATCAAAAATCGTGATCTCACACACCCCTAGGCAAGGTTAGGGTTGGAATCAATCAGAATCAGAAACAATCAGAAACTCTGTAATACTCTGAACAATGGTTCTGAGTCTGACACACTCTTACCTGAATATCATCAGTTCCCCCAAGGATAAACACATCCTTGGAGTCCCGATGGGGCAGAACCACAAACTCTGTCGTCTTCCAAGATTCTTCAATCTATAAATAGTATGAGTGTGTCAAGCTGAATGTAAAGACATGCATAAACGTTATTAAATGAGAATGATAAACATAGATGTCACCTTTCTCAGAATGTTCTCCAGAGATGCTTCTCCTGAGGCTTGTGCTGACACCTGAGAGTTTGAGAGGATTCATGGAGTTAAAAGAAGAATTCTCAGCACCTATACACTGATTTACTCTTTCCTGTCAGGTTGCACCTCAAAACCTAGTTAGTGAACTGTCTACCCAGACAGCAAGCTGAAAATTTGGACTGTGTCTATTATGCCTAGAAATGCTGTCTAGGTAAGTACATCTGTGGATATTGAGAGCCTCTGTGTTTCACTCACCTCCTGTATTTGTGGTCCAAAGTGGAAGATGTTGAGTTCTTGCAGGTAAGCCAGAGTCAGTGGCTCTTCTAGTAGGCTGGAATCCACAATGTCCTCCAGCATTTCCCAGTGACGAGCTTTCAGACATGGGTTACGCAGGTCCGTGATGACTGGCAGCTACACAAACACAGAATATGAAATATGCAGGTGCAATCCTCAAAAGTGACATTAAAGACATTCATAATGTTATAGAAGTTTTCTATTTTAAATAAACAATTTTCTTTAGAACTTTACACTCATCAAATAATCCTTAAAAATCCCTCACATTTGATAATAATAAGAAATGTTACTTGAGCACCAAACTAGAATGATTTCTGAAGGATCATGTGACACTGAAGAGTAATGGCTGCTGAATATTTGGATATCACAAATATATTTGAACAAATATGAATATTTGAATAAATTACAATTTAAAATATAGTAAATAAATTCATTGAAGTTTTAAACGGTAGTGTACTTCTAAAACTGCACTTTGTCATGGGGTTTAGACATTTTCCACAGTCCAAATGCAAAATACAGCAGTTGACTTCAAACAAGGAAACTGTTGAAGAGCAATGACACTCTAGCATTAATGCCAACCTCACACACCTTTTCTCGCATGCTCTCCACATTCTCTTTGAGGCAGGGCACCACATTGTTTTTTGGCAGTCCTTTCTCCAGCTGGCTGACATATTTGGCAAACTTGTTCACCTGCCTGCTCAGCAATTCTGGGTCCAGCTCATCAAACTTATTCTGCATCAAAGAGATAATTGACCATTTGACATTTAGAAGACACTTTCATTCAAAATGGCTTCCAGCACAACATTTACAAGGACACTTCACCTGAAGCTATCTAGAATAAAGTGCCTACTTTAAGGCCGTAATTAAGACAACCATAAGATTTTATCTCAGTAACACTTAAGTTGCTGTATCCCTACTCCTCAATACTTTTGAACTGGACTTCAACCTTTGGGATTGGAGATTTTTAAGTGCTTGCAATCACCCTCAAGAAATATACTATACAGTTTAAAATGAGTTAAATCAATAAGTATCATTTTATAGTGATGGGCACTAAACAGCTTCAAAACCTTTGTGAATCATTTGTTTCGTATCAAACAGCCAAAGTCATGTGATTCAATGGTTGAAATATTTCAATGGTTTGCTGCTGGGGGGGCGATGATTTTGTGAACCCCAAACCAGTGCCTACATTGTTTTTATCTAATCTCAGATCAGATTTATGAATTGTTGACATTTTTAATGACACATTTGTATAATAAAAAATAAGAGTTGTGGTTAATAGTCTCTTATTGGCCTGTTTAACCAAGCTCCCCATAAAACAAACAAAACAAGTCCTGTAAAATAATAAAATACAATGATAAGACAACTTTAATTGCATTAGTGATTTTGTCAATTTCATTTAATAGATTACACTTTTAATATTTTTTTTGCAATTGGTTTGTTTTCATAGCAATTTACAAACCCAAATTTTGGACCAAAGACATCCTCCAATGTGGCATTTTGAGCGCTTCAAAAAAGTGAATCATTGATGTTTATATTTAACAATTGGTTCAATTAATTCAAAGTTTCAAAGAGTTTCATATGTGACCCTGGACCACAAAACCAATCATAAGGTTCAATTTTTCGAAATTGAGATTTACACATCATATGAAAGAAAAAAAATTAAGTACCATGTATGGTTTGTTAGGATAGGACCATATTTGGCCGAGATACAACTATTTGAAAATCTGAGGGTGCAAAAAAAATCAAAATATTGAGAAAATCGCCTTTAAAGTTGTCCAAATGAAGTTCTTAGCAATGCATATTACTAATCAAAAATTAAGTTTTGATATATTTACAGTAGGAAATTTACTAAATATATTCATGGAACATGATCTTTAATTAATATCCTAATGATTTTTGGCATAAAAGAAAAATCAATCATTTTGACCCATACAATGTATGTTTTGCTATTGCTACAAATACCCCAGTGACTTAAGACTGGTTTTGTGTTCCAGGGTCACATTAATTTAAATCTCTAAACAAAAATAATTGAAGTACAGTTGTTGTAAATTATACTACACTTCAATTTGCAGTTTAAATCTAAGGAGTTATGGTGTTTCTCCATTAAGTGGATTTAAGTGAAAGGGAAAAATTCAAATGCTTCAAAAGTATTAAAAAATGACCTGCAACCAGCTGTTCTCAAGATTTTCCCATTCTTCCAGAGAGTCCCACAGTAACTGTTTCAGCTTCACTTCAGCGGTCAGTTCCTCTAGAGCTTCATATTTAGTCACCTCGACCTGAAAAAACAGACAAGGGTTAGTATAACTCGTGATGGCCAGCCAGACAAGGTGAAAACAAAAAAATAAATAGATAGGGGCAGGGCTAGTGGACATATAGACACACTGACTTTAAAGTTCTTCTGGTAGGTTTTGTATTTGAAGGCTTGAGTCTGCAGCTCATCAATAGAGATCTGAATATCTCCCAGCAGTCGGCGTATGTTAGAGCGATCTGCGTCGATGTCAAGGAGCTGACTGTTCTGGAGAGACAAAATCAAAAAGACACAAATGTAGACTGAGTTATTCAGCTGTAATTCACATTTGACCAGTTAAGTACAAAAAGTTAAAGTACTGTTGAAAAAATTGGGGTCAGCAAGATTCTTTTAATGCTCTTCAAGCATTCATTTGATTTTTTAAAAATCAGTAAAGCTGTAAATATTATTGCAATTTAAAATTGTTTTCTATTTAAATATATTTTAAAATGTGTCACATGATTGTTATATGCTGATTTGGTGCTCAAGAAACATTATAGTTGTTATACTTTGATGAATAGAAAGTTCAACAGCATTTATGTAAAATATAAATCTTTTTGTAACAAAAGTATGTCTTTACTGTCACATTTGATGAATTTAATGCATCCTTACTGAATAAAAGTATTAATTTCTTTCAAAACAAATCTGCTGACCCCACACTTTTGAACTGTTTAATAAAATAAAAAATATTCCAAATAAAAATACCATAACAATGTTAGAACATTATTCTGATATAGTATCACTATTTCTTTCTCTCCTCTTTCTTTCACCTCTGCTTGCTCTTTCACTTCCAGCACTTTCTTGTTTAGTTGGTTGATGTCTTGCTGGAGGTGTTGGCAAAATTTGTCCACATAAGAGTGCCGCTCACCCACTGCCTTGTCGATGGTGATCCTTATGGCAGTTATACAAGGAGACAATGTGGCAAAGACGGCAATATCCTCAGGAGGAGTGGGGACAGAGTAACACTCAATCAGTTTGTACATGTCACAGACAGTCTCAGTCTCCTTTTCCAGCACAACAATCTAACAGAAAAAGATGAGATTAATACATCTGAGCAAACAGCCGTCTTCTGCTTGATGGGTCATGGTTCTCTTCTGATTCTTACCCTCTTTTGAATTTCCTCTAGGAAGTTGAGGGAGTTGACGTATTCGTTGGTTACCGTTGGAACAAAGTCCAGTTTGAACTGGGCATCCTGAGCCTCTGCAATGATGTCATCCATTTTTTTCTTTGCCAGCCGAGGTAGGATGTCATTAATGACCTGGAAAAGGGATCAGAATGAGGTAGGTTATGTATCTGTGTATTTATTTGTCCCTTATTGCAGGCTGTGTTGAGATAAATGGTGTCTACCATCTACCACACAGTGGGAAAGCAAATATTACAGAAGAAAAAAAATTCTATTTGTGTGTTTCTGTCAGTTCGTAACCTCTATGCAGCGTAGAGGGGATGGTATAAGTTTCTGCTTAAGTTGTGTAGTATCCACCAGCAGAATTCCCAAGGGTCTTTTCTGTTTGATGGCTAAAGCCTCTTTATGCTCTCGATGATATTTATCCAGACTGTTCCCAAAGAACGCAACCTCTGCATCAGACACACATACACAACATAAGAAGTGTGAGACAATCATGCTTTTCACATAGATTATGATGATTATGATGAAGATGATGATGTACCATGGTCTTGCTCTTTGAGAGCCTCCAGATCCAGGTCTTCATTTTCTTTGTAAAACAGCCTGAACGGCTCAAATGTACGAGCATACACATTAGCGGTATTGAATGCAAACTGAATAGATTGCTGAAAGGGGAAGAAACAGGAAACACTTTCACAATTAGAGACAGATATGAAAACGTCTAGGTTACTTGTGTAACCCTCGTTCCCTGAAGGAGGGAACGGAGACGTTACGTCGGAACGTACCGACGAATTGGGATCTCGCCGAGAGCCCAATCACCTTCGAGTGTAAAACTAAACAAGCCAATGACAGTTGGAATGCGTGTTTCGCCATGCGCACCCTGCCCCGCAGCGCGGGTATAAACTGGAAGTATCGAGCGCGTGGCAAACGCACATCGGTTGTTAGCTAGGAGCCGAAGGAGGATACGTTGCCCCGGTACGTTACAGCGGTGGTACAGCCAATGGTGGCCAACGGAAACGTGAAGTCTCCGTTCCCTCTTTCAGGGAACGAGGGTTACACAAGTAATCTAGACGTTCCCATTCAGTCAGTCACTTTCTATGTTACGTCAGTGACTGACGAATTGGGTTCCGTATGGAAAACGCCACTATTGCTGTCCCCCTCCAGTGCCCTGCGGAAGCCGTCAAGTCCCCCCACACCAGCTGGGGCGAAAGATAGGACAGCGGCTAGGCAGAGGTGTCCGCCACTGCTGCTCCATACAGTGGTACATTGGATAACAATGGGAAAGCGTACCCAGTTGGGAACGCTACGGAAGCCACATCATGCGCATAGGAGGTATCATGTGGAATTACACCTATGGACTGGCCCAGGGCAGTACTACATATGGAAGTCCTTGCGGTAGACTCAACCCGCCTGGGGTAAGATAGCTATGCAGCAGAGATGGCAGTGAACGACTGTCAGGGAAAGAAACGGGCTTACCGTGAGGGGAGCCGTAACGTGGAAGAATACACATGTGGGATCAACCGAAGGGGGAATCACTACACACGGGCTGACCTTGGGCATGCACACGAGTGCTGAGCCTGGCGTCTGGCGATCCGCCACGCCTGACCGCTGAGGGTGTGGGAGGAACTCCACCAGGGTTCGCCAGGGGGAACTGATTGAGGAGCACAAAAGAGCATGTATCTGGTCCTTAGAGGGGAATGGCGCAGCAACCGTGATCGACAACGAGCAGGTCCGGTGTTACTGCCTACCTGAGGCGAGTACAAGAGGGGACACGGGCTCTACACAGAGATTATAGAATCTCGCAAACGTGTTAGGCGTCGCCCAGCGGCAGCTCTACAGATGTCTGCTATCAAGGCACCCCGCGCCAATGCCCAAGAAGATGCCACTACTCTCGTAGAGTGAGCTCTCACTCCGAGGGGCATGGTAAACGTTGGGCCTGGTATGCCAAGAATATAGCCTCCACTAACCAGTGGGCAAGGCTTTGTTTGGAGACAGCCTTTCCCTTTTGCTGACCTCAGAAGCAGACAAAGAGCTGGTCTGAGGCCCTGAAGCTCCGCAAACGGTCCACGTAAATGCGCAGAGCGCAAACGGGACAGAGCAGAGCAATGGCTGGGTCCGCCTCCTCCCGGGAAAGCGCTTGCAAGTTCACCACCTGATCACTAAAAGGCGTGGTGGGAACTTTGGGAACATATCCGGGCCGGGGTCTCAGGACAAAGTGGCAAGAGATACCCGTCCGAATTCTAGGCACGAATCGGTACAACGAAGGAATGCCTGCAGTCCCCTCCCCTCTTGCGAGCCAAAGCGGTGAGGAGCGCGTCATTAATGGACAGAACCTTAGCTACTACTGACCTGCAGAGGCTCGAGGGCTCCTGCTTAGGGCCCATGAGCCCGAGGGGAGATCCAAGGGGAAACAGGTGAGGGCGCGGAGGATCGCCTCCTTGCCCCTATGAGAAACCGATGATAAGGTAGTGCTTCATAGGACAACTTTAATCCTTGGTCTACTGCATGTGATGTGCGGAAATGGCGGGGGCAACAGGCAAAATAAACCCCAAAACCCTTTTTCCCCAAGGGTGGAGGGAGAACCAGCCCTTCGCATACAAAAGCCATCATGCCAGACAGAAAGCACGACTGCGATCGAGGCATCTCGGCGGGTCTGTTTCCGGCGGGAAGAGAAAGAGCACCAAACGACGAACAGGTTCCACTTCAGCCTGTAAGTGTGTCTGGTAGATGGGGCTCTAGCTGAAGCGATGGTGTTTACTACCGCTGGAGGTAGACCACCTAGAACCTCCGCGTCCCATCCAAGGACCTCAAGTGGAGCTTCCACAAGTCTGGATACGGGTGCCAGAGGGTACCCCCTCTCTGAAAAAGGAGATCCCTCCTCAGAGGAATCCACCAAGGAGGGGCTGTCGCAAGGAGCATCAGTTCTGGGAACCAAGTCCGACTGGGCCAGTATGGCGACACCAAGAGGACCTGCTCCTCGTCCTCCCTGAACTTGCACAGTGTCTGCGCGAGAAGGCTCACTGGGGGAAACGAATACTTGCAAAGGCCCCGTGGCCAGCTGTGTGCCAGTGCGTCCATGCCGAGGGGTCCCTCGGCCAGGGAGTAAAACCACTGGCAATGGGACGTGTCCGGGGAGGCAAACAGGTCTACCTGAGCGTCCCCAAAGCGTCTCCAAATCAGCTGGACTGTCTCGGGGGGTGGAGTCGCCATTCTCCCGGAAAGGCGGGCTGACGTCAGAGCTCGTCGGCTGCACGATTGAGCTCGCCTGCGATGTGAACGGCGCGAAGCGACCTCAGATGCATCTGACTCCAGAGGCGGAGAGGCCGGCGCGAGTTGCGGACATGCGCCGGGAGCGTAGACCCCCCCCCCCCCCCACCCCCCCCGCCTGGGTGGTGATGTACGCAACGGTCGAAGTGCTGTCCGTACGGACCAGTACGTGCTTGTCGTGTAGCAGCGATTTGAAGCGGCGCAGAGCCAGCCATACTGCTTGCAACTCGAGGCAGTTGATATGACACTGTAGTCGGGGCCCCGACCAGAGACCCGCAACTGCATTCCCATTGCACATGGCACCCAAGCCCCTGGCAGAGGCATCTATTGACACAACAACATGCCTGGATACTTGCCCAAGGGATACTCCTGTCCGAAGAAAGGCAAGATCTGTCCATGGGCTGAGGGTCTGACGGCAGAAAGGGGTAACAGAAACCCGGTAAGTGCCGTGCCATGCCCATCTCGGGACCCGGTCGTGAAGCCAATGCTGAAGCGGTCTCCTATGAAGCAACCCGAGCGGCGTGACAGCGGCGGCGGATGCCATATGCCCCAGGAGCCTCTGAATTGTCTCAGTGGAACCGCCGTCTTACACTGGAAGGACCCCAGGCAGTTCAGAATCGACTGCGCACGCTCTACTGAGAGACATGCCGAGAGGTTGACAGAGTCTGGCTCCATGCCGAGAAAAGAGATCCTCTGCACCGGAGAGAGTTTGCTCTTTTCCCAGTTGACCCGAAGCCCCAATCGGCTGAGGTGACTGAGCACCATATCCCTGTGTTCGCACAACTGCGCTCGGGACTGGGCCAGTATGAGCCAGTCGGCTTCTGTTCTTGGGGGCGATGGTAGTTGGGGACAATGCGAATGCCCGCCTTCCTCAATGGAACGAGGGCTGCCTCCACGCCCTTGGTGAAGACACGAGGCGACAGGGATAGCCCGAAGGGGAGGACATTGTACTGATATGCTCGCCCTTCGAACGAAAAGCGGAGAAACGGTCTGTGTCGAGAGAGAATCGAGACATGAAAGTACGCGTACTTGAGGTCGACCGCTGCAAACCAATCGAAAGGACGGACGCATTGAAAGATGCGTTTCTGCGTCAACATCCTGAACGGGAGCTTGTGAGGGGCCCGGTTCAGTACGCGCAGGTCCAGGATCGGTTCTAACCCACTGCCTTTCTTGGGTACGATGAAGTATGGGCTGTAAAAACCTGACCTCATCTAGGCTGGAGGGACCGGCTGTATCGCGTCCTTCGCTAGCAGGAACGCGATCTCCGCACGCAAGACAGGAGCATCCTTGTCTGGCACAGAGGTGAACTGAATGCCCCTGAACTTGGGAGGGTGCTGGGCGAATTGAATCGCGTAGCCGAGTATGATGGTTCTCAGGAGCCAGCGAGACGGCCTGGGGAGCGTTAACCAGGCCCCCAGCGACCGAACTAGCGGGACTAGGGAGACCACCGACGTACCCGCAGTGGGGCAGCGAAGTGGAACACAGGGACCCAACCCGGGAGGCCGCGCGTCCCAGGGTGGGGTCTGAGTGCGCAGCGTCCTTGAACTGAACCCTGCTGCCCACTAGCGAAGGGAGAGGGGGCCAGCTGAGTGGAGACTGGGTCTCGCGCGCACTGGCCATCTCACCTCTTGCGACCCGAGAGAACGGAGCAAAAAGGAACCCGCTCTTCTGTTGAGCGTTTTGAGGCACCACTGGCTGGCGTAGACAGTGGTTGGAATAGAAAAAACAGGACAAAACAAAGGGTCTCCACCCGGCCCTCCGCGGGGGGGATGGAGCGGTCTGCAGTTCACCATCTCCTGAAGAGGCGGCATCCAGAACCCAGGCTAGCCCGTCCAGGGACGACGCCCGCCCTAGGCCTTCAAGGGATTGGCAGGGGCGGAGACGGGGCCTGCGCCGCTTTCATGCGGGCCCAGCTCACACGAGCGGAAGTGGTGGAAGGCGGCTCGGCTGCTGCTGTGGCCGAGCTGGAGCGGAGATAGAGGCCCCAGGAGGCGCGCTATCGGCGACGAGGCAGACAGAGGGGCTGACAGCCGCGGCGGGGGCCGGTGGCGACAGCAGCACCTCCGGGGCAGGATGTATTAGATGCCTCCGTATTGCTTCTGTGCGGCGAAGACACTGATGGGCAAGAGCCCCTCCCCCAGCGTCGCCCCCGAATAGGCGGCCTGGGAGACGGGGAGTCCAGGAAGCAATGCTTGCGGTATCCCTCATAACGCCAAGGGCACGCAACTAGGTGGACGCTCTGGACACCAACGTGCGACATCGTCGGGAACCAGGGCCTGCGCCCGTGAATTTCGCTTTCCTCCGCCCTATGCGCGAGGTCCGTCGCCGTGCGCAGTTGACCCACACCTGAGTCAGCACCACCCTCGTGAAACTGCTTCAACGCCTTGGCCTGGTGGACTCGCAGGAGGGCCATGGCGTGCAGGGCGAAAGCGGCCTGTCCAGCAGCACTGTAAACCTTAGCCGTCAGAGCAGACAAGAACTTACAGGCCCTGGACGGAAGGAGTGGACTACCTCTCCAGGCGGCGGCGCTCTGCGGGCCGAGCGCCCCCCCGTCGAGGGTGGTGAGGACGGAGGGGGTATCAGGTCTGTTTCGGGCAGAAAAAGGGGCCTTCCAAGACTTAGTAACCTCCTCAAGCACTTCCGGGAAGAATGGAAACGGAGGCGGCTGCCGACGCCCGGCCTGCGCCCACAGGAACCAATCATCCAGCCTCGAGCGTTCGGTAGAAGGAGGAGGCCTCCAGTGCAGCCAGACACTCTCGGCAGCCCGGGAAGGAAAGCATAGCGGTCAGCTCTGGATCTGACTCGGGCAGTGACACTCTTCCTGACGGTGGCAGCGCAGCTGAATCATCATCTCCAGAGCCTAGCTCGCCCTCCGATGCAGCGATCGACATCCTGTCTTCTGCCTGTGCCCCGCACAAGATGCTGGACCCCGCCCTGTCCGAGGACCCAGCACACTCGTCAGGAAGCACCAGGTGGTGCGAGTGCTTGAGGAATGAGAGGCCAGCGGAGACGTACTCGACGGGGAAGCTATCACCGTAACCCTCAGGTCTCCCTGAACATGAACCGAAGTAGCCCTCCGAGAAACAGAGGAGCTAGAGCGGGGCATGGCAAGGGGGATACCACCCCGTTTAATGAGGAGGTATCTAGACCGCAACATCGCGATGGTCATGTTCCCGCACTGAGAACATGATTCATCCATGAGCGCTGCTTCAGCGTGATGTAAGCCCAAGCACGAGAGGCAGTGGTCATGACCGTCAGATGGAGGCAGGAAACGACCGCATCCAGAAACGCACGAGCGGGAAGCCATCTTTAAAAAGACGCCCGTCGCTCGTGGAGCTCTTTTAGACATTTGCTCTTTTAGGAAAAAAAAAGGAAACACTCTTTTAGAGAGAGCGCTGAAGCGCCCAGGGGAAGTCGCGGCAAGACCGCAGAATGGCAGCTGCAGCACACCAAAGATGAGCAGCACTGAATGGCAACCCCCGATGACGCGCCGTAACACCAACGCCAGCTGTTTCTTCCAAACACTCGCGGAGATTCGTCCTGAGAAGGCTCGGCTCCGAAGCGAAAAGCTGATGTGCGTTTGCACGCGCTCTCCTTTTATACCCGCGCTGCGGGGCGGGGTGTGCGTGGCGAAACACGCACGCCAACTGTCATTGGCTTGTTTAGTTAACACTCGAAGGTGATTGGGCTCTCGGGCAAGATCCCAATTCGTCAGTCACTGACGTAACGTTAAACGTGACTGACTGAATGGGACATTTTTTAACGCTTGCGGTAAACACGGAAGATCAATCGTGCTGTCTGTTTGTTCTTGTTCATTGAGATTCTCTTTTACATATTTGATTTGTAGCTCTATGAATGTGCATTGTAGGTTTATAATTAACTAAAACTAAAAAACACATTTTATTTTAGGTAGTTGTCGAGGTATGATTTAGGAATTTCATTTAGTTGAACTATACTAAAATAACAACCTTAAACATAAAAATGAATAAAAAACTATACAGACATTTAAAAAAACTAATAAAAATGACAAAAGCGCAACAAAATTACTAAAACTTTAACTGAAATTAAAATGAAAACAAAATATAAAAAATAAGTTCATTTAAATTATTAATAAAAACTATAAGCAATAAAATTACTAAAATTTATATTTATAGTTTAAATTACTAAAATTTAAACTAAGAAAAATATCTAAAATACTAAAATAACACTGGTGCATTGATCAACGTTTTTTTATGTAAATAAAAGCCTAGAATAAATCTGTTTATCGTATAAAGCGGTCATCGATTCATATGGATTATTTTTACTATGCCATTTTATAATTTTTGAAAGAAATTTTGGTTGAGTGGGCTTTCAATGAATGGACAAAAAAAATAATAAAAAATATCTTCATTTGTGTTCAAAGATGAATGGAAGTCACATGGGTTTGGAACGACACGAGGATATTTCAATGGATAGATGAAAACTAAGGAATATTAAACCATTTTGTATGAACTATTCCTTTAAGCTTAAAACTGTGCATTTCTCACTTGAGAATAAATGTAATTTATATTAAAAAGAAAAATAGCTTTTTTACACAAGCAATAACTAGTTCAGTCATTAAAGTCTATGCACATCACTGTCAACTATCTATCTAAACAAACTTGGGAGGTTTCATGACTGAAATATATTTAAATAAGTGAGTTACTATACCTGAGAACACTGTTGTTTACTGTTAAACATATTCTTCAGAGAACCACCAAATGGTGACACTTATTGAAGAACACAATATTGAAGAAACTAATTAATTGTTTCTATAACTTGTATAGAAAACGCAAATATTCCTATATTTAAAAAAAAAAAAAAAAAAAATTGCCCATTAAAGTGGTGCATGAGAACAGTTTCTTCTTAACTGCATTTATATCATAGTCATGTTAGAATAAAATAAAAACCTTAATATTAAGGATGATGTCCTGCAGATAAACATCATCTTCCAGGATTTCTTCAAGACTAGGGCCATCCCCACATGTCTTCTCCTCAACCTGAAACCCACCCATACACATGCGAACAAAAACATCAACAATGGCCAAATTATAAAAGAGTGTATGTATTGAAGCAGCAATGCTATTTTTTAACCTTTTTGTTGATAATGGGTTGAGTAAAAGCATCAAAGTAGGTGTCTTGCATCAGAGTATCCAAAGACAATACAGTCTTCTCAAACCTTCCAGTAATCTCTGCTACACACTCCTGACATACACACAAACGGCACACATAAACATACGCATTGTGCAGATATACACATACTGCAACAGACGCAAATATAGAGTGCAGAAACACAAACCTGGAAGTCGTCATTGGAGGGCTGGTATGATAAGTAGTGTGTTTCCAGCATCAGCTCAGTTATAAACATTGGCTGGTGGGAAGTATTGACATTTTGCTCTGCTGTGATCTGTAACACACACACACACATACTTTTGTTTGTTTAACTATAATACTGAGGGTATCTCATAGACTTCCACTGTTTATATAAGTTTGATGATATTTTAGCCTAACCCGACCCCTACGCCTAAACATAACAGTATTTTGTGTTTTACAGGTTTCACTATTTTAGAGAGGATATTTTTGACCTCACGAGTGTGGTCGAACCTGCACACACACACACACACACACACACACCACTAAACTTTTAACTTTGCACACACATTGGGTGTTTGGTAATATTCTGTGAAGGAAATAATTTTTTTAACAACTAAATAAAATTAAAACTGAATAAAATAAAAAACAAAAAAACTTACAAATAAAATAAAAAATAGATGCACACTTGCATAATTTGACAAAACTTAAGCTTGTAAATTATGCACAATAAAATTATTGTTTACAAGTGATATTTACCATTTATATTTATCTGATATTTGACTCTTTTTTTTCTCTCTCTGTACATCGCATGTCTGATATTTGATGCTCTTCCATGACATTGTCCATCATTCATTTTGATCTAATTTATTTTAACAAAACTGTTGGTCACAATGCAAATTAAACCAGTGAAGAAGGTGATGAACTTGATTTAATTTACAGCTCACACTTTAGTAGATGTTTTTATCCAAAGCGACTTACAAATGAGTTCAATGGAAGCAATCAAAATCAACAAACGAGCAATGATATACAAGTGCTATAACAAGTCTCAATTAGCTTAACGCAGTACACGTAGCAATGTTTTTTTTTTTTATATAATAAATAAAAAGAAAACAGATAGAATAGAAAGAGAATAGAGCAAGCTAGTGTTAGAGGCCTTTTTTTACTTTTGTTAATTTTATACTAAATAAAAAGAAAAGAATAGAAGTATTGTTAGTTTTTTTTTTAAGAAAAAAAAGCAGTTAGTAAATTAATTGAGTGCAAGTCTAAAAGTTTTTTTTTAAAGAATAGAACTAGAATAGAGATCGCTAGAGTTAGAGGGTCAAAAGATGCATAAAAAGTGATAAACGGCACCAAATAATGAAAGGTTTTAGTATTTCACCTTTCTCATTTTCTATTTTTTTTAACATTATTACTAATTCTTATTAAAAGTATAATTAGTATTGTGTAGCATAAATATTCAGATGCTTTAGATTGAAAGTCTTGCTTTGGGAACAAGGGTGAAAATACAATCTGGCCTATGCTAATCATCGTCTATTTGAAAAGTGCAAAAAATAAAGTTTAACATGATTTAAAAAAAAGGTTACCGTTGTAAGTATTGTTTGATATCTTCCAGTTTTAGTTTAAAAAAATATAATAAAAAGGTGACTGTAGTTAAAAATCACAGACTATACAGACTTGAAAAACAACTAATATTTAAGCCGCTCAGACCCTGCATGCGTGAATTAGGCGTAAAAAATTAACTATAATTATCAGCCTGATTACTTACCCAGTTGATTGATTACATTGACAATTGCAAAAAAAATTTGTATTACAAGTTTTCAAAAATGTTATGTTTAAATATGCAAATAATGCATTATCTAATTAAATATGCACTAATTTGCTTAAATTTCCTGAACAGAAATCTGAAAAAACACTGGATGAGCATATAGAGACAAAAGATTTTACAGAGGAATTTTAGGTATATCGTTTTAATACTTCAGAAAATACTTTCGAAAACAGACATTGAAAACAATATATTTTAAAAATTCTTGGGGAGGAATAAAATGCTTGTATATAAGCAAGCACTTATCATATGACAAACCCTCTGTAAATAACCTTCAGATATAGACAGGAATAAAAATGATAAAGTTTGTGTGATACCGTGCGTGTGTAAGGGAATACTGAAGTGGAGATTTGATGCTCAGTGTATAGAGACAAAAAAATCATTTTGAGAAAACTGCCGTTTAAAAATATGTATTGTAATTAAATCTATGACACAAATAGATAACGTGCTATAAGAAAAATTAAACAGTGTCTTTTGAGATGTTTTCTTTCCACATAGTATGAAAAAACACTTTAGAAAAGCAAAAAGCCTCAAATCTCAAATGACAAGGTGCATGAAAAAAAAGCCTGCACTGTTGCCTGCAGTGCTCTCACCCTTAAATACTTATAACTAATAAATAAAATAATATATATAAAATAATGCCTACCCTGCCATTACAGACCCAAACAGCTACTAACCTTTACATCAGATCAAGAAGCTGACGTCTAACCACATGCCAGCCTCTGCGATGAGGGGGAAGTGAAGAGGCTTTTCGTCTGTTTGGTGTGTGTGATGTGCTCTTGAAACACACTTAGTAGCTTACTGATCGAGTTGACTACAAGCATGTGCGTGGTGTTCACAATAAGATAATCAGCCAGTCTGATGAAACTATGGAGACCAAAAAAATATTCAACAGTTCATAAAAAAATTACTTTTTGGAACTGTCGCTGCAAAAAAAGTAAATAAATATCTTTTTTCTTAATATCTCCTTTTGTGTTCCATAACAAAAATAAAAACTAATGAGATTGGAATGGGATAAACCCCTCCCCCCCCCAATAGCGCCAATGGCTGTCACTTTTGAGAGGGGTTACACATTAAAGCCACCTACGAAAAAGAGGTTGAGGTTTAATATATATGCTTCTAAATAAAAGTTTATTTATATGTTATTTATCTAAAGTTCATTATTATATATCATATGTTCATTATTAAATATAATGGGCCGATGTGATCATGCTAATCAAGTTCATGTATTTTATCATGCATAAATTCATTCCACGGAATAATTAATCAACCTAGAGAGCATGTTACATTGTCAATAATCAACCCAATGGTAGAAGAGGGGTTTCTGCTAAAAATTCAGTCTGGATGATCCATTGTGTTGCAAGTTAGTATTGTTAGTAATGTTGACTAACCAAGTAAGACGCCTGCAGTGGTAGCTTTTGTTTGCTTGCTGCGTATAACTCATCTTCTGAGACGAATCCTCAAAGAGCAATCCAAAAGCAGGTGACGCTAACTCTTCATTACCGTCTGATGCATACATATAAGAAAGGGGGGGGGAAACAATTAAATTCACAATATTCCAGCTGTTAGACATGTAATTGCTTTTGTATCTGAATAAAGGTGTCACCAGTCTCCAAGTCGCCATAGTCAGGTGTGTGTCCAGACTCTTTCAAAGAATTTCGACAGGCACTTCTTGCCACTTCCATTACTAGCTCCCTGAACTTCTCAAGACGAGAGGACACCTAGATCACAGATACACAAAAAGAACCAATTATAAATGACAATGACAGAAAATGTATATGTATATAGAAAATATATAGATATTACATTAATATAGAAATATATATGTAATATGTATATGTATATACATACGCATGCATGTGTATTGTAGTGTATTCAAATATATTTTATTACAAATATATTTGATATATTTTATTACATGTACATTTTTATTATTGTTTATATGTATTAAATGAATGCTAAATACATCTAATTATACTTAAGCTGAATATATTGTCACAGATTTTCAGCTATATGAGAAACAGTAATTCCGTATATATTATTCATATATTTAATACATTTCTCAAAATTATTAAATAATTAAATATATATAACGTTAATCCATAAGTAAAAATATTTTCTTTGCATAAAGGAACACACAAACACAGATCTCTCTCACCTCCTCCAGCTGTTTGTATTGTGCGCTCTGAAACTCTTTTAGTGTATATGTATGGTCTTTCTCTATTCGACACAAAGGCATGTCACTTATGTGGTAACACATCTCCTTGATGTCAATCAGTGCTGGTCGCAGAGACTGAAATACATACATGATACTTTTCATCAAACATTTGCTGTCTTTTCTTATTGAAAGTATTTACGTAATATGTAAAATTCATGTTGCTCTCATTGATAGATCATATAATTTTTTTATTTAAACAAATCAGCTTTTTTAAAAAGCCATATAGTAGGCCTATATTAAATAAAAACAATAACCACTGGCAAACCTCATTGAGAATGAAAAGACGCTCTTGCAATGACCGTCTGCATTTGCTGATTTTCTTATAGCGCACATTGGTGCGCCATACACGGAAAGCCTTCCACTTGCGGAAGAGGGCAAACGCAGGGATGCGCAAAAGCTTCCGGTGATATTGGTATTCCTGCTCCCAGCGTTCTAAGGGCAAACAGTCCACCTCAGACCCATAGTAGTGCATAACTGCATGAGCGCTGACTGTATAGTAGTCTGACTTGTTGATATTGTCAAACGTTGCAATTCTGTTAAAAGAATCATTTGGAGTATTCAGATATAAAGGTCTGGTTTAACACAGTTTACAGTTCATGTGTATTTGCATATATCACTATTTTCATAATTTCATCATTCAACCAAAAAAAAAGGGTTCAAATCTGTGACGCCAAACATTTATTCTAGAATATGCAAGATGCAAAATTTGATCGAATATATACTTTATTATGAAATATGTGAAAAGGTTTAAACAGAAAATAATAGATTTACGCAAAATGTATTTGGTTTGGTTTGTTTTTTTTTCTTTTTTTTTTTTCCCTTTTGTTTGTTTTGTTTTAATAATGTAAATCTATGCCTGTGATGGCAAAAAATAAATTCTAAGCAGCATTACCTACAGTCTTTCAGATGCTCACATGATCCGCAGAAATCATTCTACATGCTGACAAAGGCCACTAGAAGGCAAGCCTGCAACCATTCGCTGAAAAAGCGTAATAACGGACTATGCTAACGGAAAGGAGACAGAGGCACGTTTTATTTGAGATGGATGTCAATGGAAGAAGGAGCTTCAATATGCTGATTATAAACCAGCTTTTAGAGGGAAACAGCTCATCAGTTTGATGAATGACAGCCTATCTGCTAATTCCTCAACGTTTTACAATAAACATATGTTCTGTTAGGACCACTATCGTCAAAATGATAGATATTTAGCATAAAGTTTGGTTTGGCGGTATGTTTCTGTTCTGGGCAAAAACCTCCCTGTTCATCCATGCAGCCTGTCATGAATGAGGAGGGAGAGCAGCAATAATAACCCCCTTAGGGTTAACAGAATAGAACAAGGCAGATATCATTAATGTATTTAATGATATTTAAGTGTAACACTTTATCAAGATAAAGGAGTCTGATTAGCAAAGAATATCAGAAATCCAAGTCCTGACTGTGGCGAAAAGGAGGAGCTGGGGATGGAGGAGAGTAATTTGCTCCTGAGCAAGCTGAAAAGCTGCTGAATAATACTGAATAGAGTTTATATAGGAATGACGCAATAGG
This sequence comes from Sinocyclocheilus anophthalmus, assembly GCA_018155175.1. Classification (NCBI taxonomy): domain Eukaryota; kingdom Metazoa; phylum Chordata; class Actinopteri; order Cypriniformes; family Cyprinidae; genus Sinocyclocheilus; species Sinocyclocheilus anophthalmus. The sequence goes on from JADLZN010003714.1 coordinate 214,659, forward strand.
TGTCATATTCCTATTGGTAGATGTGATCAGCTGAGAATCAGCTGATGCAAGATTGACTCAAGGTGACCTGCCAGAACTAACGCTAACGCTTAATTTTTGGATTGAACTATTTTTAGAGTTTACCACGAAAAAAAGCTTTTTTTATAAGAGAAGTCACTGACTTTTTGCGACAAGTGGGATACAGCTTACGGCATTTATCATTCATTCCTATGGTATCTGTAAACAGCGATTGAGTGTCGCACAACTCTGACTGAAATTCAGTGACGTCAAGGCTGAAATGTGATTGGTTATTACAGCACACGCGATCCAAGTTAGCCGTTACGCTTCCTCCAATATTAGAGCGATACAGACCCCTTCTCATCTTAAGACAACTCTGAGGCCTGACTTGGTAACATGTCTTATTATTGTCAATGCTGAAAAAAAGCTTAATATTTTTGTGGAAGCCGTGATACTTTTTTACCCGGATTGTCTGATGAATAGAAAGTTCAGAAGAACAACAATTTGAACTTTTTGTAACAGTGTAAAAATACTTGGATCAATTTAATGCATCCTGTCTTAGTAAAAGTATCTAATTTCTTTCTTTTAAACATAACGACCCATAAATTTTAAACGGTAGTGTACAAACCCATTATGTGATTGAAAAACTGCCTAGTTCTTACTTGAGCTGTTCCTCAAATCTATGAGGATGATTCAGGTATCTTATGACGACGTTACATAGAGGAATCCCAAGTGAGGGTTATACCGGATGGTTTGGACAATGTCGGGTGGTGAGTGAATTTTGGCACGAATTACTTCCTCTACTGAGTTGAACAGCAGTGAACTAGACAGTGGTGGAGAGGGGGTGTAGCTCAGAGGTGAAACTGCAATGGCATAACTTCTAGATGAGCTCTTGGCTCTTTTAGGAGGTAATGGGATCCTGAGCGAGCCCTGAGTCAACTGCACCTGAAATCAGCACATAAAATGCACAAAATTGTCACTAATGTTACAAGACACATCTGCCATAGTTGTCTATGATGAGAGTGTCTAGACCTGTTTATCCCTGATGTGGTCAGGAATTCTGGGAAGCTGTAGTGGAGAGGGTCCTCTCTCTGAGGAGGGGCCAATGGACTGGACCTCATTAGAGGGAAAAGACATCTTAGGGCTCAAGTTGACCCTCTGGGTGTTCTCCGGTTTCATATGTTCACTGCGTCTCTTCAGAACTGGCTAGAGTAAAATATAGATCATGTACTTAAATGGTTAACAGGAATGAGTATGACAGTTATTTTTGTTTACCACTGTACATTTTAATTAATATTTGAGTCATAATGACATACAACACTGATTAAAAAAAGAAAAATCTTTTGAATATCTATTTTTTTAAGTATATACTTTCTAAGGTAAAAAGTAATTTTTACAAGTATCATACATTTTTAATTAATAAATATTTGTTTTTTGGGGAGCACCATGTGACATTTTACAACCTGAACTAATCTCACAAACGTTTTGCAAACAAACATTTTTCAAATAATTATAATAAAAATTCCATAAAATATTTTTCTTAGAAATAATAATGACTACTTTATAAGCTTGTCAAAAATGTAATTCTTTTGATGAGGTGTTCTTCTTCATTAAGATTTCAGGACAGCTGCTTTACACTGACATTTCAAACTTTATACTCCCAAAAATAATATAAAAATGTATTTTACTTGATAAATTAAAACTTGCCCATTTTAGCAGGTATATTCAAGTATGTATGTACATCTACTATACATTTTAGTACAATTATGACCGCCCAAAAGAAATTAATGAATGCATGAAATAAATTAAGCAAACACCACAATGCCGTAGACCGAATTCCAAACAGATTTTTTTGCAGCCTTCTAAGGGGCCACTTCGGGAAGGGAGAACGCCATATCGTAGGACGATTCCAAACGAGAAGTGTAGCAACTGAATCCCTTCACACGGGCCCTGCCAGAAGTACTGTTAAGGAAGGCGATACATGCGTTCAGTACAATTCATGGAAAGTCATTTCTGTTTGTGTCATGTGCATCTTCACGTTAGCTCGAGAATTCGCAAGTTGGGGTTGATTCGACTTCACATTCCAAAGTAAGTAGGACTAGGCTGAGTACATTTTGTCCATTATTTTAATGTGATACAGAAATATTTTAATGTAAGTGATAGAAATATGATTTAAGACGGAAGTTTAAGCATGTTTAGTTTGAAAAAGTTTAATAGTAAATAAGACAGTGAGACAATATTTAAATAAAATAATAATAATTGCCAAAAACTGATGAGATGTCGCTGAATGTATGCACAAAAGGAGCTATGCCCTTCGATGGGAGTTAGGACATAGGCCATAGCGCACTTCTGTTTGGAATTCTGCCCCAATTTATACATTGAGTTCCAGATGTATTGCCTTTTTATACCAAAATCGCACTTGTGCTGGTCTCTTGTGCACGGCCCCATTGTCTTTCCTGAGGCTTTGAGTTCTGCAGGCAGGAAACACCAGAGCATCAGCGTTCGGCTGTGGACGTCTGGGCACTGCTGAGACAAGTCTAGCCCTCAGCTGCTCCACATCAACAGGTGCCAGAGAACCAGGTGCATTGGTGGACACAGGTAAAGACATAGCTGTTCCGAATAACTTCTGTTTGCCAGGACCTTGCTCTGGCCCTGCCTGGCTCCTGGTTGACTCCTTCTGAAAAGAGTACATGGCCAAACTGTCCTCCTATTTGTGCTCTTCCCAAAAAAGTTTCAATTCCTTCTCCTCTGAGTTTTGTCTGGACGGTAAACTCTTTAAATACAGTGAAGAGAACAGCATGTTAGTGACAATCGTAGTGAACTGCCCTATTACATCTGTAACAATACAATAAAAGGATTAACGTTAGTGTTGCTAAGCAACAAGCGGGAAGTTGTTTTGCTTATTAAACTTGTGCCAAATTATACAGCAACATTGACCAAATATTGTACTTTATATCGTAATATATTACAGGTATATCTTCAAGTGTTTTATTAAACGTTTAATAGTCCATTCGTTGTAGCAAAATAAAAGGCGCACTTACTGTCCTGCAACAGACAGCAGCAATACTTACAACGTGTTTACAAGTCCCAGAGTATGACATGCTAGTCAGGTGCAAACTAAATTAACTGCTGCCAAACATTCATGAAAAGCGACGGCTTGTTTATGATTTTTATGTCTTCTAAACTGGACAGAAGAGTAGCGGTTAAGCTCTTCTACTGAGCTGTTTGTCGTTACTTAGCAACGAAGTGTACTTCTCTCCGCTTCCGTTTCAGATGACAGCACCACAGAAGGAAAGCCGAACTCATTGCTGCAAATCGGTTCTTTTGAATGATTTATTTCAAAGAACCGACTCAGTGATTCTTGTAAATTAGAACTTAAATGTACAGGCTAATTCAGTGCCATAATTCAGTACACGAACTTCCCAATAAAACTATTTGCAGACACATACTGCGGCTTGTATGTGTCCCAGACACTGATCTATAATTTTATGTAGATCAGTGGTCGCAGATCAGTTTGTATAGTAACCATGACTCAGCAGCTTATATTGAAGTTTAGTTAAAAACACAAAAGAAAATCTCTTAGATGAAAAAGGTTTTTGAAAATTGACAAAATGTTAATTTAAAAAAATACACACGTTATATTGTCATAAAATGAAGTCGTGAAGATTTTATTTGTAACATTTCTGCTATTTGGCTATTGAAGTAACTTTTTATTATATCATTCAGTCCATTGCAGGACTTGGTCCACTCTCGTATTAGCTCACTGTTCATTTAGAAAGATCCGACTCAAAAGATTCACTGATCTTTCAGGCAGTGATTAGTCAAAATAAATGATTTAAAGAAATTGCGGTCCTGGTTAGCCATCCACCACGGTCTTAACCTTAGAAAAAAAAAAAAAAAGGTCCTATTGATATTGCGAGCTATATAAAGTAAATTATCATAAATCGATATCAGCTATAAAACAAAAAGTGTAAAGTATTCATCAACAGAGGTCAAGGCACAGATCACAAAGCAAACATATCTTTAATTTTTTGAACAGCTGTAAGCACCACATAGAAAAGAAAGAATAAAAGCCCAAATAAATAAAGAGATCAAGATTTTAAGTAAAATGTGACATGTGCTTTGCTGGACATCAGTAGCAACTTTTTTTTATTATTATTTGGCATTTATACCATTTTAAGCTCAATGCTAATAGTGTCAGACAGTGACTAGGAATGGTGCATGACAAGACAAATCATATACAAAACAAGCATGCAGGTGAATTTAGTCTCAGCAGTGTTGGGGAGGAAATTACAGGATTACAATGCTACAGAATACAATTTGAGGCAAGAAAAACCTCTGAAATATAACAGAAAAAACTTCTAATTTAGAAAAACATTCTTGTCCCTGACATATGAGACCACAGTATTTCTGTCTTTTAGACTTTTAAAAATCATGATCTCACTGATGTACAATCTTCAAACCCATTTAAAACAGCCCCTCTCCATTCCTCCATTAGTTGGCTTTACTGCGTGTTTCTGAGTTCCTGGTGAAGGTTCGAGGGCTAATATGGGCAATATAATCCGTCTGAAACCGAGAGTTTGGTGTGCGTCGCCGTTTCCTTTCACCTTGTGTGGTGAAGAACGCATCCTGGAAACGCATGCTGGATGCTGTGGACTGCAAAGCACACATTTACAATTACACACATATACAATACATTCAAAAGAATTGTGTTCCACAGACAGTCTTAAATGGGTGGTTCACTGTTTTTTTTCTAGGGTTGATTGTGTTTATGAGGTGCAGTCTAACATGTGTTAATGCTTAGTTCGTTTAAAAAATAAATTTAATTTACCTTTATTCCACACCGCTCTGTCCTTTCTCTGAGAAACGCACTGATCATTTCCTTATTTTATGAAGCCCCTCCCTCAGAAACACACAATGGGCTGAGATTGGTCAGCTGGCTCAGTGTGTTGTGATTAGCTAAACCGCCTCTAGTGCGCGTCTAAAGCCCCGCCCCTCACCTCAGCGGCTGTGCTCCGCTTGTATTGTAAACAACTGCATCGTTAATATCGCTTATCATTTTGAGCTCGATTGAGAAGCAGAGGATTTTATTGAAGAGGATCGTGCAGAACCTTTGCAAGCATGGCTTTTAATGGTAGGCCAATGTTTTTTTGTTTGTTGTTGTCTCACACTTTTAGATACAATGTTATTTGTAAATGCTACTGCTTATAATATAAGGTTTTAAATGTACGGTTTATCCTGCTTAAGGGATAGTTCACCCCACATGAAATTCTGTCACATTTACTCACCTCATTTCGTTCCCAACCTGTATGAGTTGCGTTTCTTATGTTGAACATAAACGAATGTAATTTTGAAGAATTGCTGGTAATTCAAACATTTTTGTTGCCATTAACTTCCCTAGTATTTTTTTCCTACTATGGAAGTCAATGGCCACCACCAACTGTTTGCTTCCCAGCATCTTCAAAATATCTTTCTTTGTGTTCAAAAGAAACTCATACATGTTTGAACTACATGAGGGTGAGTAAATGATGACGAATTTTCATTTTGGGCTGAACTACCCTTAAAGCTTTCATATACAGTACCGCATCTGCACACGCGTCCATGTTTAACGCTTCTCCTAGCTATGTGAAAATAAGTGTATAATTGGAACAGTTCATTGTTGGAGCTGAGCTGAATGAGAGCGAGAGAGACAGAGAGATGCAGAGCGTGTGCAGAGCAGGGGAACGTGAGGAACAGTATTAAGAACCTCTGCTTTTGAACATTGGTTTTGAAACTTGTGAATCTATTAGAATCATTAGAAGACAGAATCGCTATTCATATATGAACAGATTTTTATGTGCACCTCTAGTTTTCTCTTCCTCTTCTCTAAAGCAGCGCAGCATGGCCTCGCCCCCTTTGCTGCATTTTCCCGAGGGCGGGGTTTATCTGGGTTTGGGATGTCACGAACCCGGGAAGTAACTTGTTTGTAGGCATAAACTGCCAATTGTAAAGACTTGAACTTTCAGCTTCGTAACTTTGCACATATTGTGTATGCTCAAAAAGCAACGATTACACACTAACTAACGTTAAAAAAGTGAAATCAGCATCACCACACCCTTTAATTGTTTGGAATGATGTAAGAGTGAGCAAATGAGGACAGAGCTTTAATTTTTGGGTGAACTAGCCTTTTAAAGAAAGTTCAGTGAGTGAGAACTCACCAAACGACCTTTGACTTTTTTGGGCAGGTCTTCATCCAGTGTGTAAATGTCCTCTCTCTTCGCCAATACTTGGGATCCATCTTCAAATTCCACCTACAAACAAGAACATAGGACAAACCATGAACAGTTGTTACGGTAGCAGTAGAGCAGCAGTACTTGAGAGAATATGACTATGAGTGTGTGTACCTGATACATATATGAAGTATTAGAGCCAAGATACTTGGCTCCATAAAAAAGTCCATCAGGCCACTTCACCTGAACAGCCTCCCCCACTTCAGGAGGCCCAAGCTGGGCACAATCTCTGCTCTGCAGGGCAAAAAGAGAACAGACTTTACTCTGATGTCAGGATGCCAAACTAAAAACATTATGCTTATATTGTATGTACTGTACAAATGCATGAGAAAATATGTAGGCCTGCACTTTTTGTGAAAAATAAGAGGCTGTCAACTTTGTAAGCATATCAGTCCCGGCGCCAGGACACATGGCCAGGGGGGGCTTGAAATAATTCTCGGGGGGCTTATTCTGACTGTCAAATGTGTGCAAGTTAATGTGTTTGTTGTTTAAAAAAAACTTTATAATGCTCATTAAGGGAATCGGATCTTTGGATTACCATAATGAAAATTCACCCATTTCTCCCGAAATACCTAAAAGTCAGTCACCGTTGAACTAGGAGAAGATTAAAGTGAACTTTTTAGTTACCTACACAACGTTTATGTGAATCCAACCCATCGTCAGATTTTTTAAAGGGGTGGTTGATTGCGATTTTTCACTTTTTTTAATGTTAGTTGGTGTGTAATGTTGCTGTTTGAGCATAAACAGTATCTGCAAAGTTACAAAGCTGAAAGTACAATGCAAACGGAGATATCGTCTTTTAAAATTCTGGCGGTTTAATGCCTACAAAAACATCTGGTAAGGGACTACAACGAGTTACTTCCCAGGTTCGTCACAAACCCAGATAAACCCCGCCCCCAGGAAAAGGCAGCAAAGGGATCGAGGCCATGCTGCGCTGCTTTAGAGAAGAGGAAGAGAAAAATACAGGTGCACGTAAAAATCTATTCATACATGAATCGCAATTCTGTCTTCTAACGATTCTAATGGATTCACAAGTTTCAAAATAAATGTTTTTAAAGCAGCAGTTCTTAATACTGTTCATCGTGTCGCCCTGCTCTGCACACGCTCTGCTCTCTATCTCATTCAGCTCAGCTCCAACAATGAACTGTTCCAATTTTACACTTATTTTCACATAGCTATGAGGAAGCATTATACATGGACGTGCGTACTGTTGCTGTCCTGTATTAAAGCTTTAATCAGAATAAAACGGAGGGGGGACTGTATATTAAAAAGCTACTACTCATACATGTAACAACAGCGTATCTAAAAGTATGAGACAACAACAACACAAAAAACATAGGCCTACCATTAAAAGCCGTGCTTGCACAGTTTCTGCACGATCCTCTTCAATAATATACTCTGCTTCTCAATCGGGCTCAAAATGATAAGCAATATTAACGATGCCATTGTTTACAATACAACCGGAGCACATGCCGCTGAAGTGAGGGGCGGGACGATTTGACGCGCACTAGAGGCGGTTTAGCCAAACGCACTGGGCTAGCTAACCAATCAGAGCCCATAGCCTATTTCTGAGGGCGGTGCTTCATAAAAACAGGAAAAGATCAGCCCGTTTCTTTCTCCGAGAGGGACAGAGCGGTGGAAATAAAGGTAAACTATGTGAAAAATTATGTTTTTTTTTTTTTTTTTTTTTTAAACCAGCATTAACCCATGTGAAAGACTGCACCCCATAACACAATCACGCCAGAAAAAAACCCCCCCCCGTGAACACCCATTTAAAAGGATTATTATTGCTGCTTTACTTAAGGCGAGAACACACCACACGACTGTCATGCCGATAATGAATGTATTTTAGTCTTGATTACAGATCGTGCCTAGTCGGACTGGGTCTGTTCCAGTTGGGGCCAGGTTTCGTTTGGCATATAACAGTCAGGGTGTGGTGTCTAAAGATTATAATCTTAGAATTCAAGAACCAGTCATTTTCACAAATTTTTTTTTAAAACATGTTTAATATTTGCAACTGACGCCAGCGATTAGGCTATATGGCTATGCAGTGGAGATGCGCTCACTGTCACATCATTTAGTAGGCTATTCATTTTGTAATTTTGTCAAATATTGTTTTCTTGATTACAAGAAAAATCTCAGCTGTTCTTGTGATTTATTTCTTGTCTTTCTTTTAATTCATAAGTTAACATGGCAAATTAAATGGTTTTAGACTATTCGGTTTTTTTGTCTGCAGTCAAAGAAAGTATAGCCTAAATTATGTCAGTGATTTCTCTCATTTTAAAGATTACTGAGAATTATTTTATTTCGATCTGCAGTCGAATAAAAGTAAGGCTATCTATAAACTACAAGCTAATTTCATTATTTCTTAACTTTTAAACTTCTTAAGATTTGTAGTAAAGAAAATTTAAATCAACTTCATAGCAAATAGGCTATGCTATTCTTCATAACGAATTTCCTTCATAATAAATATATGAACAAAACGAATAGTTATTCTTCAAAACAAATTTTTTAATAAAACAATTTCATGAATCACAACTATGACAAAATAAAACAAATGGGGGTTGAACAAAGGCCTCCTGTAGCGATTCGATGCATTTGTGTAAGACAAATATCCATATGCTCGGACTATCGAAGCCGGCGGCGCTCCCTTGATCAGCTGCGATATCTGCAGCATCCTCATCGCTCCTGTCCCGTCGGGGTCGCAGCGAGAGTGGGGACATGGAATCGCTCTCTGCCGGGGCTGATGCCGGTATAGGTCAGCCTATCTCTATGCGCATGCGCCGGAGTATCTCGTGAAAACCAATGTTTGTTTACAGGATCAAAGGAAGCAAATCTTTTTCGCTGCTTCTTAGTCAGCAAGGACTCATCAACCCAACTGCGTTCTCCCCTCTTGGAATGGCTTATACTCGAATCCCTCTTGTTTTTTGCGCTTCTGACAGGCCTCTCCGGTCCATGTGCGTCAAAACTTCTGAGCGCGCATGCACAACCCGACCTCATCGATTGCCCGGACTGCTTCGTTTACAACTGTAAGGCGCAAGCTGAGGTTAAAGTGATATTATTTCGATCTGTCTGTCTAATATTACAAAACGACATCCGATGCTATCGCTCACTTCCATTGGTCCGGGCTACAAGCCGTGCGCTCGCTTCCCCTGGGCACCGTGTGAGAACTTTTTTTTTATGGATTGGCCGTTTTATTTCCCTTTTTTGGACTGATGCACTGGCAACACCGCTGACGTGCAATGATAGAGCTGGTGAACTATCAAAGACAATTTTTGGTAACACTTATCTATGAAGTCCACATATTAGAAAAATAATATCATGCCAAAGGGGTCTAAAAATAGATGCATGAAGTATGACCGATAATAAAGGGGTAGGCGAACTAGAGAAAGATAATGGAAAAAGGATTGGACTGGGTGGGAATATGTGTGGCGTGAGAACTAAAGATTCTCTCTACTCTGGAACTATAACTAACACCTCAACAATCATGATATAAGGTACCTATATAATAGAAACCTATTATGCATGCATTTAATCCATCTAATCCTACATATTTGTGGTTATGGCTTTTAAGAGTATGATTATTTATAACACCCAATGAACACCATCTACTTAATTTACAGTATAATGGACTGCATCATATCTTGATATTGTTTATTTAAGATCTGCACAGTATCTTAGTACAGCTTGTGAGTGGTTAGATGTTGAGTGTTATTTGAGTGTTTCCTGTGGAGCTAATGTTAATTAATTGATGTGAGCTTAATACTCCAACTGAAAAAAATGCAATGTTTTATATGGTTACATTTTATTTTGATGGTCCCCTTAATCAATCGACTATAAGCGACTTTGCAACTACATGCCAATTAACTTTCATTTGAGTATTAGTATGCTCAAGAATGGTATAATCTAGTATGGTAAAGTTGACGTACTTGCAAAGACACTTGTAGTCAGTTTATCTGTTGGTTGACCATCAAAATAAAGTGTTAGCATATATTTACAGTAGCAGACATACTAATACTCTAATGACTATTAGTTGATATGTAGTTGCAGAGTTACTTATCAACAGCTGTCTAAAGGGTACCATCAAAATAATCAAACTGATATTACAATAAAAATATTTCAAAGCAAATGTGTCATATTACACATTCATCTGATCTGATTTTATGGCTGTTTGAGATCATTTTTTATTATTATTATTACTACAACTTATAAGTGGTCTTTGACCACTTTAAGTAAAGGGGCATAAAAAATGGCAAGATATGAGACTTATAAAACATTATAACTATGAGAAATATAATCCATTGTAGAAGTGGATGCAATGTGTTCATTGTGTTATAAATCATCATAATCTTAAAAGCTTTAACCACAAATAAGTAAATATTATAATATATTAAAACTGTTCTTATGAATATTCATGAGATGATACAACATATTATAAGGTTTTTTTAATAATGCATTATGCATTCATTATAATGCCTTACGAATACCTTTATAATGTATTATAAATACGGGCTTCATAGAAAGTGTTACCCAATTTTTAATATAACTCCGACTGGATTCGTCTGAAAGAAGAAAGTCATATACACCTAGGATGCCTTGGGGGTGAGTAAAACACAGCCTAATTTTCATTTTTGGGTGAACTAACCCTTTAAATAGCATTAAGAGCATTAAGTTGCTGCACTAAAAATTACATTTAAATACCCAAATAGCATTTTTAAATGACTTTTTGTTTTCGAATAAATGGAACAGTTATATTTTATTCTGTTCTAATGAGTAACTGTAACGAAAAAAAGTAATATAGCCTATTATTGCTTGATCTACTTAAGCAATATCTACTTGAGCAATAATTCCAAAAAGAAAGAGAAGCATTGGACTTAATGCAAAACAAAAATATTCAAGAGACATTACTGTGACATTTATTAGGAACACCAGCATAGCAGGAAAGCTAATGTCTTCTGTTATTTTAAGCACAAACTAAGAAAAGTAAAACAAACCTTTAACGTTTCAATAATTAAATAAAAGCACCGATGTCGTCGTCCGCAATGTAGTCTTTTAGTAGGGCGGGAGCGTGGGTACAATACTGTGGTTTTTGTGAATTTTGGCAGAATTTGTCCAGTCGTGATGTGCCAGTCGTTAAGTGTGTTGTGTAGTGGACTGACTCAGTCATTAGGTTTGTGCTCCTCTCTGCCTATCAAAGACTAGAATTTGCTCCAGACGATGGAAACAGACTTTAAGTGTGGTGAGGTCAATCTTAGAATGTTTCAGCAAGTCGTGTAGTGTGCCCCCAGCTTTAGACACCAGTGCATTTAACAAACTCACAAACATCAGTGAGTATTTATCAAATTTCTTTTTTGCTAGTAATTAATTTAAATGTCTGAAACCTAAAATAAATTTTATGTGGTTTAAAACACTGGAATGTAGTGATATAAGCTATGAAAAGCTCTGAACGCTTTTCTCTGGCTCAGCTCCAGACAAAGTGTGAAAACACGTTTTAGCAGTGAATGCTCTAAATACACCGGTGACCGTCCGCATGGAATGGTTAAAATTGACGTAGTTCGAGGGGGTGGAGGGTGTAAAATTGAATCTGAGGTGGCACAAATCAGATCCGAGGGGTACCCCTTGTTTGAAATTGCGTTTGTTTAGATTGCTTTCTGCATTTAAAATCATATTCCGGGTGTAGAGGGGTGGGTCCTTCAGATCATTGCAGTGGGGCTTCAGAACGTCATGGTAGGGCTAAGCCCTCCCAAACCCCCCCTTGACGCCGGGCCCTGAAGCATATACTGTATTTTTTATTAAATAATTTTAAATTTGTTTTCATGCTTTAGCTCGCTGAAAACATGCCACAAGATATTCATTGGAACAACTAATGGCTAGCAGCATTAGAAACACTCACCACAATGTCTTCAGGGAATGTATCATTGCTGAATGAGCCATCATCAAACATAACCTCATAGAATGTTTGGGCCATGACCTGGGTAACACGTGAGCTGTAGTAACGAAGATTTTTGTGTTTGGAGATCACCGTCTGGCCCACTTCTAATTCACTTTTGCTAACTTTCACTTTCTGGGGGAGAAGAAAAAAATTCTTGATGATGGGCCAATTATGTGATATTTTCTCTGTCTGTTTTTTAAGTAATTAAAAAAAATTAAAGGCAATTCATATAGACAATGACATGAATATGCCTCTTCAAAGTTTTTTGATTTTTTGAAAGTCAAAGTAGTTGTGAAAAGTAGTATAATTAGTTTGACATAATTTTTTTGTAATCATGTCTTTAAAATGATATGGCTAACTATAATGTAAGTCAGTTTGATGCATGACAAGGCCACCATAAAACAGAAATGTATATCAAAGTCAGGACCCTGTAGAATCCCATGAATGTAGTGTATGTCAAGGTCAGTAAGTGAATTTATGAGACGAGTATTTTAAAAATCTATTCAGTCGGCGCCGATAGCCTTGTGGGCAGCGCGCCAACATACAGCGCTGTTGACCTACAGGCGTCCCGAGTTCGAATCCTGACTCAAGGACCTTTCCCGATCCCGCCCCTTATCTCTCTCCCACTTCACTTCCTGTCAGTTTTGATCTGTCCTATCGTAATAAAAGCAAAAATGCCAAAAATAAATAAAATAAAAAAAATTCTATTCAGTGTATATGGTATGGTCTTCTTGTTTTTAGTGTGCTGGTTAAACACAACTTATTAAAATATACTCACAGCACTGGAGCTCCGTGACTGGTGCCTGTGACAGGTGATGAAAACCACATACGGCCAATCATCAGGCTCCATGGGGACTCCAGCTGCATGTGCACAAGTGACATGGAAAGAGGTTGGGCAACGACCACATGAGCACTGAATACATGCTCCGGACAGCTTCTTTATCCTGTTACGGCAATATATACACTTCTACAGAGAGAGAAAGAGAGAGAATGATAGAGTGCACAGATGACAACAAAAATGTCCATACTTTGTGGAAACAGCAGTGTAGGCAACATTCATTTTAGTTTTAGTACATCACTGGTGCGTCAAAAGACGTTAAATTGCTCAGCTTTGATGGGCTGTTAAAGGGGTCCTATTATGCTTTTTCACTTTTTCAACTTTAGTTAGTCTGTAATGTTGCTGTTTGAGCATAAAAAAGATCTGCAAAGTTACAAAGCTCAAAGTCCAATTCAAAAGGAGATATTTTATTTAACAGAAATCACTTTTCAAAAACTACAGCGAACGACTCGTTTGGACTACAGCGCATGTTTTCCGGGATTTGTGATATCACAAATACCGACGAATGGGACGAGACCTGGTTGAGCTGCACTAGAGAAGGCAACGAGTGTTATCATCACTATGTCGGAGACGCGCTAGCTTTCTGAAGGCAGATGAACTTAGAGTGGTTACAATCATCCGGGTTTAAATCATGCTCAAATTGATTTGATTTTGACGCAATATTTACACTGAAGCTTGCAGGTGGCTATGGTAAAGGGCATGACATTTCCCGACCAGTTGCCGCGTGCTGCCAATCACAACCCATTTCATATTCCGAGGCGGGCTTCATTTGATATAGGACTACCCGGCCATCATTCCATACTGGAGAGAGAGGTTTGTACTAATGTACCATCGGTTGTGCTGAATAATGTGTTTTTCGAAGCAACGTCGGTAGTCAGTGGGTAGATCCTGTTGCTATGTGGGGGCTCGGTGGGCCCCCAAAACAAAATCAAGACTTTGTAAAAAGAGCATAATAGGACCCCTTTAAGATTTTGCACTTGTTTTGCAATTTCTACTGTCTATAAATGTGTGTGTTTATAACTCACCAGTTTATATCTCTGTACAGGTATGGCACTGATGTCAATAGGAGCTCTCTTCGCCACATCAATGAACTTCACCTCAGGGAGACCCACAGCACACATCACATGGACCCATCTATAGCATGTATAATTCATGAGACACCTGATGCATTCAATAACATCTAAGAACACTAGCCTGACTGAACTCCTATTTGCTTATAATCTGAAATACCAGAAAATGTTTTTAAAAAAAAACATACTTGGTCTTCTGCTCTGTTTTGTATTTAATACAATACTATATTAGTATTAATGGATCTGAATAATGGAGATTACCTGTCATCTGAGGTTCTTTTTAATGCACCTCCCCTCAGGTTACACAAACAGCATCCCTAGTATAGAACAGACACACACACAAGCAGAAACAAACAGTCATATTTATAAAAAAAAAAAAAAAGGTAAGCAAAATTGTAAGTAGACCATAAATGATAGTGATACGGAATGACTGAATTATTACATACAGCTGCCAGGTCTCCGCTCACACATCTGTCACATGTCCACACTGGGCTGACATCATGAGCAGCAACACCATAGCAACCTGTGGACCAATCAAAACAAACTATTACATTCTGTACTATGCCAAGCTATGCTTGTGTGTGTGTGTTTACTTAAGATGGTAATTATTGAATGTGTACAACACTTCTTGAACACATATACCAAAGAATGCTTTATAAAATGTGTGAAATCATGAAATTATTTGCACTCATTTTATTCTATTAGAAGGCCAATTTTCAAACCCTTTTGGAACAAAATGTAATGGGAAATGCATGACACAAAAAATGTAATAAAAATGTTTTCCTTCCACGTTATACATCTAACATCAGTCTAAAATTGAGTGGAAAAAGATAACTCTTGAGATTTTCAGATAATATTATAATGATCTGCTTTAGTACAATGGAAATATAGAAGCCAATTCCTTAATTTAGCAACAGCATGTTGCCTTAATAATCATCTAAATCAAATGTAAAAAATGTAAATGAATGATTAATATTTTTATCTTATATCATAAATGGGTCTTCACACATGAAAATAATACTTTATAAGAAAACATATTTAACTTATGCATTTAATACATTTTATACACTAGCATTTAAATGTTTTGAGTCCGTAAGTTTTTTTAAAATAAATTAATACCTTTATTCAGCAAGCATACATTAAATTAATCAAAAGTGACAGTTAAGACATTTACATATTTACAAAATATTTATATTTTAAATAAATGCTGTTCTTTTAAACTTTCTATTCATCAAAGAATCCTACAAAATAATCACCCCAAAAAGATTAACTGTTTTCAACATTTATAATAATAAAAAATGTTTCTTGAGCACCAATCATCATATTAGAATGATTTCTGAAGTATCATGTGACACTGAAAACTCAAGTTTTTGCCATCACAATAACAAATTACATTTAAAAATATATTCACATAGAAAACAGTTATTTAAAACTATAATAACATTTCACAACATTACTAGGTTCATTATATTTGGGGATTTTTCATGTGTTGAGTTTGTTGTTGAATGATCTCAGGGACGTACTGGCATGAACTTGAACACAGCAACTATTACAGGCCACAAGAGGACTGGATCCATCCTCCTCCAGCAGTGTGTTCAAGGGACATGGGCCCTCCTGGTACGCAAAGCAAATTTCAGGGATCAGAGGTCGTGACCTCAAGCCCGCCTCCTGTGAACATGACCCCTGAGACTCTGTGGCAGCACTCATCAAGACATCGTGCCTTCTCTCCTCTAAATTATCAGGCTGTGAGAGCAAAAACAAGAGATTGAAATATCTGTGTGATACAAAGCACAAATATGCAAACCAGTACATAGTATCTCTATACAAACGTTACCTGATAGTATGGCATGAAAAGGGTGCAGACAGCACAGTGTGGAGAGGTTTCAGCTGCAGTTGTGTTGTACTCTCGTTCATACTGAAAATGAGTTTTTCGGTGTTGCCACAGATGCACTAAAGGCTTTGCCCATTCCTCAGTTTCTGGCTCCTCTTCTTTAGATGCACAGTCCTCTAAAGTCTCTGAGATGTTAATTTAGTATAATTAATTATATAACTTCACACAGCTTCTTAAAGTATACATGTGTGCATGATGCGAGACAAAAATGTCAATGCACATATACATAATGAATAATTAAAAATACCATAGACGGAATGCAACAATGTAATATTAGTGCAATTTTGTCTAATGACAGCATGTGGTAAAGATAAATATTCAGGAGTCAGGAAAGATTTGTAATGTAATAAAACATAATACGTTATTAATAAAAGTACTAACACAACAATTGTTCAAATTCCTATTGTTTATTGCTCATAATAAAAATGAAAGTGGTTAAACATTCACCATCATCACTGGCAGCCTGCTGTTTCACAGCACTTGGCACTGCTCTTGCAGTGGGTTTTCTGAGGGGGTGACGCCAACTCTTGGATGTCTTCTTAACAGTTTGCATGTGATACTGAGAGAACAAAAAAGAGAAAGAGGCAAAGGGGGTCAGTGAGAAAGAGACACTTTCCAAAAAATATAAAATACTGTGCTACCTTCATTGTGCATGTGTGTATATAGTATGTGCACATTAATTAATGCTTTGACGCCGTTTACAAGGTGTTAAGGTGTGAAAAGCAACTAAGTAAGTGAGTATTCTGATGTATGTGTACAGAAATTTTCACTGGATTCACAGCAGGTGTAAATTAATATAAACATTTGTGGTCAGTTAGATTTTAATACTTTTAATGAACATTTTTATTCAGCAAGGATCATTAAAGTCACAGTAAAGACTCACATACATAGATATATAAAACCAATAATAACATATACATAAAAATATCTAAAACCTCTAAATTTATAAAAAAAATAATTAATTTAAAAAACATTAAATTAAAAACCCCACCAGTGTCTGTGCTTCTCATTTGTATGCGAAATTTAGTTTAGGTTTAGTTAATCTAAAAGAGAAAATGACAAGGCAAATCAAAATCCAATCAGAGCACATCTATTATTAAACATGCAGGTAAAATTTTGGACCATTGAGATTTTACTGTGAGCAGGTTCATCCTGTAGGTTATGAAAAAAGTTGAAACCAAGTAATCAGCAAAATGTCTTGTCACCACGGTCACTGTTTGTTAGGTCAGAATCTCAGAACTATGTAGTAGAGAGGACGTATTTCTCGTCATGGTATAGCACCAGAACTCACTGTACAGACTTCCCCTGGCTCCAGATCCGTCTCCACATACTCAGGGTCACTCGTGGCGTTCTCCTCACTGGATTCACTGCTGCTGTCAGCACCTTTATCTCCTGATTCACACGAATCAGAGTCGCTCACAGACCCATCATGGTCTGACTTTGCACCTTCGTAATACTCCTGACTTTTAAACTTTTCCTCCTGAGGTTCCTGAGAGCCTGCCTGCTCACTGAGCACACAAGCTTCAGCTGGTTCCAACTCCACGTTCTGCTGCTTCAGATCAGGAGGTGCGTTTGGAGCCATGTCTGCATCAGAGCACTGCATGGGGATGGGCTCCAGGTTGGTCCAAGTCTGAGTGCATGGTGAAGAGTTTGGAGAATCAGGGAACTTTTCTTGTTGGCAACCTGATTCGGACCACATGGTGTAGGGCAGCGAGTCATGGGCATAATCTGTAAGACTGCTCACACCTGTGGTAAGACCAACTACCAGCTCAGGCTGCAAGCTCTCAATGAGCACTGCGGGATTCTGGGAGCTGAGGTTTTTCCAAATGGTGAAGGGTTTGGACTCCACGTAGGGGCCCTGGGAGCATGTGAGAGAGATTGACTGCTCTTCGAGACTCGGAGAACTTTGTTTGTCTCCACTGGCCATTTCAGAGTCATGGGTGTCCATTAAATCCACATCTGCTACGGTAGAACATTGTAAAATACTCTGAGTAGTGATTTTAAACTGTGAAATGGACTCATTTTGAGTGTTCTGGTCTGCGGATGGGACGTGTTCATGTCCTGGTTTTGCTCTAAAGGTGTCTGAGATTGAGTTTTGTGATTGGCTTACACCTTCTTGGAGTGCAACAAAGGGCCAATCGAGACAAGGTCTTTCAGAATAAGTCCCCACATCATCTGTTATAACAGGAGGCGAGTGTGATTTTTCCAGATGGAGAACAGGTGCATTATTGTTCGGAGTGTGAGGTCTGTGATTTGTGGTGTCAGGTCGGACAGCGAGAGTCAGTGAGGGCATTTCAGGTGCGAGAGATTGAGGATTGACTCGCTCTTCTATGAGCTCGGGCATTAGAAGAGGCATTTCACAAAACAAAGTATTCTGGATTTCAGAGTTTGTTCTGTTTTCTGAGGTTTCCATACCCTGAAGAGCAGAGTCTAGACGGATCGAGCTTTGCTCTTTGTAAAGTGCTGATGTGCCGTAATCGATGCTGCTCTCAGTCAAGATATCGGCGACCGTCTCTTCGGTTTCAATTTTAGCTTGTTGGGAATCAGTTTCTGAAAATAAAACCGCAGCACCAGTGGAATTAAGTCTCGGTGAATGGGTCACAGGAATAGAAGGAGCACTTGTTACTGAGACAGGTTCACAGTTTAATGCTTGATTAGGACTTTCAGCAGTTCTTTCTGAGTCCAGAGTCACATTCACAGTGACGCTGCTGTCTGAGGTTGATTCAGGTCCAGGCTGTGCAGCGGAGTTTGAGTTTGTGGATACTCGACCTTCATCAAAAATAAAAGATGTCTCGGAGCTTGTGTGACCTAGATCATGGTCACTCTGCCTGGATGTGGGGGTGAGTGTAGGGGTCGAGAGTTGCTCAGAGGAATCATCTTGTCTGGTGGAGTGGGCCAGCAAGTCATTCTCCACTCTTGTTACTTTCACAACGCACATTTGTCGACATGGACCAGTGAGCCCTAAAAAAAAGACAAAACAATAAAACAGAGACATAAACAGACATGTAGTTATAGCATACACTACGGTTCCATGCTTATGCTCACTAAGGATACATAATCAAAACTACTGTAAAAACAGTAATATTGTGAAATATTATTACAAATTAAAATAACTTTCCTATTTAAATATATTTCAAAATTTAATTTATTCCGTTGATGGCAAAGCTGAATTTTTAACAGCCTTAAATCATTCTAATATGCCAAAACATTTCTTATTATTGTCAATGTTGAAAACATTTGTGCTGCTGCTTATTATTTTTGTGGAATCAGTGGATTCATATTTTGTGGATGCATTTTTCAGGACTCTTTGCTGAATATAAAGTTTAAAAGAACAGAATGTATTTGAAATATAAATCTTTTGTCCAATTATATGTGTCACTTTTGATAAATTGGTTACACAATAAGGTGTCATTCATTAATTAACATGAACGAACACTGAACACTTTATTACACTCTTTATTAATCTTTGTTAATGTTAGTTAATAAAAATACAGTCGTACATTCATTGTTCATGTTAGTTCACAGTGCATTAACTTGTTAACATGTTAACAAACAAACCTTGTTATTTTAATAATTCATTAGTAAATGATGAAATTAACTAAGATTAATAAATGCTATAGAAATGTTAATTCTTAGTTCATGTTAACTAATGTAGTTAACTAAAGTTAACTAATGAACCTTATTGTAAAATGTTTCCGATGTAATCTATTTATTCTAAATTGTTCTATTATTTTCTACATTTAATCTATTTATTAATCTATTTAGTCACTGCTAAATAAATAATTAATTTCCTTAAAAATATATCATACCGATCCCAACGGTAGTGTGCATTTAAGTTTCATTTATTCAGATCATTTTTTATTATTTTGGAATTTTTCTGACAGACTACAAGTTTTCATTTGGATTTGACAAAAATGCTATGTTGTGATGAACTAGGACTTACTTAAAAACAAAATGCAGTCTTATACAGATACACAAACGATGTCTGTCCTTAATGTGAGTGTGTTATCAGATCACATCAGATTATATTTGAAAATTAATAACACACAAAATAAATATGAAAATGCATTTACATTGTATGCATTTATAGAATGTATTGTGAGCTTACACAAATAATACCAATACCAGCCTTTTAATTCACCTGAGTACTGTGATTCTTTCTGGTGTTTCACTGAGTCTTCATTATCCTCATTTTTCGATGTTAAATCTGCCCCTCTACTCCTGCGACCACCCCCCTTCACTGGTGCAGAGTCCACAGTCTTCAGTCGTTTGGAGCATGCACGTGGACAATGGAGACTGTTGATACAAAAAGATGAATCATCCACTATCCAAGACTGTGAAATGAACCTGCTAGCAAACAGCATTTTTGTTTCAAATAATATCTATAGTGATTGACCTCTACATGAAAGATGTTTTTAAGAATTCTAATTTGGATATTTGGCATCATATGGCTCTATGTTTTCTACCTATAATGTTAAGGTCTGATAATTTTTTGTAAAGTGTTTTTAATAGTGTGCTCAAGTACTCAAAATCATACTGGCAACATTTACATTTAGTTAAGTTTTCATCTAATATTTTTATTTAATTTAATTTCAATTAACAAAAATGATTTATAATATTTTAGTTAACAATAACTATACTAAAGTAGATGGAAGAGTGGAAGGGTCTTAAGCAGACTTGTAATCCAAGTTGCTCAGCAAATGTCTCTTCAAACTATTGTTCTGAAAGCAGTTGACCTGAAAAGGGAAGCTGACTATAGAAGGTATACCTTGTTGAAACCCTGCTAATACCTTGAGGTGGAGGGTGCTTTCCTGCGACGCCTCTGAAGCCAGCTCTGCAGCTCCGGTGTGGTGCTGGGTGTGGCCAAGATGTGATCCAATGGACATGAGTCTTTGCCTTGTGTCCAAGCCTGATAGCGATCTGGCTGGAATCGTCTAACAAATGGATCCATGGAGATCTTTACCATGTCCTTACTGCATGTACACTGCAAGAAGACAGGTTTTTCACACAAAAAAAAAAGAGCATCAAATGTTCACCAGTTGCAAACGAAGGTAACATGAAGGTGCCAGATTTACATCAGCAATAGCTGTAATTAAGTGCTTCTTAGTACCTGCGTAGCAACTTTTCCATAATCGATCCACCGGATACTGGCGAAATTGGTGGATTCAGCACAGTTGTAGCCGTGGTTGAAGCCAGCGTGGTAACCATAGGGAAACGTGATCATAAACTCCCCCGCTTCCTGTGTTATCTGTAATAATATATCAGTGTATTGTGAATACATAAGAGAAGAAATGAGACACCACGACATTATTCTTAAAACTAAAATAGTTTAGAAAATGTATTCCAAAGACTGTGGATTGCCTTATCAAATGGTATGCTGTATTTCTTTAGTACAGACGGGGATATCAGTGTCATCTTGTGTCTCAGGAACGCCTCACAGCTTTTAAAGCTGTTAGGAAAGAAACCTAAAGACAAAGACACATTTATCACACCCAGTACAACACAAAGGAAATAATTATATCTAGGTTAGCTAGAGAGACATGTCCAGAATTTCTAAATGGCCTAAAATGTCTAGGTTTATGACTTGTTTTGCTATTGATGTGCTCTACCGTTCTCATACATTATATGCATGCGAATTTGCATTGCTTTGACCGGTTTTTTGTAGACCCCACCTTCTTGCACAGCATGATTGGTTTATCATGTAGAATGCCTGCACGCTTTTGGTCAAACTAATTTTGAGTTGTTACTTTCAGGAAGTATGAAAAAAATAGGAAAACAAAGCCAAAAACCTGGACATTTTACTGTATGGCCACCTAGATATACTGTAATGCAAGTATATCTAATCTTAAGGCAAGTATGCAAGCAAAAAAAAAAAAAAATTATTATATATATATATATATATAATACACATACATATACATATAGATATACACTACTATACATATAATATACACATATATATACATATATATATACACATACATATACATATAGATATGCCATCAGATACAGATATACTATATACACATACATATACAAGAGATATATACACATACTAACAATATAGATATACCACCTACATATAGAGATATATAATACACACAGACAGATATAGCTATTACACACACATACAATAGACAGATATATATATATATATAATACAACACTACAGAGAATGGATAGATAGATAGAATAAAACACAAGACAGATATATATATAGATATCTAGACACCCATACATATATACATTGTTATATATATATACACACATACATATATACATATATATATACACACACAAACATATATACATATAGATATATATACACACGACTAGAGACGATATATAGATATCACACATCATATATACATATAGATATAGAACACACATGCATACATATTACATAAATATAGAGACACACATACATATCTACAGGATAATATATATATCCACAGCATATAGACATATACTTAGAACACCAGACAATAGACGATATATAATACACACTACAGATATCAGATATATACACACTACATATCGACAGATAAGAGATATCTAAATACACACACATATAGACATATAGGAATAATACAACCATACATATAATAGTCTACACCAGACATATATATATATAGATATAGTATACCACAGACAGAAGAACAGTTATATATATATTAAGAATAGAAGAGATTTATACATTATAAATACACACATACAGTACAGATATAGATTAGATATATACACCACATACATAGATACATAATATAGATATATACACACAATACATATATAACATATATAGAGAGAGACAACACATAACAGAGTACTATATATATAGAGACACACAGACATAATACATATATATATAGAATAGACACACGCAGATATACATATTATAGAGGCACACATACAGATATACGATATAGATTATATATACACACATACATAAGACATTAGTATATATAGACCACAGAAAGATAGAAACGAGATGAGGAGACACACATACATAGAGACATGAATAATAGAGACACACACAGACATAAATAGTAGAGAGATACACACATACTGAGCATAGATATATAATAACACATGACTATATACATAATATAGATAAGATACACACATACATATACAGAGATATAGATAGGAGAACCACCATACATAGAACATAGATAGTGAGATAGACCCATACATAGAGACAGAGATAGATAGACACACAGACCGATAACATATGATATATATATACCAAATACAGTATAATGTACAACACATACATATATACATAGAAGAATATAGATATAGAACACACACAGATATACATAGATATAGATATAAGATATTAGAATATAGTATAGGATATATTAGACACACAACATATAGACATATATATATATAGATAATATACACAACATAATAATACATATATATATATATAATATATAAAATAATACACACAGACATATAACATAGATAATATATATAGACACACATACAGATATACAATATAATATTATATCTACACACATACATATATACATTATATATATAATACACACAGCATATATACATAATAGATAGCCAAGACACTACAGATATACATATAGAGAGTAAGATTAATATATGACACAGCAACATACATATAACATAGATAGTGTTATTATATACACACAGACATATATACATCATTCATATATATATATATAGATAGAGTATATATATAATATACACCATACATATATAACATATATATATATACACACATACATATATACTATATATCTAGATTATTACACACATACATATATCATATATAGATACTAACACACTACATATATCCATATATATATATATATATACGAACATACATATATACATTATATATGATAATAGATATATACACCCATACATTATACATATATATATATGTATATATGTATATGTATATATATATTATGTATATATGTCTGTTTGTATATATATATATATAATTAATATGTATGTTTTCTTGTGGTATAATATCTATATACAACACATACATTTACATATAGTATAAATAAACACACAACAGATATACATAGATCTATACCACACATACATCATACATTTATATAATATATACCGACCCATGACGATAATATCATAGAGGATATATAATACACACATACTATGACATGATATATATATATACACACGTACAGAATACCTTATATAATATATATACACACATCTATATACTATATATATACACATACAGATACTAGATATATACACAACATATACATGATATATAAACACATACATATACAATATATTATATATACACTACTTAACATATATATAATACACACATACTATAGTATATATCACACGACATATATAATATATAGACCACATACATATATATAGATCTCGATACACACACAACATATATACAATAATATATATATATATCGTACACCCATACATATATATATAATATATATATACACACATACATACATATATACACACACAATACATAGAGACCCATACACAGATCAGATACACACATACATATATACAACATATTCTATTATACGCACATACATATATGCCATATACAACAGCATACCTATATACATAATATATATACCCACATACATATATACATATCTATATACACCCATACATTATACATATATAATATATAACCACCTACCGATATACATATATTATATATATACACACCTACCTATATACATAGATATATCTATACACACATACATATCTACAAATATTATATATCCAACACATCATATATACAATATATATATTATCACACATACATATATACATAATATATAGACACACACATACAATATACATTATATATGTACACACATACATATATACATATATTACACACCATCCATAATATAATTATCTATATATATAGATATATACACACAAATATATACATAGATATATATAATACACACATACAATATAGAGATATATACCACATACATATATTAATATATATAATATACCACGATACATATATAACATATAGATAGATATATATATATATATAGATATATACTGTATATATATATACGACACATACAAGATCATATATATACATATAGATATATATATATATTATACACACATATGCATACACATACATACACATATACATACCCACATACATATATACATATATATATATAGACACACATACATATATACATAATATATAGATAACACCATAATATTATACAATATATATAATATATACACACATACATAATACCGAGTTCTATTATACACACAGACATAACATATATATATCTAATACCACATACATCATACCCTATAGATATATTAATATACACACAACATATATACATATATATCTATATACACACCTCCATTATACATAGGATATATATATAGAGTACACAGGCATACATCTATACATATATTTAATATTTGACACACACTACATATAGACATTAGATATATGATAACACCACTACATATAGACATATAGATAGAATATAACACAATACATATAGACATATTATATATATATACACACTACTAATACATATATAGATAGATTACACACATACCAAATAACATATAGATATATATATATATATATTTATACACACATACATAATATACATATATATTATATAGACACACAACTATATACATATCTATAGATCCCCATACATATATACATATATATCTATAATATACACACAACATATATATATAATACACCATACATATATAACAATATAATAGATATATATATATAGACACACATACATACACATAGATATATATATCTCGATAAGCTATATATATACACACATACAGATAACATATATATCTATATATTATCCAGCACATACATATATACCTAATATATATTATATATAGATAACACATACAGAATACTAAATAGTATATAATATACACACATAGCATATATTATATATATATATATATAATAATATATATATTATATAGTATATACACAACCATATATCATATAGATAAATATATACACCATACAATACATATAATATATATATAGATACAACCCGACTATATACAATAGAGTATATATATATATCTATATATAAACACCATAACTATATACATATATATATCCACACACATACATATATCATAGAGATAAACACACATACATATATACTAAGATAGATAGATATAATATATATATAGAGTATACACACCATACAGATAGACAGATAGATATATATACACACCATACAGATATATATATAGCACACACAGCATATAAACATATATTATATATATACACACTACTATTACATAGAGTCTATTTACCACACATACCTATATACATATTTATATACACACATACATATATACATACATACACAAACACATTCATAAATGCATAGATATATATATACACACATACAGATCTACATAATATATATAACACAGCAGACAGATATACATATATATAATATATACCACAACATAGAACATATATATATATATACACCATACATATCACATATATAAGATATAACACACATACATAATACTATATTAGATATATATATAACACACATACATTATACATAATAGATTATATAGACCCCACATACATAGATACAATAGTATATATTACACACATACATATAACAATATATATATATAACACAGACATATCTCCCTAATATATAACTATACACACATACATATAACTATACTATATATATATATACACACCTCATATATACATATATATATATATAAGCCACACATACATATACAGTATATATATACAGTATATGTATATATACACATACATATATATATATTATATACACACATACATATACACACACATATATACATATACACACACAAATATATATACTTGATATAGATAGACACAATACATATATCCATATAGGATATATACAGCACATACAATATATATACACACACTACATATATACAGTGATATATATATATCCAAACACATACATATATACATAATATATATACACACAGACATATATACATATATATATAGAACACCTACATAATCTAGACACACATACATATATATATACACACTACCCTATATATAGATACACACATACTATATTATATAAGACACACACTATATATACACACTACATATATACCTATATATATTATACACACATACAAGAGATCGATATACAACACTACAGATATATATAGACACACATACAGATATATAATTACACAACTACATATAAGACTACACACACATACATATATACATAATATATATAACGACACTACAGTATATACATATATATATATCACCCATACATATATACAACTACATATATATGTATATATATAACTATAATCACACACCCACACATACATATATTTCAAATATATGATTTCATGTTTTCATATAAGATTCCCAATACTGCACACTCCTTTAAAAGACTACTTTATAGTTTTACTTAAAAAATTTTACCTATAGCAAGGCGTTCCAATCTCTTCCCATGCTCTGGAGGGATAGCATACCTGTGAAATTGGTATTTATTTATTTTATTTTGGAAAAATGGCAGAATTTCAGGTCCTCTGAAGTAGATGAAGAAAGAAGTTCAAATAGATCTATGCATACGCAAGAAACACAGAAAACCACAGTGAATCCTACCAGGATTTGGGCTCCCCAAAGTGCAGGTAGTTGATGCTGTACAGGTCCATGTCCTCCGTGTGCCAGGAGAAGCTGGTTTTCCACATTCCAAAGTACAGATAGGGTGTGTTTACACCCTGAATGGACACTCCACAATCCTCCTCAATCACATCCAAGATTGAGTTCAGGTGCCCAATGTTCCACTCTTCAATGTCCTGAGATAAGAGCGGCAAACATTATCTCAACTATCACCTGCTTACCAGCTCACAGCACAATAAAGAAAGTACCATGGCACTACCAAGACGTTGTTTTAATTCTTATATATTTCCCCTCATTATTTCACAAATGATTAATGAATATTTTTTGTGTTTTTTTTTTTCATAATTATCTTAAAATACCATGAATATTCATAATAAATAATAACTAATTAAATTAAAACAATAGCATGAGGTTTTCAAATATTTCTTGATTAAATAAACATTACTTAAAGTTGTTTAACCGTGTAAACAGTCAACTGCAGCCAGCCACCACCAAGAAAACTGTGTTATCCTTTGTTATAACATGCATGGCATTCACATTCCATTTGAGGTACGTTAAGCTGAACATTCAGAGCACAAGAGCTGTGCTCCACCTGCATCCTCACATCATCATAGAGTGTGCCGCTCACATCAGCACCATAGATGGGCGAGACGAATGTCAGATTCTTCCAGTACTTCCTCTCCAGGTCTTCATAGTTCAAGTAGCGAGGTGTGCAGTACCTGAGTAGGTAAATCACACATCTCCAGATGGCCTTAACGAATATAGGTCAATCCATCATTTAAAGGAATCTTATTACAGAGTGCAATAGAAGTCCAGCATATAACAATGCACAAAAGAACTATGTAAAGGACCCAAACCAGAGGTGTTTGTAAACTGCATGGCATTGTATGAAATTGTATTTTAAACAAAAATATTCCAATAATACTTTCCAAAATTATTTTTGTTTAGATATTGTTTAATATATGGAGTATTTATTTGATTTGATTTAGTAAACACATCTGCTATCGTTTATGCACTGCTTTGCTTTTTTGGAAATATGAAATAATAACCTAGACTGTAGGTTATGGCTGAATACTGTATAAAGAAATGGAAAGAATGTGAATGCAATCCACAGAATATCACTGCATGCACATACTGTGTTTAAATGTAGTTAGAGTAGAATAACAGTTGTCACGTACATGTCACTGTTGGCCAGTCTGCGGAATTCTTGCACAGTGAGCGGTTTCTTCTGGATGTTGTACTGAGTGAAGAGTCCTGATTGGCCAGCCACCATCTGCTGAATAGGTGCTTGAATGACGAAATCATCAATATCACCATAATTGCGACGTGGCTTCCAGTCCTTGGGTGGAATAACCTGTGGAAATAATTAAGATCTGCTTTAAGAAATATGAAGCCACTATTTTTGGTCCAAAGAATGTGTGTTGTACACAGATAATATATATAATATCATATATGAAATACAAAGTAAAATACAAAAGATCTAGTATTTATATTTTTTATATATTACCTTTATAACTTTTAGTTCTATAGTTAGTCTATACTAGTTCTACTATTATTGTACAATTTATGGGTATTTGAATTTTTATATATTACGTTGTGATCTTGGAATAAATAATAATATATTAAAAATAACAAAGCCCTCGCTCTGTGTTACTGGCCGCACTGATTGAATGTAAACAAAATACATGGACCTTATTGGGCAGTAAGATTTGAGATTTTTGGACGTTTTATTATATTATATACACAACCAACAATTACAAAACTAAACATAGCTCACAAGTACCGAATCAACACCAGAAACAAAATGCCATAAAACCCGCACAGAGCCGATAACAACACACTCATCAGCCATCCACACGAGAAGCGCTCCCCTGAGACTATAACCATGAGTAAATAAAACAGTAGCTGGTTGAGAGTCCTAAACCCTCCATTGTAGTCTGAAGGCAGGATCTTACAGCGGGTTAGCCGTGGCACATGCCCAACCCGGACAATCCTGACCTCTCCCTGCCCTGCCTCCGAGGCTCTACTCAGAGCGGCACACAGTGTGCATATACTTCCCCTCACAATCATGAACACAACAAAAATGATGAGAACACGGGGGGGTAGGGGAGGTGTACAAAAGTCCAACAGCTGCTTCTTGCATGCATATGACGACCCGTCTAGCCATTGAATTTAACTAATGATTTGGCTGTCCTGTCCAGACAAATCACCGACTAGGATGTCATTACTGCGATCCCAGGACAATCAAACCTAAAGATTCAAACAGTCTGTTTACTTACTCAGTGTCAATCTACAAAATTTTGCCATAAATCCAATTATAATGAGTCCCTATGTATCGTTTCATGTGTAAAGCACAATGCACAAGCCTAAAGTTTAATTTTATCAAGCGTCTATTTGCCATTAGTTTTAATGCAGGCCCACCCTATAATCTGCCTGATAAAACAATGAACAAAAGCCGCTGATATAGGCAAATACTATATACAAACTTATCGCATGAGTGTAAAACGCCTTCGGTATGGATTTTTATCGTTTAACTATTACTGTTTACTGTACCAGCTAGGTTTATTTACAGTTGCTCTTTAGCTGCTAGAGTGCAGATTAAAGGTCCACTTCTTCGAGACGCGTTGGCAAAGTTCTTCTCTGAGCCCAGAAGCAAGAGAGCTCGATATCCTGTGCGCATAACATCGTTCTCTGCCATGTCTATTGCTTAGCAATACCTCATTGTCTGTGTGCGTGGGTCGACGCATATCCATCCCTTTAAACACACCAGCTGGATCTTCATGACAGCTCTTGCTCTCACAAGGGGAGTCACCCCTAAACGACACGATTCATGTTCTGCTTCCCTTTCTTCTTCTTTGGGTGCCGTTTTTGGCGCGTTGCATCCTGTGTGCATATCGCCACCTTCTTTTGCAGTCATGGTTTATTTATAATCAATTTCTTCTTTGTTTTTGCTTTTCCTGTTCTTACACACGTGTATATACACAAATATTCCTACTTAATTATTTGATGCTCCATCCCATTCCTTCTCCCCAGGCTCCGCCTGGCGCTGCGTGTTCAGCTCCTCCAGACTAAATCCGTGGTCCCCTAAAGATCCAGAATAGAATAGAGCATCCGCATTCTATATTTAAATCCTTTCACTTAACCTAGTAGTATATATGTATTTTATTAATATCATGTATCCTTCTCTATCTCTGTTAAACTCATATCCTAATAAGTATTCCAAATCCTTATTTACCTTACCTTTCTTGTTTAAATATGATATTAATTCCTTTCTTTCTTCATCATACCTTGTACAATTATATATTACATGCTCCACTGTTTCTTTCTCCCCACAGTTCCCACATAGACCAGTCTCATGTATTCCTGTTATGAACAGTGAAGCGTTCAATCCCGAGTGTTCAAGTCTCATCCTAGTTATAATAACCTCTTCTTTCCTATTTCTAACACTTACACTTCTTTTAGTATTAACCTTTTTTTTTATATTATATAAATGCCTTCCCTTATTACCTGTATTCCATATACCCTGCCATTCTTTAATAATATTTTCCTTAATGATAGTTTTAATTTCACATTTACTTAAAGGAACATTAAAATCTATTACTTCTCTTCCTAAAGCATTTTTTGCTAATTCATCAGCAGATTCATTACCAGTTATTCCCACATGTGCTGGCACCCAGCAGAAACCAACTAATACACCTTTTCTTTGTACACGCCATAATAATGTCAATATTTCACACCTCAAATCTTCTCTAGAAGGCTGCCGAGTAATCGCTGATGTTAGTCGGAACAGAATCATATGGTCAGAAGCATTACCACTAACCCTTTACCTGTCTGGTCTTACTTGTCTCTATGCCCCTGTTAGTGCCATTATGATCTCACTCATTTCAAGGGCAGTACGGTATATTGACAATTTAGATGTTAACTTTTATTACGGATATTTTAAAATCTGGAATATAATATTCCTACTCACTGGCGCCCCTGTTTTGGGGTCGTGAGATCCATCATATAAATGTTCATACTTTCAAAAATTATTCCATTCCTGAATATACTTATTTACGGATATTTAATACTACCCCATTCTCCCCCTCCTTCTCTTTCTCTTATCCAATATCTCTCAAAAAATTTTTTACCAAATTTTTGTTTGTTTTAACATCAGGATTATCCTGTTTGTGGTTCGTACCGGTGGCGCCCTCTCAGGTGACACACTACATTCTATATTTGTTATCTGATATTTCTCTGCTAACTGATTTATACTCCATCCACATCCTCTCCCTTTGTTATTTGAGTATCCCAGCATGGAGGTAAAAGACTGAGCGATAAGGTGTCAGAAGAACGCTGTAAAGCAGACCAAGATACCAAAGACAAGGGAACTCGCCTCACGCAAGGCATTGTGCAGGGGCCTCGACAAGACACGCCCTCTCCCGTCAGTTGCGAATTGGTAAGCTGGGGTTGATGTGTGCTGTTGGTGTGGCGCCTACAGCCGTTTCCGAGGGGACGCTGATACTGATCCGAGCTAGGACTCCGTACTAATGGTGCTGGAGGCGAACATAAATCAGCAGCCGAGCTAGGAGGATCTAACAAACTGAGAGAGTTGAACAGTGATGCTTTGGCAGCAACCCACGCTTTTCCAGCTAGTGCCCTCAGCAATGAAATCCCCTGCATTGGTAGCTAGTGCCGCAACAGGCGTGGGCCAGGGATAGCGCGCGCGAACCAAAGTCCGAGAGCTACAAACCGGGACTGGGCGCAAAGGGGGCCAGACAAGGGAGGTCAAGCGGTAGAAAACGGCGGGGGGGCCGACTGGGCCCACCAGATAACAGGAGTGAGTGGGGTGACAGGGGAAACGCCCAGGCGTACTCCAGTTGCCACCTTGTTGAAGTAGCGGTGGCAGACGGGGAAAGCAGTGGGGGACAGGGGCGGGACCGCGCGGCCAAATAGCACCACCATCCGCAGCAAGAAACGCACCGCCCACACCATATGCCTAAGGGGCAAAAAGCAGGAAGCAAGAATGGTTACCAGAAGGGGACGATACACGCCCGTGGGAATCCCATTTGCTGGCCGGCCTGAAAAACGGAGGACGGCACGCGCCGACGGGGACGAAAAAGGCGTGCAAAGAAAAACGGAGATAACCAAGGAGACAGGGGCTCGCGCGGGCTTAAGATAGCGCAGCGCCTCTGGTGGATGTATGTTATACAATGCATACAGAAACATGCAATTCATACAACTGTCATTAAAGGGGGTCATATGATGCGGATTTTCAAGTTTTGCCTTTCTCTTTGAGTGTTACCAGCTGATAATGCATAGATAAGATCCCGACGACTCAAAGACTAAAGTCTCAAAAACAAAGAGTTATTCTTTATCAAAGTTAAGATTCTGCCACGCCCCCCTAAAACTGCTCATTCTAACACGCCCCCACATACATACATCACTATCTGGGAAGATTTGCATAACTCCGCCCAAATGTTCACGCAAAGAAAGGTGTGGTTTCAGTAACCGCAGTTAGTGTTGTCAGGGAGACGCTGTGTGTTTCAGCGAAAGCAAAAGCACTTTATTTGGCCTTCCGAAGTAGATGCATTTAGGAATCTTTAAGATTACTTACAACAAAACAGCAATGCATTTTATGGACGACCGTTTTCGTGAACCTAGGAGAGGAGGTAATTCTGACTTTGCTATGACAATCTGGCGCTTCTGAATCAGCTACTGTTTTGTATTAGTTTAAGTATTTGCTATTGACTGGTCAAATGCAGAGTTTTGCGCATCGTGTTTGTGTTGTGCGCGATCGAGAGAGACGGAGAGAGAGAGACAGAGAGAGAGTGAGAGAGAGAGATCACAGTGGAGTCAGCTTTCTTAATTGTGGCTTGTGTACTGCAAACACATAACGTTACCAGCTTCATCACTGTGTCTGTCAAGTGACTCTTCCCCTTTCGGGCTCTGTCATTAAATTTATTTTGAAAGATGAAGCTCGTGATTATGTTAAGGGGCGTTATATATCCGACGAGTGCTTGCGGTGTTCGGCCAATCACAATGCACTGGGTCAGCTGACCAATCAGAGCAGACTTCGCTTGTCGGAAGGAGGGACTTTGTATAAAACGAAGCGTTTGAGAGAGGCGGGGCATAGAGTACTTACAATAATGTACAGTATTTGAAGAATAATGTGTTTTTTGAACTTTAAAGCATGTCAACATATTGTTACACAAAATACACAAAATAATGATCTGTAAAAAAGCATCATATGACCCCTTTAATCTCAGAGGGGGAGTTTAGTTTTTTTCATTTTGGCGTTGTCTTAAAGGCACAATATGTAAGATTTTTTTTTTTTTATTAAAATATCCAAAAAACCACTAGAACAGTTTTATATATTTAGCTGACTTGTGTACTTACACTATCCCAAATGTTTCGAAGAATGTTTAAATCCAGAGAAAAGCAATTTTTTAACTAGTTGACACGAACCGAAGAGTCGAATGTGGCATAATAAAAGCTCCTCTGCTTTCGAGCCATGTGTCACGCTGTCAGCGCCATCGGTTTGCGTCGAACTACGGCTTTCACAGCCTCAACCCTGCTTCATTCTACTACATAACAAATCATTAGCGCATCATAACATGAATTTTCTGCCCCAGTCCCCGCTTATTGCATCGGCTGAATGGGGATTAAGACCCACAACTCCCATAATTCCACCACTAAGTCCAGCGTCCATCAACTAGGCCTTTGCCTCTTGTCTAGTTTGAATACGGTCCTCTAGCGCGAAATTACATATTGTCCTTTCATAAATAGTGAAGAATAATGATGTCCTTTTTTGAAAAACTGTTTTTTTTTTACATGTAAATGAAAAACGTTTTAAGTATAACGGCTAAAATACATTTTTGGGTATTTACTAAATTCTTCATAGTTAAATATGTAACATATGTTTCCAATATAGACTTCATTAGTGCCTCTAGACATTAATTTCTCATTGTATCTTTTCTCTTCAGAAGTATATAATCTGGCATTGAAAACACTTCTGCAAGCTTTGTTTTTGGCGATTATTATTCATGTAACAAACATACCAAAAAGAAGTTGGTTACTCAAGGAGTGAAATCATCACCATGTATCATATTAATAGGCAAATATGCGAGATTTGCTTGTGTATGTCAGCAACATCATTCCAAATTTGTTTATGTCCTCTTAATGCTCATAAATAATAATAATAATAATAATAAAATACTTTGTATTATTAAACATTAATAATTTAAGTTGTAGCCTATCAATTATCATAACTTGTGTCTTAAGTGCATTGATCTTTTTGACGTAAAACGCCATATTCAGGCATTTACTTGTG
The DNA here is from genome assembly GCA_018155175.1 of Sinocyclocheilus anophthalmus. NCBI lineage: Eukaryota > Metazoa > Chordata > Actinopteri > Cypriniformes > Cyprinidae > Sinocyclocheilus > Sinocyclocheilus anophthalmus. The sequence continues at coordinate 249,708 of JADLZN010003714.1, forward strand.
AAGTTGAGCAGATCTAGAAACCGCGCACCCTTTGCACTCCCATTAACGCCTTATAAACCTCCTAAGTGGATGTATCGGCACTGGTGTCTATTTACGCTTTGCAATGTAAGGTTTTAACGGGTCATAAAGCTCCCAGGAATCTCAACCTAAAGGGTCTGAGGCAATTTCATTTGTTTCCTTTTCTTTGGAGTGTTATAAGCTCTTGGTGCGTAAAGAAGATCTTTAAAGTTGCAAATACTAAAGTCTCAAGTCCAAAGAGATTTTCTTTATAAAAGTTCAGAGTCAACCATGCTTCCTAAAACGGCTCGTTCTAACACACGCCCACATATCTACCTCACTATGTGGGAAGATTTGCAAACGCCGCCCAATGTTCACGCAAAGAAGAAGGCGTACTTTTATTCTCGCTGTAGTATTGGTGCTGCCGCCATGGTCGTGAAGACACTGTGTTCTTCGTTGTGAAAGCGAAACTACTTTGGTTGGGCTTCCAAAAGAGGACAATATCCCCTTCGTCATGCCTGGAGCTGATCCATACTGGTTGCTGAGGAAATACTACAACTATGCGCTGTGGATCGCCGGATCGGCTTTCACCATTTTCACCGCTCCTTCACCGGGACCGCCGTTCTCGACCCCGCCACCTCAGCTCACTCTATCCCGACCTCAGCTCACACAGCCGTGGCTTCGCTCACCACGGGCTGCCTTAGGCCGCGTGTGTTTTTCTGTTTTGCATCGAAACTATTTGTTTGGTCTTCCAAAAGAGGACTATATCGCTTCGTCATGCCTAGAGCTGATCAATGCTGGTCGCTGAGGAAATACATCAACTCCGTGCTGTGGCATCGCCGGCACATTTTTTGGAGGACTGTTTACTGATCCTGGGAGCGTAACGTTGACTAAAATGCCGGCAGTTCTGACTCACGTAAGTACGTTTTCATTTAAAGAACTTGCCACTGATGATTCAAACGCGGGTTTTGAGCTGTGTAGAGTAGCGTTTGTAGTTTGTCATTGCTCCGATCACAAATGCAGACAGGTTTATGTGACCGGCGCAATGCAACGCAACGCGTAAAAAGACAGTACAATTCATTAAATTCAGTAATTATGTCCCCACTGGATGCAAGAAATGCTTTGTTTGTAATGGGTTTTAATGGTTTTGTGTCGTTGCTCCGGCCGGACACGGCATCAACACTGTATGTAAGGGCGTAACATTTACGTCACACGCTTGAGGTATTCGGCCAATCACAACGCACCGGATAGCTGGCCAATCAGAGCACACCTCGCTTTTCAGACCGATAAGCTTTTCGACGCGTTTCAGAAAGGTGGGGCATAGAGGAGAAACAATAATGTACAGTATGTGGAAAATAATGTGTTTTTTTTTTTTTTAAAACGCATAAACACATTGCATTACACCAAATACTCAAAATAATGTTCTTTTTAGCAACATAATATTACCCCTTTAAGAAGAGGAGGTGTAGTAGAGGGCGGGGAGACAGACATACTAGAGAGGCTGAGGATTTATCAAGCGCTGAAAGCAGATTAAACGGTTAAACTGAAGTGCGTCTCTGTGAGACTCCCATCGGACTAACCCGCCTTCGCTTTATTTATTTACCTCTGTCGGCGATGGATTGTTAAACGAAAATGTTACTCTTCGTGTAAGGTGAGATATATAGCATATAAATGTTGTGATGTGAAGATGAAGGCGCATCACTGACAGAACTAACGTTAGGTGAATTTGACAGATTAAAGGGAATTAAGTGCATGACACTTTCACACTATCAGCTCTATCGGCTTTATTAGAGATGTCTTTAAACTGTGATCATTCATTGAGCATTCATTAGATACATAACTGAACAGAAATAGGATAGATATATATATATTTTTCAGAAGCCGTTTTGTATTTCATTGCTGAAAAATAACCATGAAAAAAACATAGTAAAAATAGCATTACTATTTGTCTTTGCTAGTTGTCTGATACAGAGACTCTGCCCTACAGGCAATATTATTATATTATCTTCTTACATCATTTCAGGGAATGCCAGATAACCTTGTTTATTTGAGTGAGAGATTAATTCAGTGCTTCCTTTAAGAGATGGAACTTGCACAAAAAAATGCATATTAATACATAGCCTATATATATATATATTTAGATTTCATGTCATTAGTTACAACAAGCCCAAAAGGTTCACATGTTTCATTTAGTGTAGCCTGGATGATTCATAAGGGAAGATGGGACAGGCATTCATTACAATATCTCTATTGTGCAAATTATTTCGCAGCACATTTTCCCAAACTTCATTCATTTGATTGATGTAGGCTATTCTTGATTTATTTTTACCATTTAGGTGCAAACATTACAAAACATGGCTGTAATAATAATAATTAGTATATGTAGTAAAAACTGAGGGGGCATAAATCAGGCAGGAGATCCGGCAGGCTTCAGAAAGGGCCATAATTCATTTATGCTGTTATTTTTAGGAGCAGCTGAATACTGTGAATTCTTGATGCCTTGTAATCGTAAACTTACCAAACCAGACGGTGCTTAGATGTCTGCCGCATGTTTAAAACCTGATAATCCAGTGATGATATGCTCAGTAACACTAAATAATAGGCATAACATAAGCACATAAACTAATGCTTAAAACATCTGATGTGACTGTGATCTTACATGCCCTGCTACACGACAGCACAGACTTTTATCATAGCACATCTATCTTTCAGGCATGGAGCAGCATTTTACAAGCTGCTAACAGCTGAAATTGGGCCATTTGTGCCAATATTAATTTAAGTGGCTTTTGGAGAGGGAGCTGTCCAACAGGAAAATTCAGCACGCACATTTGTACATGAAAAGAAATGTATGCATCTATCCAAAGAGTAATATCTCCTGAAATAATTGTGAAGAGGTAGAGACTTAGTATTCATTGTATCAATACCGATTTCATCCGAATATACTCTTGCAATCACTAGAATAGGGAAGATGTATGCACAAATAGGCCTATGCATGGAACAAAACAACCAACAATAAAGTTAAGAAGCTAAAGTTCAGCTAAAGCTTTCATTCTCCCAACCCATATTAAAAATAATTTAGCCAAACTAAAATGTCAGATCATCAAGGAATCCTGAAAATAATCATGGTTTCCACTTAGATATTAAGCAGTGCAACCTTTTTTATAACATTAATAATATAAAATGTTTCTTTAGCATCAAATCAGCAAAGTATTCTGAAGGATCATGTGACACTGAAGATAGGAAAATCATCACACCATTCCAGTGACCTCTCTTGACCTTTGGATGAGGGCAATTTGTCTTCCTTGAATGGACCAATTGCATTCAGGATAGTAATGTTGTCCGATAGGATAAATGATCACTCTGACAACAGACCGTAGTTCCTGTGAATTTTTTTCCTCATTTGCACCTCTCTTGTTTGTTATATGTATATACTTTTTATGACTTTAATGGACTTGCTATCAAAGTATGTAAATACATTAGTGTGATACTATACACATTTCATTATAGGCCAGGCTTAAAAGGCAACACTTTACTGTAGCATTTTATACATTATGTATGCTCTGTCTTTCCATCCACCAAGGGGTCCTTGACCTGCAAAAAGCTTGTAGACCCTTGACAGAGGGTTTAGTTAGCCCTTTATGCTGATGTCAAAATAGTGATTTGACTATTTGTCAAAGTCGATAAGTCTAGATAGACAAGGCAATATTAGTTCAGGTTGTAAAATGTGTTGTGAGACTACTGAAAACGTAATGATATTTATGAATTAATAATTCAACATTTAAATATGATATAAATACTTACTTCCTGGTATTTAACAATTAGTTTAACCTTGAAAAATATATTTGTTAAAAATTTTGAAAATCTTATTAGGTTTGGAACTATGTTATTCATTTTGTTGCTAGTTTGCCACATGCCGTTTTTGTCATATCGTGAACCTTTTATTGAAAATGTTATAAAGTTTTTAAAAACCATATGGACCAGCCATGAATACAAAGAATACTGTTTTTAAAACTGGAATTTTATTGGTTAGCCTCTTAACCAAACATAAGTGACTCTGAATAAGATGTGCATGTTAATAAAAAATTTATCAGATGGTTATCAGTGCATATTAGTTTATTGTCTAATCTCATTAAACAAATGTATGCCACTTTAATCCCATTAATGCTCTGCAAAATGCCTGCATTATTCGATAAAAGGCGTAAAACATTTAATAAGTTTGAAATATTTATCAATAACAAAACATTTGCTATGAAGTATGTTTTAAAAAATGTTTCTTGCGAGCAAAGCTGAATTTCAGCATCCATTCTCCATCTTTTAGTGGCAGATGATCCTTCATAAATCATTTTACATTCTTGAATTTTGTCATTACATGGTTATTATTAACTATGAATGTTGAAAACCGCTTTTGCTGCTTAATATTCTGTGAAACCATGATATCAGATTTCTTTGATGAACAGAAAATTGTATTTGATTTATTTCTTAATAATATGCCTAGCCAATTTGAACATCAAGACGACACATAACTCATAGCTCAAGCTCTTTATAGGAAGAAGAAATGATGATGCGTTTCCTCTTTTATGCCTGCACACCTCTCTCCTCATGCCATGATTCCCAGAACAAATCATGCAGTGCACACACAATCATAACGTCTCCAGGTCTTTTTCCTATGTCTTTATTTAGCATCTCTTACTTCAACCTCACCATCTTCCCAGCTATCATTATTTTCCCTTCCTTCTATACATAATTTTCTCATTTTCTCAACCCCTCTTCCATTCACCCTTTATCTACAACCTCCCTATCTCCATTCAGCTCCCTCTGAAGATATGCAGCGCTCAGATCATGCTGCTCTGCCACTCTTTCACTGTCTTTCTGTTTTGTTGTGCTTGTGTGTGTGAGTGGTGAGGCAGCATTATCTAGATGCATTATTAAAGCCTGTGCACTCTGTGGTTCTCTCTCTCTCTTGGACTCAGTAAGTCTGAAAGAAGAGTTTAAGGGCAATGATAGGATTAGAAAAGCATTTAAGGAGCGCTTGAAGGATGCATACAGTGCTGGGAACTTCATAAATATACATCTGTTCAAACAACACATATAGCGAACAAACCAATCAAAAGCTACAATTCTAGAGCGTTATCAATTTTGCATGAAGAAAAAAAAATCAAACATTTTATTGAGTCTTTTTCATTCATTCATTGTGTACTCAGTACAAATGTACTCTCATTGTTCAATGTCTCTTTTTCTATAGAGCTTTTGTTTTGCATTTTTTAAATCTTTCATTTGACTTAATGAGAAAGACACATAAGTAACAGAACGGAAATAATGGCACTGAAAGATTCTGACAAGGCAGGCTGTGGTTATGAGGGAAAATAGCACTGAGGGAAGGATAAACTATATGGAAAGCAGAGAACAAGTGAGTGAGATGGAAAAATAGAGCTGTGTTCTCTGTTTTTGCACTGGATACATTAATTATTCAAAAGCTAGGAGCTGAAAATGTTCAGAGGGGACAAACCTGATGGTTCTGTCTTTCTTTCTCTCTCTTAATATCCGCCTCAGACTTCCATTGTCACTTTATCAGTTTTGAGGAAGCTACTTTGTACCTGATTCGTTATTAGCTTCCCATACCTCAAAATAGTTATATTACAGTTAAACAACCTTTTTGAAAAAAGCATAACACTACAAGCTATTCAAGAGTGGAAAAGATATAAGATTATTAATTCTACAAGCAGAATAATTTTTTTTTTACACTAAGTAGAAATCTAAATATTCCTAAACGGAAATATTTTTTAAAAATTTTACTCACGTAAAAAACAGTGATGAACAACAGCGTTTTAACTGAATATGTAGCTACATAATATACATAAAATGCTGCAAATGAATTGCAAATGCATGGATTTAAATTAATCAGAGATTCATTTTAGTGAATCAGTTTGTTCGGTTGGTTACATTTACATTTATGTATTTGGCAGACACTTTTATCCACAGTTACTTACATTGCCTTCATTGTGTAAAGTGCAATCAGTCCCTGGGAATCAAACCCAAGACTTTGATTTTTACCATGCTATAATGTTTGAGCTGCAGGGGTGAGCTAGTTCATGTAACTCAAACACATCATGTGGTGGAAGATCATTCGAAAAGCATTATTTTAGCTCAAACAGAGCAAGGTCAAGGTCATGGGAATGATTCCCAGAGAGTACATGAAAAGCATAAATAAATATGTACCTCAAATGTAATGTAAATTAGCTAAAATGTGATGCAAAGTTTGTGTTACATAGCGGCCACACTGAGTTTTATGGTTTGATGAAGGTAGTCAAGATATTTCTTGCAGTGTGACCTGGGAAGAGGCATGAGACAGTTTTTAGCGGTTAAAAACAAGCTGAGCACCAGTATTTTTTGTGCATTCAAAGAATACGGCTGTATAGCATATAGCCTACATGGATGGAGTTAACAATCTGGCCATTAAACAGCTAGAACCTGGATGAGCAGTGATTAGGAAAATACCTTATTTTCCTTTTAAAAAAGAAGAGAAAACTTTATTAGCTTTGCTTTGGATTAGCACATTAGACGATTACAGTATTGACAAAACATTCATGCATTTATAATACTGCAGTTGTAGTAAATAAACATAAAGGTACAATACACTGACCAAAATAGTCTCCCTTAGACTATTCCCCCCAAACTACTGTTGTTCCTGCAGTATATCGTTCCTCATTTAAAAATGAAAAATGCTTTTCATTGAGAGCTCAAACTGAAAGAGCTGAATCCTTTGTGGTACAACAGCTTTGAACATCAAACATGGTGCAACCTAATGTGACTCTTCATTTTGTTGGTACCTCTTCACCAGATCTTGAATAAGGCCTTTCTGGTCATCTCTAATTCCTTTTTAGCAATTGATTTTAAGTGATAATCTGCAAGGATCTATATCTGTTCTAACCATGAATTTGTGAGTGAGGTACTATGGGGAATGTCTCATGTGCAACTGACCACAGAAACATAGATATTTTACCTCCCAACTCAAGGCATTTTTGTCACTCCACTAAAATATCCACTCCAGGTTTTCAATTTTCCACTCCTCATTAGGGCTGGGCAATATGCTATTATGTGCAAAAAAAGGGTTAAAACCTAAAAACAAAAATAATGCATTTTTAAAGCAGAAGTTAAATTCACAAAACTTACATGAAAATAAATGTTAAACACAGACTAATGTAATTGGCTACTTTAATCATCCCCATACAGTCACTTTATAGTGCTTGCTACATAAAATCCACTGACTTGAAATTTCAACTTCTACATATGGCCCATTTATTGTCCACACAATATTTTTAGCAATGTATATTTTAGTCAAAGTATTCGTCATTTGTCTGAGATCGCATGCAGAAGGCGCATGCACTCGGTCACCCTTTTACAGCAAAAAAAATATTTTCTTGACTTCTAACATTTATAGATGTAGAATATTCCTGTGAATACACTGAGGGAAACTCACATCTCCAATGCTTAAAAGCACACGAATCCTACTGTCAGAGCATCTATTGGCACACGGCTTTAAACTACACGGGTTACAATAGCTACTGTAGATCGATATAAACTATTGCCTCATACCATATCGCTTATATAGAATATATTGTACAAACTTGATTTACCGCCCAGCCCTACTCCTCATTCAGGGATGAGAGAAAACCTGCTCTGAGCAATCAAAAACACAGAAAAAAGCACTCAACACAGATACATTTATGTTTAGCAGTGTTACCACTACAGCTCATCTATAAATTGTTAATAATCATCAAGTTAAGAAGGCATTGAGAATAATGCAGCATGGCTGTACTGCTGTGACTCAACTTCTGTGGTCAGTCACGCGAGATTCACTTCTCATAGTGAGATAAGGAATGAATGTTTTAAAAAAAAAACATCAGATACCATTATACGTATGTGTCACTTTGACAGAGCTGAGGACAACTTGGAGCTCCCATCATGGCAGCAAGCAAGAGTCCATGTCTGATGCAGAGGACCACTGGATCAAGAAGAAAACAAAGCGCCTGCACACTCTGGAATTCATTATTGATGAAACAAGACTTCTAAAACTTTCTCTTTGCTTATAGTAACCTGCAGAAGTTCAGGTCCAAAATATAAATGCAGTGCAAATGGATAGGACAAAAATTTCAAAATCCTTCACACTGCATATAGTTTTTTTGAGCTAGCCAATGAAATCAATTCATTTAATGTTAGCTGTCGAACTAAGTGACTGAGGCATCGAAATGATGAGTAGACTCAAATGATCAAACCAATGCTGTGAAGAATTGGTGATGCAGTCCAAGGAAAAGTTCCTCCTCAATGGGGAAATATATAATCTGACTCTAAGGTAAGTGTGGAGTGTGTATGCGTGTTTGTGTGTACTGGTCTGTCCATAGTGTTGTGTGTTTACATGTGTGTAAATGGCTCAGTGATCGGCTCAGTGTGTGACGCAGTAACCCTGTCCCAGCCTTTACAAATCTAATCCAATTAGAATACTTGTCAGTAACCTTAGGGTCGTCTGTCTGTAACATTCTGTGCAATGAACACATGGTCCGATGTGCTAATTGAAGGAATTTTCAGTATTGATTTTTTTCTCCCAGATTTGAACTCATCCTGGCATAACATTACCAGTTTTACATTTCTGTCAATTTCTTAGGCTACTTACATTGGAATGTAACATCTACACTACAGGCTTAGTAACTACTAGCTAGTTTGTAACTAACTCTGGACCCAATTTATTCGGTTTAAGGCAAAACGTAGCTAGTAGGTTGTAAGCTTTCCATTAAAGTTATGCGTAGTCGCATAACATTTACCCTCAATGATCCAAAAGCAGTTGTGTTGAAATGCAGTGAATTTTGGTTTATCTTAACTTTATCTTGAAATTATTTTGCCTGATGTAACTAATGGTAGAAATATGTTGAAGAACGATACTATTTAATTATGAATAACATGATAGGTAAAATAGGTAATAGGTAACATAATTATATTTAAGTACACCATTCAGAAACTGTACTTAAAAGTAATAAAGATACATAAATACTGATACAAAAAAGATATGACATTTATTTATTATGATTAATTTTATTTGACTTACACATCATGGACCGATGCACACAGAGGTGCGTTGTTTAAATCGGGATCATGTTGAAGAGCTGCTAACAAAGTATTTACTCACATAATGTTCTAGTTGTAATGTACACACAACTGGTTCAACCAGCCCTTTATTTTATTTTTATTTATTTATTTATACACTGGAATAGCAAAGTATGGAGTGATGTTTGTGAGACAGACATGTTGTGATACACCTGATGTGTGTAACTGTGTTTGACACTTTTAGCCTGTTGAAAGATCTATTACTGGCTGGGATCCTAAAACTGATATACTAAGTGTACGTTTTTAAGCTATTTAGCATTGCTCAGTGCTAACATAACATAGTAAGCACAGTGTGTCCTGACTGGTCCACTACCCATAATCCTCCCATGTGAATGTGAATGAATTGCAGACAATTCTTGCATTAAGTAGTTCAACCTAGCCATTAGCGTTAGCTGGCCATGCTAATGATAGAATACAGCCATTATCTCTCAGAGAGAGAGAGCATGAGCAGACCTTTTTATGAGGGAACATGGGCGTGAGGGGGAATTAAACCCCACTCTACAGGCCACTAATCTAATATAGAGTGAAAGAGAAAGAGAGAGAGAGTCAGAGAGAGAGAGAGCAGTAAACTGAAATGTTTCATTGTGAAATTCATTGAATATGGGCCCCTATTCCAATGCTACAACACAGATTTAATTTCTGGATCCATTTTAGTGATCTAGCAGTTCACAGACTCCTAATTGTAATTGAATCTCTCTAGTATATAAAATAGTCTTAAGGTCTTCCGCTGGCCCCTGTTTTTTGCTGTGAAAGGAGGCCATATGTACATTAGATCCCTATTGATCAAGACAGCACTGAAGCATACTGTATATCATGAATAAAATATATTAAATAGTGCTGGAAAAGTAATGAGATTTGTGTAGGGAAACCTCAATATTATTCAGTGCTTAATCCTCTTGAAGACGGAAGGGTGAGAGAGGGGATGTGGTATCTTTAAGTAATTTAGCTTAAAAGAGATTTAAAGAAAGGGATCTATGGATGGTTACCTGCCACACCTTTGTATTTAAAAATAAATAGAGGGGTGTTTTTAGTGAACAATGTGGTTAGGCAGAATAGCTGCTAATATCTCATTATCATTTATTATTAAAATTATTAATATTTAATCAGGCAACAATAATGCAATAACTGGAATAGTTGATGAGAATAGAAACTGATTTGTAGTAGAAGAGTGGAAAAAAGGCAGGTGCATCATGGTCAAGAGGTGTTTTTCCTCATTCATAATGCAAATTGCCTGAGGTGCAAACTGTTCTGGAAACTCTCCAGAGAGCATATTGTTGTTTTTGCTATTGGGATCCTCCTTTTTTGCATTAATTGCTTAGGTAAGGGAATTGTTATGGTTAGAACTAGTGGTTTAGTTATTTAAAAAATGTGAAGACCAGGGGGAAAAAATAACCATTTTAAAGTATATCAGAATCAGAACAATTATTAAATGTCCTATTATTGCCATCTAATCAGCCGTGTTAATTTCTGACAGTGAATGTTAAAGCTGCAACTTGTAATTTTTTGGAAGTGTGATGCTCCACCATGGTGCTAAAAAAAATCCAGTTGAACTTCATTTAAATCTATTGTGCACTGTACAATTAGATAAACAAAAAAGTGTAACCTTATTAATCCAAAGAAGTGAAAATTGGCACTTGACACTAATGAAAACTGCCACCGAATTATGTAATCAAGTGCTTGAGACTCTTAAACTACTATGTATACATTTTGCAATAAACTTAAAAAAGTATTTTATACTAATTATCAATGAGTATAATAAAATTGATCTATAGTATGCTGTCCTTTTAGATATTGAAGGATGGGGTTCAATTAATTATTGGGGTGGTATATAATCTTGTAACTTTCTATTTTTATTAGATTTTACAATATCTATTTTGCTGCAAATTATGGTTGTATTGCTGGTTGGTTTAGCTCCAACCCTTTATTGAAAAAGATCAGAAAAATATTTATAACCAGGGCTAGTGAAAAAGTAGGCGGTCACTATTGTGCAAGTCAAAATTGCTGGACAAGTGTTGCACAGTCTAACGACTTTGATGTGGTTTATGCAGTATTGATAACAGTGTTGACAGCAGTAAAATAAATGGAAAGTGAGATCCAAATCCTGTGAAATCTGAGAACATAATGTGACCATGAGTCATGATCTCCTGGGATCTCTTTCTCTTTTTTGTCGCAGTATATTATTTATCTCTTTGTCTTTGTTGGTCCCTCTCTCTTTTGACCATGAGGCTCCAGATTGTCTCTCACATTCTCTAGTGGGACATACTTGATATAGAAGCACAATAAACTTCAACCCTTCATAAAAAGCAATTCTGCAACAACACCACAATATGCAGAACCTATCATATAAAGGCAGGCCATGTTTCATACCACTGTAGGCAGAGAGGGTGACCACACATTATCAGAACATTATCAGTTTATTGTTGCACACACCATTTTACCTGCCACAGCTATGACCATTATGAATGTATACATGCTCAACCTGAAAGGCACTGTAAACAGTACGAATATGTGTAGAGCATTATATAACTTCACCGGAAGTGGACAGAGAAATTGTGCACCATCTACACAAAATTTGGCTCAGACGTTTGGTAACACTTTAGTATAGGGACAAATAGTCACTATTAACTAGTTGCTTATTAGCAGGGCCTGGTTTAAAAACAATGGCTGTTTATTAGTACTTATAAAAGACATATTCTGCATGACCATATTCTACATCTAATCCTACCTAGTACTTAAACGTAACTACCTTAATTAAGTAGTAATTAGGAGTTTATTGAGGCAAATGTAGTAGTTAACGGTTTGTTAATAGTGAAAATTGGACCTTAAAATAGACATTTTTATTAATGGTCTCATGACATGCAGGTAAACAAATATTTAATCTTTTATACAAGTTTCATTTTAAAATTATTTATTTTAACAATATAAAAATATAATATAACCAAAAATACATAAGTATTATACACATGTATAAAGTAATTTAAATTAGATGTATTTACTCTAGACTCTAAAGTGGAACTCAAAGAGGTCAGACTTTGATTGGCTGGATAGAATATATGGTGTGTCTGATTGGCTAAAGAGGATATACTAAAAATGTATATGTGAAACAGAAAAGTTTTAAAACATCCAAAATTGTGTAACGATTTGCATATTGCATATTCATAGTCAGATATTAGTGATTTGTTTAATTATCATTGAAATTGTATAATTATTGCCTTTTTTCCATTACAATAAATAGTGGCCCAATAGTGACCTTTCACCCTGTGTGTAGCTAAATGGAGGAGCGGGACCGCAGTCGCTCACCGTCTCGCAGGACCAGCAGAGTAGAGCAGGTGGTGGGACGCTGGCTTCGCCGCTCCAGAGAGTCCATCAGCCGGTACTATTTTTTAATCTGTGAATGATTGTGTGAACATGCATCTTTGCTTTTTTCTTTTGTGTTTGAAAAGCATCACCCTCTATCTGTCTGTACATAGAGAGCGTGTGCTAGAAGATGGGCAAGTTCCCGACAATGGCTCCCAGGAGCAGAGGAGCTGTCCAATTAGAGTCACTGTTAAGATCCCACTTGACCCCACCCTTAACTCCCATGGCTTTACTGTCTCAACACACACTCCACCCCAGGTGCTGGACGTGACAGAAGGTACATTACACACACCATCATCTCTAAACATAAATCAGCTCTCAATGGGTTTACACTGAAAAAAAATGGTTGTAGAACAATTTCACTCCAAATGGTATAGAATTAATTACAACAAATCAAGTAAATGAAGGAATTACAACTGAAAATTTGTGTCTTGTAAAACCTACTCTATATTTTTTATTTACAGCTTTGAAAAATATTTTTTTACAGTATGGTAAGGTTCTTTCACAGTCAATTGTTAATTAAGTATTATAAGAATTATATTATTTATTTTGGATTTTAAAGTTTGCACTGCTCTGAGCCTTCTTGGCAACCTTTTCTTTTCATGCAATGAAAGCACTGAAGTTAAGTACTAGATCTAAGCCAGGTGGCCTTGGTTACCTTCAGAGTTTATCTGTGGCACTTCCAAATTAGCTTCCAGCAGTTGCTATGAACTAACACACTTACAGGGGTAACAGGCAGGATACCATTGGCCATACAGTTCTGGAGATGATAATTTTTGGATTAGACTTTATTTTGGAATAATTCCACTGTGGGAATCTCTAGCTTGATGGTAGGAAAATGCCCATCCTATGAACTTCATGAATATGTCATCGTAATATGAAGGGAATGACAAGGTCTGTTGAGGCATTCTGTGGCACAGGTCTAAGGCAGCACTCTAAACAGTCTGAAACTGTGGAGATAAAGCCTTGCTGAGATTGTTACATTTTGAAGTAAAATTTTGATTATACAGCATACAAGCCCTTCATGAAAATCAATAGAACAGCTATAGAGCATTAGCTACAAAACAAGCGTCCATTACTGCAAATTACTGCGGTAATATATTTATTGTTCAAATCACATTAAATTAGCAAAAAGTATCATATTAAAGGGGTCATATGATGCGATTTAAATTTTTCCTTTCTCTTTGGAGTGTTACAAGCTCTTGGTGCATAAAGAAGATCTGTAAAGTTGCAAAGACTAAAGTCTCAAAACCAAAAAAACAACTTTATCAAAGTTAAGACTCTGCCAAACCCCCCTAAAACGGCTCGTTCTAACAAACCCCCACATATCTACCTCACTATGTGGGAAGATTTGCATAACGCGCCCAAATGTTCACGCAAAGAAAGAAGGCGTAATTTTTATTTTCAGTGTAGTAGTATTGTTGCCGCTGCCGCCATGTCGTGAAGACGCTGTGTGCTTCGTTGTGAAAGCGAAACTACTTTGTTTGGTCTTCCAAAAGAAGACGATATCCACTTCGTCATGCCTAGAGCTGATCCGTGCTGGTCGCTGAGGAAATACATCAACTTAGTGCTGTGGATCGCCGGATCGGCTTTCACCATAGACAAAGCGGAGTCCAGCCCGGGGTCATCACATGTGGTTGCCGCTCCGTAAGCGGAATCAGAGGCTGCCACCGTTCTCCACCCCGAACCTCCTCGCTCACGCTAGCCAGGCCTCAGCGCACCATAAGCACACTAGCCCAGTGGTTCAATTCAGTCATCACGCCCATGTATAGCTTAGTTAACACATCGATTCAGATAACCAGTCATAGTAGAGAGCTACGTGCATGGAAGGGTGTTCAGAGACATCGCCATGTCATTGTAGTGTTCATGCTCCTACGTCCCTGCAGCAGGAGAAATCCGTTGAAGTTTACTTCACTTCGGAACATTCATTCACGGATTTGCACTGCGCAGGTTTCACACACAGACGAAAATTACTAGGAGAAGGGTGACATAATATCCTTGGTAAATATTTAAATTTCGTCCGCACACTTTAATGCCCGTGTATGGTTTTCTAGGAACTTATACGGCTCGCTTCAAAAAATGGGATGGTTGTTGAATATCCGGTGATGTCCACTTTGCAGGGCACTTACGATCGAATAGAACAAATGTCACACGTGTTAAGAGATACATATGAAATGTGCGGGGGGGGGGGGTGCAAGGACTGGAATTGGGAACCACTGATGTAGCCTGTTGTAGTAACGTTGTCTCTGGTATTCTGGTCTGTGAGCGTATATGCGTTCAGGGGTGTGGCTTTGGACGGCGATTGCAGGGAGGGTGGGACGTTCACTTTCAGTGCTATCAGGCTAAAGTTAGCATTTTCCAAGATCTCCTACTGAACCTTTAATTTGTGTTTTGACGATGAACAAAGGTCGTATGGGTTTGGAACAACATGAATTTTCATATTTGGGTAAACTATCCCTTTAAGAAATGAGACCTTACTGTAAAGTATTAAAGCTTTTATCTTTAGTAGGGCAAATAAATCTGATTCAGTTATACAGACATTTTTAAATGTTCACTGAACATAAGTTTGATAACTGAAATGTGACCCATCAGCTATTTGCATGTATAGCCTGCATGTACAGCAAAATGTTGGCTGACTTGCTTGGCACATGGAGTTGTGTCTACAGGAAACCCTACTCTTGGAATGGCTGAAGCCATCTGGTTACCCCACAGCCAAATAACTAGTAACACAGCCAGTAATGAGGACAACATAAATACTCTTTCTCAAACATTCCTATAAAACATGATAGCCCTGACAAATGACAGTGATAATTGAATTCTAAATATTTTTCCAATGATTGACAGCTACAGTATCATAGTATGTTTGTCTGTTTTTATAGGTGGCCCTGCTGATGGAAAGCTTGTCCCTGGTGACCAACTTTTTAAAATAAACAATGTTGCCATTGATGATCTATCTACAGAGCAGGCTGCTGACATCATCAGGTATGTTGCAGGTGTAAGTGTTTATGTGAAACTACAAAATTAGCTATATATGGCTGCCCAGATGTCCAGTTTTACCTAATATTTAAGTAACTTTTCATGTGGCCAAATTTATAATAAATAGGTATCTTCAGAACATGGGGAAACGGTACATCTAGTGACTCAAGCTGCATCTGTACCACTAATTCTGACATACTCTTTTCAACTTATTTACAGAGAATGCCAGAACACCATAGTACTGACTGTACTAAGAAATACTGTGGTAAGTGTACATGCACACAGGTATAGAGCCCCCCCCCCCCTCTCTCTCTCTTACACACACACTGTTATGTCTGAATGAGGCATGGCAGGAGGATGTGGTGTTGTGCTGCATTATAGCAGCAGGCAGAAATGATGACCAAAAGTTTTTTTATAATAATCAGGCCCAAAGGAAATCTGTGTCCACAGAGCTCAGCAGAAAGCGCACTAAATTTCTGCAGAATATGAAGTTCCTGGTAAAGTGCACAGCTCTCATCTCTTATTTGTCCATTTATTTTGTCTACCTTTATTATGCTTCCAGCTTTCAATAACCCTATTAAGCACATTTTATCATATGTGCATCTATTCAGCAGAATTCTGTAGCTATATACATCTATTATATACATTTATTCAGCAGAATTTCCCTGTTCATCAGGAAAGCATACAAATTACATAAAGATGCATGTGCAAGATTTCAATCTGGGGGGGTTGTAAAGAGGAAAAACAGACAGATTGGTCTCAGGACATTTTGACATCTCCCTGTTTACTTTATTTCTCAGTGACAGGTACAGTATGTCACAGTCAATGCAGAGACATTTTTCCATGCCAATGCAATTCTGCAATGAATGTTGAAATAATATGTCACTGACATATCAGACATGTTCATAATCATGCCATTTGTCATTATGGATATGCTATAGGGGCCAAAGTCATCCTTTATAACTCCAGAGAAGAGAGCCAAGCTGAAGTCAAACCCAGTTAAAGTGAGGTTTGCAGAGGAGGTGGTGGTCAATGGTCACTCACAGGTTTGACACATTCATTCATGCTGTTAATAATGGAATATTCACATGTGCTTATTAACAAAAAGAAGATAAAGAGAGTGAGTGATAAAGAAAATGAAAGCGAGAATATGAACAAAAGATGCAGAACAATAGAGAGGCATTGAGAGGGAGAGCATTTGGCAGTCTACCCAGTCTTGGGCAAAACCTCAGTAAATAATTTATCAGTAATGTATTAATTATTCAATTAACCATTAATCATAATCTTTGTATAGCTGAGCTGACATGGTGTATAGTATAGCTGCAGTTTATATAGGTGGTGGGATTTATCATAATTAATATTTATGATAGAGTACCTTAAAGAAATAGTCTACCTAAAAAACGTTTTTGAATGTGTCTTCAGGTGGATTGACATGAGGATATTCATTTTCCTCAACCTGAGATGTTTTTAATTAACATCTAATTAAACAAGCACATTATCAAGCACACCACATAACGAAGGCAGTGATAAAACTGTTTATCTTTTATGTATGCCGCTTTTAGAGGGCTTAATCTTTTTTTTTATATGATAATAATACTGATAAATTTGGCTTGACTAGAAATGTGTTAACACTGTGTTGAAACAGGCAGTTGTTTTATAATACAGCATATTCACTACCATTACTATTAAGTATTTTACATATATTATTATATATTTTTTAAATATGGTCTATTGACTTGGATGTACATTCAAAAACAAAATTATTCAGAGACCAGATTTAATTTTTTTATTTTTTTTACTAGTGGGTGCAGGACCCTATAGTTCATTTATGTAAGTGGGGATAGCAAAATAAAGTAAACTGTGACGAATTATACCCAACATTTTTTCATACAGTGGACTACAAGTAAAACTGATAAAAATATGGGACCAAAAATTAAGACACTTTGACCTGACCATGGTTTGCTTAAGTGTGTTTTTTAATTGCTAATGTGACCTTTTTACACCACAGACTGAACAAATTTAAGCATTGCTTGGTAACTGGTTGACCTAAATTGTTATCATCTAATTGTGTACTTAAATTTAACAACTGACAGCTATTCAACCAAATTCATTTGTGAGACAGTCTAACAGAAGAATGGCATTATCAAGATGAATTTGTTCTGACAGTTTAACTTTGAGTTCTTGTCATATTTTATTACCATTTTCTAAACTATAGTGATGTGACAACGTGTGAAATGTTGAAGGTGTCTGAATAAATTTGGGTTTGACTGTATATTGACCTCTGACCTCCAGGGTAACTCTCTGCTGTTCCTGCCCAATGTTCTGAAAGTCTATCTGGAAAATGGCCAAACGAAGGCTTTCAAGTTTGAATCTAAAACCACTGTTAAGGTACTGTAGACATATTCACTAAAGTCTGATGTGTTTATTTTTCAGTCAACATTAAATATATTGCCTATTTTATGATTGTCATCCAAAAATAAAATAAGCAAAAAGTACATGATCATGGTTATTATTTAGTGCCATTACCATTTAATACCATGACTGTTCCATGGTACCATCACATTGCCCTAAAAGGGAAGTCTTCTTAGTTTTAACCTGTGTTGTGCATTAATGTCCTCTATATACTTTCACATGTTTCACATATCCTCTTATGTAATCACCAGGACATAGTAATGACTCTGAAGGAGAAACTCTCAATCACCCGTATCGAACACTTCTCTCTGGTGCTGGAACAACAGTACAGCATCAGCAAACTATATCTACTGCACGAAGAAGAGATTATTCAAAAGGTACACACAAACATAGTAAAGGTCCACACGAAAATGCACACAAGTTATTCATTATTAATCCTTATGTTGTTCCAAACCTGTGGGACTTACTCTGTTCTATGGGGGGAAAAAACTAAGAATATCCTAGCCACTTACCACCACTTTTAATAATAAAATTGAATAAGTAGGTGGGTTGTCAAGAACTAAAATCATAAAAATAGTCCAAAAGTTTTTTAGTGAGTGTGAATTTCTTACATGAAGCTGTCACATGACTCAGAAATCCTTCTTTCTAATTTCATGGTGCTGTTTGGACCTTTTACATTCCTCATTAAACTTTGACATTGACAAAGAGTATATGCTTTAGGGGCACATTTTATTTTAAGGACCAATTTTCACTATTAACTAGCATGCATATTATTAGCATATTGGCTGTTTATTACTATATAAAGCACATGTTAATGCCTTATACTGCATGATCATATTTTAGATCACTTAATCCTACCCATTACCTAACTTAACTTCTCAAATATAATAAGCAGCGAATTTATTAAAGAGTTACTGAGGTAAAAGTCATAGTTAATGCTTTTTTAATGGTGAGAATTGGACCTTAAAATAAAGCGTGACCAAGGCTACTTCTTTCTACACTCATCTGTAATTCTTAAATGGCCAAAATACAGTATATATATATCTAATAATACTCTGTATGCGTGTGACAGGTGGTTGAAAAGAAGGAGACTCACGACTACAGGTGTCTGTTCCGTGTCTGCTTTCTACCTAGAGACTTTAAGAGCATGCTCAAAGAAGATCCTGTGGCCTTTGAGTATCTATACTTACAGGTGTGTGCTTGTATCTGGTTGTATATAAAGAAAAGTTATCTAAAAATTTGCTAAAAAGTAGGACATTATCAGGACATCCAAGATGCTGATAAGGTCTGTTCTTCATCAGAACAGATTTTGAGAAATTTAGAGCAGCAGTGTAAAAGAGTTCAAACAGCTGATCACAATAATCCACAAAAAATCCACACAACTCCAGTCCATCAACTAACATCTTGTAAAGCGAAAAGCTGCATGCTTGTAATAAACAAATCCATCATTAAGCTGTTTTTAACATCCAACCATTGCTTTTGGCTAAATCAGAGTACTCTGTCCATAATAGTGCTTCCTCCTGTGAAAAAGTTGTCTTGTTTGAATCAGGAGAGAAATGTGCACAGATAAAGCACCTTTTACAAGCGAAAACAGTCCCAAAAAGATCTAAAAAAAATGATAGTGGTTTTTGATGTGAGAGGACAATAGGAGGTGGACTTTTTTGCTGGAGGAGGTGTTATTATAGATTATGGACTCATATTTTATCCAGAAACGGTGGTTTAAAGTTAAAAACTCCTTAATAATGGATTTGTTTCTTACAAACATACAGCTTTTCTTTTCACAAAACGCTAATTGATGGAATGAAGTTGTCTGGGTTACTTTTTTACCCAACTCTCATTGGGTGAGCAAGTGATAAAATGCTACATTTTCAGTAAATTATAATTTTTGGGTAAACTATTCCTCTAAAAAATACAAAATTTTTGTTTGCCAATACTTAGGTTAGTGACCAGTTTGTCCTCAATTGTGAGCTAATTGTAACAAAGCCTCAATTGGAAATCAATTCATAAAGCAAATATTGTTTTTAGGTTTAGTCGGTAGTCATAATTACTAGGCCTGCCCCTCTAATAGTCACTAAACATTTGTCAACGAGAAGCTTATATAGTACTAAAATTGTATTAATTGGTTGATCGCAAAAAACATGGTTTGTGTCTGTGAGGATCAGTAATGGCTGGTCGTTGAGGTAATTACAGTATATCAGGCATGAAATCCAAATGATCGCTTATCATTCATCGACCTCAAATATGAATTATCATTTGAAAGTGAAACATGTAAGTAGTAGCATGTGTGCTCTAACATGAACTAAATGTGGACTATTGATACATATCGAAATGTTTGTGTTGAGTGTGGGAAGGCTATTAGAGGCCTACTGCATGAACAATGCGGGCCCGACGCAATCACTGCCATTCTGTTTTTTTTTTTCTAACAGTGGAAACAACTTAATATGCAGTCATTTTTGCTCATAAAGGTTGTAATACATTATTTGAAACTGTAAAGGGTCTACTTTTTTGTGTACACTCACAATATCAACAAAACGTGCTTTTGTAAAATAAAAAAAATAAAAAATTAACCGAAACTCAGCATATAGACTGCTTGCCTCACAGATGTGAGAAATACATTGAAAGCTTGAAATGTCTATTTTTAAATGAACCATTTAAAATCGAAAACATAAACTCTCTGATTATGTAATCCGTATGAAAGGTGCATTTTTCTCTGAAGGTGTGTCCTCTGTACTGTGAAGATGGCGAGTCAACTTCATCTTTGCAGCCGACACTACTCAGAAACAGTAGTTTATTAATAAATATTTAAAATATCTTCTTGCTATTTTTTTTTTTCGGACATTCATAGTCATTACTCTTGCTGTGTTTTGTGTGCTGGAGTGCATTTTACTTATATTTAAGTAATTAAATTAATATAAATGTGATCAATGTGTGATTAGCCGACTGATGGCTTAAATGCCGGTCATGCGCCAACTTTAGTCAACCCGTAACTAATAATCCAACCCACCTGTGCAGTTCCTGCTTTTGTGTGTGTGTGTGTGTGCGTGCATGTATAGAGCGTGAGTGATGTATTGCAGGAAAGGTTTGCAGTGGAGATGAAATGTAATTCAGCTCTCAGACTGGCTGCTCTACATGTTCAGGAAAAACTAGCCAGCAGTGGACAATCCCTTAAAACACCACTGAAGGCCATCATGTGAGTACACACACACACACACACACTATGTCATCTGTATCCATAAGAAAGCTTGATGCTACATAGTGGTTCCTCTTAGTAAGACATTACTATTCAAAAATTGGGTGGTCAGTAAAGATTTTAAGAAATTAGCTACTTATTAATTAATACTTAAGTATATATTAATATTTGATGAAAATGTATGTGTGTGTAATACTATTCTACACTGTCTGTACTATTTCTGTCTGAAGGAAGGAGTGGGGTATTGAAAGCTTTGTATCTCACACCTTACTGCGAAACATGAGAGAAAAGGACTTGAAGAAAGCCATCAGTTACCACATAAAAAAGATTTTGTCTCAGGAGCCCAAGCAAAAGGTTTGTGCATGTGTGTTTTTTCCCCAGGGAATTGTGTGGAAGAATGTAAATCATTTACATTATATACAGAAAAACTCTATAAAACCTATAAAAAGTACCAATATGTGCCAGTAATGATTTTAAATTTTATGTTGATACATGCCATGTTACTGAATGATACTAAATTTGGGAACAGTACCATGGGTTTTTACTTTGAAAGAATGTCATGGTTTGTGTGAAAAATACCAAGGTTTTAGACCGATTCTCTTGGTATTCTTTGTTAGTGAAATACAGTATGATGTGTATTCATATTATATTTTCAATACGTGGGATGTTTTCAAAGGTGATCTCAGTGGATCAAGCTAGACTGAACTACTTGAATGAGATGTCTGGACTCAGGTCCTATGGAGGAAAGACTTTTAGTGCCACTATGATGGTAAGATATGCATTCTGAGTCTTAATAGCCACTTTCAGACATGAAATCCATTAAACTGCAGTAAAATTTTGCCGGTAAATGTACCCTACATGCATTTACACATGCAATGGCTTTACATCTTTCATCCAGATCACACACCAAAATGCCATTTAAAATGTCAGAAAATCAGAGAGAGACCTAACCTGAACAAAATAAATAAATACATACATACTGTACGTACATACATACATAACTCACTGACCACAAATTATTCAAATGGTATACTTTGTACGTTTTAGTGACTGTATATGTGAGGAAAATATTTAAAACATAACATTAAAAATACATATGTTTGCAAGGCATAACAAGGCAAGTAAAGGATATTGAGCCCTTTGCTTTCCATAGAATTGTGTCATACCTTTCTGTTTTATGTACTTCAAACAGACTGTATGTCTAGGTAAAACAATGAACTGAAGATGTACTGTACTGAAAATCCTTTTGGTTTATCCCCATCCTTCCATTTTTCCCTGCTGTCCATTCTTCCACATATCACAGTCTTTGTGTATCACATACCCTTCTTTCAGTTTCTCTGTCTCACTCTCTCTCTATTTACTAGCTGCAGGACAGAGAGTCAACGGTGAGTTTGTTGGTGGGAGCTCAATGTGGGGTGAGTCAGGTGATCAACCACAAGCTGAGCATCATGACCACACTAACTGAATTCAGCTGCATTACAAGAGTGGAACTATTACCTGAGTCTGGCAGAGTTAGTCTGGTCAAGATCTACCTGCAGGATATAAAGGTATATAATATACAGTACATGCTTGTACTTGCATCTACATATATGTACACTCAGTATAATCCTTTCATTGTTCTCTCTGTTCTGTCTTTATTTCACACTTTTCCTGTCAGCCAATAACCTTGCTGATGGAGTCAGTGGCAGCTAAAGATTTATCGTGTCTAGTTGCTGGATACTGCAAACTGCTTGTGGACCCCCAGGTCTGTGTGTTCCCCTGGTCAACTAATACAAAGAGCCACCGCATATCAGCAGAGGAGGGTATGCAACCTATTTGTGTCTGGCAAAGTTGAAAATAAATATTAACTCAATGGGAGATAGGGATATATTCGAATTTCGAATATTCGTCGAATTAAAAAACGTTGCATTTGAATTTTAGGTGTGCGTTAAGGAGGCTGTCTTATCAGTGGTGCACGAGTTGCGATGACAATATAAGTGTCATTACATTTTAATATTTTTGTTAGCCTATCCAGTTGAAGCCACTATATGCGGCACTGCTGCATTGTTCATTAAAAATATAGCAGAAAAAGAGAACATCAATGCAGAGAAGATCTTGTTTACGTCAAAAATGAAACCAAGCCGTTCACACAGAACGCATTTTCTAGAGGGACATCTATCACCTTTGCACTCGTGTCTCGCACAAGAGAGGCGCATGTTTAGAAAGCCATGTAAATTTAATGCAAGTTTAACTTTGAAAAAAAAAAAACATATCTCGAGACTTTATGACAGGGTTTTTTCCCCATCCCACTGCAACTCGTGTTTTAAATGAAAAATGTACTCTGTGTGATTGGCTTTCGGCCCTTTTGTATTAAACTATGAATACATACATGATGCTGTTTTGTTTATAGTTGTTTAAGCAACTTAATAAATTATAATTGGTTTATAAACATTATTTTAACCATTATGCACTTTGAATAAACGTGCATTAGTAATATTTTGCTCGATGCGCCATCTTGTGGGCTCAGGGAGAGAAGCCAAAAGCTTTTTTTCCCGCCTAACTGAAATTATGCTTTTTAAATTCGAATTTAATTCGAATTTTGATCATATTTAAGCACCAAATTCGAATTTAGTTTTTCAGGCATTTTGACAGCCCTAATGTGAGCTTTGATGAATTTTGAACATTTTGAAAACTCTTAGAAAGCCTCTTTAAACAAGAGAAAACATTGTTGCTCTGATTTGAGAAAATAAAAAAAGATTCATGCTTCAGGCAGAATCTAAGCACTCCACTTCCACTCTACACTGCTCACATACTCTGGTTGTAACAATTTTCTAAATATAGCAAAACAAAAATAAATAAGTAAATAAAAATTTTACACAGACTTTTTAACAGTGGAAACTGTTTGCATTTATAGCCTATAAAATCACAAGGTATATATGACATTTATGTGATTACTAAAAAAACAATGTGACAAAAACAATAGGAACTAATTGTGAGTAGCGAGTATGTAGCCACCCTATACTTTATATCTAAGGAATTGTGAAAAATGTGACCACTGTTTGCATGTTGACAAAGACAATTTTCACAGTGTGATTTTATCTATGCTTTTGCCATTGTGTATAGGTTATGTGTCACACTGTGGCAGTGACTCTGACGACTCAGACACAGACGTGGATGCTCTCCTTGCTCATGTTGCTAGCACTGCCAGAAGCAACAACACAGCAGTTAAACCCAGTGATAAGCTACCAGAAGAAACCGAAAAAGCACAAAGTTACATAGAAAAAGATGAAGAGGTGGAGACGGAAGGAGGCAAAGAAGAGGAGGTGGTTGAGAAGAAGGAAAGGGAGGAGGACAAAGAAACCATCCATGAATCTATGCTTGGTAATAATGGAAAAACGGTAGAAATAGACAAGGAGAGAGTGGGCACAGAAAAGGAAGACGAAGAGCAAGAGAAAAAGCCTCAACAACCTCAGTGTGTCATCATTGTCGATGACCCATCATCTGAAGCATCTGATTCATACCAAACTGAGTCATATTTCATGACCAGCATGTCCAGTGACTCTATAGATGCCCTAGAGGAGGACGACCTCATGACCTACTTTTCTACCAGACGCCCATGCCATTTACCAGTGAAAGACTCTTACTGCTGTGAAGATCGCTATTCACCATCATTGTCTCCACAGCAACTGCACAGCAATGATTCTCATTCCCAAAGTGACCTGTGCTCTGCTGATTCCCACTGTGAGCCTGATATTAACCAATTCTTTTGCGTTCCTGCACTCTCAAATATTGCTGAATGTCTACCTAGTCCCCCTGCAGCCAGTGAAGAGGAGGATTGTGAGGAATTGGGAACAGAGAATGAAAAACATGAAAATGGGTCACCTACAAAATGCCCTGGGAGCAGCCTACCTCCTTCTGGAGACTATGTGTTCACATTTGAACAAGGAGACACCAGACATTATTACAATATCTGCTCCAATGTTACCCCTGACAGTGCCCGGAGCCTTCCACGACCTCTCTCTCCTCCAGGTCCTGTGGAAACACAACCAGATCAGGAAAAAGAGGAAGTGAATCAGACAGAAACAGTGCCAATCTTTCAACCCCCACCAGGGTTTGGAGATAGCAGTTCAGATGACGAGTTCTTTGATGCTCGGGAAAGATTCACATCTCCTGAAGAACCCTCCTCAACTGCCATGACAAGAGGTATGACATAGGGGAGATTCACCATGAAATGTTCTCAAAATATTTCTATAACATGTTGTAGAAGTTAAAGAAGTCAGTGAAAATTAGTTATCTGTACCCATCAATAGACAAAAATACCCAAAATAGTTGTGTGTACTTTTGCTAACAAATACTTACCATATGTATTTGCTGATATTTCTCTTTATAGAAACTTCTGCAGAGTCAAGCACCATATTACCGACACTAAGCCTGAGGGGGATTGGTATCTGTGCAAGTGAACAAGAGGCAGTGGATTTAGAGAGGAAAGAAAAGGAAGAAGGAAAAATGGTTACTCAAGTTGAATCATCATATTTCAACAAAAGATCTAAAAAGCGTCGCTCATTCATGGAAACAAATTACACATCCCTGGTATCATTCCCAGAACAGGATCATTTAGGTAACAGCTATGGAAATAGCATCCCAAACTATGGATCTATATCATTCAACCAAGGTGCTGGCCGAATGCCATGTTTTGATAGTGGATGCTCAGATAAAGGTCCATGTCCTACAGTCTTATCCCTAACCGATTCTGAAGGAGAACCAGCGCAACTGGAATCCAAGCCAATCAACCCATCCAAAGTCAATGGATCAGGACTACATAATCCTACTGATACACACTCAAACAAAGCATATCAGCGGAAACAGCAACTTGTAGAGATGGAACCAGATTCCATGGAGTTAAAATCAGTCACTGAACTAATGTCTACTGTATCACCAACTATAGTAGCAGTACGCTCCCATATGGACCTACAGGGTGAAGGAAACACCAGTAACCATAGCAGAGATGATCAAGAGGAAGGTGCAGTGGGAGGTCTAGTTGAGAGACTGTTTGGAGGCCACTTGTTCTTTGATATGTCTAGAGGACAGTGTGATAGCAGTGTTTTATTTGACCAAAGAGATGATCAGGTAACCAAACAAATGGAAGATTTTTTCCAAGGCAGTTCAGTGACTCAAAAGAGCAGCTCACTACCAAGACTAGGCCAGATATCCCCATCAAGTTTACCCTACTTTCATGTCCCAAGCATATCTTACACCACAAGCCCTAATATAGACAGAGATGGCAATACTGTACATCTACAATTTGGAATGGGAAAGCACTCGGTGGAGCCAATAGAGAGAACCAGAAGTCAAAGCATGTCTGCATCTTTTGGTAACAGCGCACTGCATTGCCCATCAAGGCACTTATTTTCCCAGCGAGTCAAAGGACCAGAATCTGATGAAACCGATGATTTTTGTGACCCTTCACTCCGAGAACTATCTTCTAGTGTACCATCTTATGAACCAGCCCAAAGGTTCCTTCTTACACCCTGTTCATCCAGCATCCTTGGGCGACTCTCTGCCTCAACATTGCGGGGAAAGATCCAGAACCTTCCCCTCTACTTATCACGTTCCCAGGAAATGTTAAATGCCAGTTCTAATGGCAGTGGCAGTGTTGAGCCTGTGAGAAGACTTTCAGAAACACAGCTACAAACAAATGAAGTTGAAGTAGCAAAAGAGGCAACTGAGGATGTAACGTTGAATGAAGGTTCTCCTGAGGTAACAGAGGTAAAAGTGGTTACCATAGTATCTGAAGAGGTCACTGAGGTCATTGAGGAGTTAAGAGAGGTCAGCCACACTAGTGCTAATGCATGTGGGCAGCAGAAAACCAAAACGGGCCCTAAAGAGTTTTCTGTAAAAGCCATATCCCCCTTGTGCTCCAAAGCTGGCAACTCTCTCCAAGTCAGCCCCTCGTCTGTAGTGGTTACTACACAGAATCTAAACGGACCCTGGGGGGTGGTAACGTCTAGTGGGTTACAAGGATGTAGCCACCCTCCCTCAAGCACAACTCCCCATAACTTCACCTCTAGTTGTGGGGTTTTTGCAAACTGCAAGTCCGAACCTACCATAACCCAACCACAATCCTTGCCTAGCTCAAATCTACATGAGAAACCAGAACTTAGCTGCAGCTCGTTACTGGCTATGGGGTGTGACACTGTAATGGAGGGTGCTCAAACACCTTTAGAGGCCTGCCATACAGTATACACCAACTGTTTTAGTGGAGTTCTTGACAGCGCCAGTTTCGATGATGAACTCACCGTATATGAGTTTTCCCGCAGAACGAGCCAGGGTGAAACAGGGCATGCTGTTTTGACATCTGTCCCTCCTTCCTCGCTCTCTGCATCTCCTGCATCTTTCTCCCCATCTTCTCCATTGCCCTCGTTCCCTCATCTAGTACTGCCTGCTTCATCATCTACAGAGCTCAGTCCCCTTCTGTTTCCATTGGATGCCCCTGACTGCTTCCTTTCAGACCTTCATGAAGATACCATCACTTCACTGTTGACTCGTCGATATCCCCTTCCACCAACAGGATTCCTTTCTTTGCAAATGGATGTGGATACCCTCTTAAATGTTCTTGCTGGCACTATGAAGAACCAAGATGGGGTCCATGAGCACCCCAGGGATAACTGTGTGGCTCACTTTTCAGAGAATAAAAGGCGATTACATGCAGAGGCTCGGGGGCTTTTAGCAGGATGCCAACGCGTGGTCAGGGTTGGGCAGACGCCAGAGGAAACACTTAAGTCGTTGTCTGAAAGCTTCCACTCACTGGTACAGCTGACAAGCGTGTGCTTATGTTTCTCTAGCTGCCAGCGATGCAGGGAGCGCCATGCCCAAGCACTTACAGGACTAGCAAGTGTTGCAAAAACTTATCAGGACTTTGCTCGGACAGCAGAGCTAGTGGGAAGTGCTACAGAAAGAAAGACTTGTCATGATCTCAGTATTAAACTCCTGGCTCGCCAATGCACTGCACTAACAACTTCAGTCTTCTGCCTCACCCAGCTCTTTCGCACTCTCACTGCCCTTGGACCTCTGAACAGGTTACATGAGTACTTTTTCTTCTCCTCAACCCAGAACACCAGTCAGAATAATTCAATTTTTTCAAATTGAACGTTGAGATCATAAAACCTTAAATTGATGCAGTGTCCAAAAGGTAGTGGCACACTCACAAACATACAGACACTGAAAAATAAAACCTACCATTTAAATGTTTTGAATGGATTAACCTACAATGACAAGTGTGCTGAGAACATAATTTCTAAACAGGGTACTAAACAGCTTGTTTCACAGTACTTGTATGTTGGGTTTAAGTATTTAGTATTGAATGTAATTCTAAACCATAACTGTCTTTGTACTATGGTTATCCGTAATTTATTCTGCTTCATGAGGAAAGCATAGACAGGGATTTTGCGTAATGTATTTTCCAACATTATCTGCTCTCATACGCTCTCTTTCTTGCTTTCTCACTACTGTTCTCACCAATGTTACACATACAGTATATTCTCTTCTCTCTGCTAGTGTCTATATTAGAGAATGTTATAAAAGCTTTCTGCAGTAATCACCTGGGTTATAAATGTTTACTAAATACAAACAATATTTTACTTGAGTTGCCAGTAATGTTACTGTGTTCCTTTAGAAGAACATACCAAAGCCTATGGATGAATGATTTTGCCGTGAATGCAGATTCATTCAAAAGACTTTATATTAACAATTGCACATGCTTTACCGTTATAACTTCAAGAAGGGAGGTTTATGTGGATCATTAGATTATTTTTGTGGAAAAACAACAGATTAATTTTTGGTGCCATTGATTTATTTTTCACTGCTAATTTTTCCTTTTCAGTCATTCCTCCCTCTCCAGTTTTCCCAAAGCACCGCTCACATAATCTTACAATGATCAAATTATTCTAGAAAATGTTTGAAAAGTGACAGATATGGAAAATTACAAATTTGAGTGTGACAGAATATTAAATGGCTAAATTAAATTCAAAGTAATTTACCCACCAGTACATGTGTCTGAATACCAAAAAGCTGCCATGCACTCTCTTCCTATAAGGCAGGGGTGCCCAACCCTGTTCCTGGAGATCTACAGTACCTTCCTGCAGAGTTCAGCTCCAACCCTAGTCAAACGCAATTCAGGCCCTGTCCACACGAACGTGGTTATTTTTAAAACCGCAGATTTTTCTACACGGTTTGGCCGTTCGTCCACACGCAAATGCAGCAACAGGTCACTGAAACTGAAAAAATTTTTAAACGCCTGCCAGGGTGAAGATTTTCAAAAACTCCGGTTGCAGTGTTATCGTGTAGACAGCGAAACCGGAGTTTTTGGCTTGTGACGTCAGCGCCTGCGCTGTTATCTCCGCCTACTGGAGACTTTTTCAGGCTTCTGATTGGCCAACATGGCTTACGGTTGAGATTATATCGCCACCTGATGGTTTGGCATGCTCTTGACAGTGCTTCATAGAATGCGTTTGCGTTTTCATGTGGATGGAGATTTTTTTTTTTAAACGGAAGGAAAAACTCAGTTTATAAAAATACCCGTGTACGTGTGGACATGGCCTGAATCAACTAATTAGGATCTGAAGGAGCACTTGATAATTACAGACAGGTGTGTTTGATCAGGTTTGGAACTGAACTCTGCGGGAAGGTAGATCTCCAGAAACAGGGTTGGGGACCCCTGCTATATGGCATGCTGAAGCCATAGACATGCTGTATACCTTTGAAATAGTGGGCTGCATGTAAAAATGAATGCATGATTGAAAGAATGACCAGTGATAGAATGAATGGTTATAGTAATGAAAAATGGCTTTGTAATGCAGTATTCACCCCATTAAAATGACATCTAAATGACTGGCGAATTAATGTTTTATTAATTAGACTTCACACTATTCTCTTCCTATAATGCCCAATACATGTTTAAAACGCCTTTGATCAACTTGCCTATACCGGACAGGATTTTATATATTATTATTATATATTATATATATACTATATAACAGTGGGTACGGAAAGTATTCAGACCCCCTTAATTTTCAATCTTTGTGATATTGCAGCCATTTGCTGAAATCATTTAAAGTTAATTTTTTTTTGTTTGTTCCCTCCTGTTCCTCATTAATGTACACACAGCTTCCCATATTGACAGAAAAACACAGAATGTTGACATTTTTGCAGATTTATTAAAAAAGAAAAACTGAATATCACATGGTCCTAAGTATTCAGAACCTTTGCTCAGTATTTAGTAGAAGCACCCTTTTGATCTAATACAGCCATAAATCTTTTTGGGAAAGATGCAACAAGCTTTTCACACCTGGATTTGGGGATCCTATGCCATTCCTCCTTGCAGATCCTCTCAAGTTCTGTCAGGTTGGATGGTAAAAGTTGGTGGACAGCCATTTTAAGGTCTCTCCAGAGATGCTCAATTGGATTTAAGTCAGGGCTCTGGCTGGGCCATTCCAGAACAGTCACAGAGATGTTGTGAAGCCACTCCTTCATTATTTAGCTGTGTGCTTAGGGTCATTGTCCTGTTGAAGATGAACCGTCGCCCCAGTCTGAGGTCCTGAGCGCTCTGGAGAAGGTTTTCGTCCAGGATATCCTTGTACTTGGCCGCATTCATTTTTCCCTCGATTGCAACCAGTTGTCCCTGCAGCTGAAAAACACCCCACAGCATGATGCTGCCACCACCAAACTTCACTGTTGGGACTGTATTGGGAAGGTGATGAGCAGTGCTGGTTTTCGCCACCATCCCGCTTAGAATAAGGCCAAAAAGTGCTATTCGTGGCCATCAGACCAGAGCATATATTCTACCATCTGGAGTCCTTCAGGGGTTTTTAGCAAATCCCATGCGGACTTCAGGGTCTTGCCACTGAGGAGTAGGCTCCGTCGTGCCACTCTGCCATAAAGGGGGGGGGGGGGGGGGGGGGGGGGGGGGGCCCCCAACGGTGGAGGGGCTGCAGTGATGTCGACTCTACAAACTTCTCCCATCTCCGGACTGCATCTCTGGAGCTCAGCCACAGTGATATTTGGGTTCTTCTTTACCTCTCTCACAAATTCTCTTCTCCCCCGATAGCTCAGTTTTTGCCGGACGGCCAGCTCTAGGAAGGGTTCTGGTCGTCCCAAACGTCTTCAATTTAAGGAATATGGAGGCCACTGTGCTCTTAGGACCTTAAGTGCAGCAGAAATGTTTTTGTAAACTTGGCCAGATCTGTGCCTTGCCACAAATCTGTATCTGAGCTCTTCAGGCAGTTCCTTTGAACTAATGATTCTCATTTGCTCTGACATGCACTGTGAGCTTGTAAGGTCTTATATAGACAGGTGTGAGGCTTTCCTAATCAAGTCCAATCAGTATAATCAACACAAAAACAAAAGGGGGCTGGACTCAAATGAAGGTGTAGAGCCATCGCAAGGATGATCAGAAGAAATGGACAGCACTGAGTTAAATATATGAGTGTCAACAGCAAAGGGTCTGAATACTTAGGACATGTGATATTTCAGTTTTTCTTTTTTTAATAAATCTGCAAAAATGTCAACAATCCTGTGTTTTTCTGTCAATATGGTGTGCTGTGTGTACATTAATGCGGAAAAAAAATTAACTTAAATGATTTAGCAAATGGCTGCAATATAACAAGAGTGAAAAATTTAAGGGGGTCTGAAATACTTTCCGTACCCACTGTATATATATAGTATATATATATATATTCTATGTTGCACTGACTGTTATGGGACAATTGATTTATCACTGACACCTAACTGCATGGGTGTTGCCCAGGCAGATGAACACAAGCTTGAAGGGGTGGGGTTTAAAAGGTTCAAATGATTGAATGAAGTCCTGCATGCATCGCCAGAGAGAAGTCTGTCATTTTCACCGGAAGGTCCAGTTATGACAGTTTAAATAAACGCCACAAGGTCAATTAAAAAAAAGAAAGAAAAACATATTCACAGATTAATTGTTCACAGATTATAACAACATTAATTTAGAAAATAGATGCTGATTTGAGGCAGTCCAGCACCATATGATGTGAATCAAGTTTTATTAGGTTAGTAATGTTTTTAATTTTAATCTTTTTTTTTTTCAGACGTACTATTGATTTCTGAAAATACCATAATAATATCACACATACAATTTAAATGGAGTTGGTGAATTCAGGTTTTAAAGCATGTTCATTGGCTAGCTGCAATTGTTGAATCTAAATAACCATAAAAATAACCATTGTTTTCTCATTTTTCTGGTAAGTCAGTTCTTTCAGAGCTCCTTGGTCACAGATTTATTTAATTTATTATTATTGTTGTCGTTGTTGTTGTTTTAACAGATGAGGTTGTACATTTTTGCTATGCTTATATGCTATCCCTAAAGAAACACTGGCATTTTTTATTCAACAATGACATTAAAAAACCGTAAATGTGTGTTTCTGCAACTAGGGTACTTTTGACTCTAATTTTAAAATCAACCTGTGAATTTTAATTTTAACCACCAGAGTCTGTAATACATATAAAAAGGTCAACAAAATTGCATGGAGTCATTAAGATTTTAATCTGGAACATGTTTATTTTTTATGTTTTTCAACTCTTCTTCTTACAAAATGTCCTTACCACAACGTTAACAATAACGTTCATTATATAAATTTTTCTTTTTTAATTTCTACAAAAATGTTATGTATTTCAATAGATTTTTCACATTTTGTGCAGTTTTGTAAATACTGATATAAAAAAAATAATATACAAAATAGGGGATTTCATGGTTTTCTCTATGCCATGTAAAATCTAGACAGTAACCTTAGATGTCAATTGTTTCCATACACAGTAAATATGACATATTTAGCTTTTTATGACAGATGTTGCAATTTCAATGTGTAAATCATCTCAACTTAAGTGCTAAAATATTTTTTGTAAATAAAATAAAATAAAGCAGAGCTGCGGTAATGACATCTTGTGTCGGTAAAACAGGCTAACGTTACTGTAGAGAACAACAGTAAACGTAAATATAATTTACAATAGACTGAATATTTGTAATTTATATACAGTAAACTTTGAACTTGTCTCTACCGCAACACCT
The DNA here is from genome assembly GCA_018155175.1 of Sinocyclocheilus anophthalmus. NCBI lineage: Eukaryota > Metazoa > Chordata > Actinopteri > Cypriniformes > Cyprinidae > Sinocyclocheilus > Sinocyclocheilus anophthalmus. The sequence goes on from JADLZN010003714.1 coordinate 282,860, forward strand.
AAATTTACTGCGGTAACGTTAAATTAGTTTGTTTTATTAGTTTGACTCTTAGGTCTATATATTAGACTTCCTTAAACAGTAAGATACAGTTAGTTTTCAAATGTAGTTCAAAAGGACAGAGAATTTACTAAGCTGTATTTGGTAAGACACACAATAAATACGGACCAGAAAAGATGATAGTACCTTCTATATTTGGGATCTATGTATGAAGTAGGAGGTGCCAATCGGTCAGCAATGTGCTCACGTGTAATTTCGTTTCCATAGAAAACTAGACTTGTTTGTCGTTGATAAAATGTCTAATAAACGCCTTTTTCATCTTTGCCAGTAATGACTCAAAGTGTGGGGACAGGTCCACATTTAGCTGAAAAAATTATTTTACAAAAATTCTCAGTTAAATAAATACAAAAAAATGTAAGCTGCGTCACTTAATCTGTACTATAAACAATTCCATTGGAAATAAGGTCACATTGTATCCAATTAGATTAGTTGACCGTGACTGCCCGAGTTGTGGGACATTGAACAAAACCTGGTGTTTTGGCTATCCTGCGTAACTAATTTCTCTCAACTCACATTAATCATTATTATATTGTTCAAGGTGTGTAATGCACACTGCTGCATATATTTATAAAGCGTATGACCACTTTGGAACATAAGATCTAAAATGCCTGCTGGGACCTTAACCGTGCAGGTCCCTTATCTTGTATAGTGAACACCCCAACTACTTCCAACTTGTGAGCAAGTCAGTACCTGATGCACGTCGTAATCTCTTTCTTTTCTTTGGGGTTCATATAACCAATGTGGTCTGTGCTTTCCTTGACGTCAGCCCCTTTCAATAATATACGCCAGAAAAACTATCGATAGCCTGAACACTATCTTGGATGTTACTAAAAAAAAAAAAAGGGTGAGCAAACTAGTCCCGAGTACTTGGTTGCGAAACACCAAACCCAACAAAAACTGAGACGTAAAAGAAATCACACAGTGAGCAGCACGCAATATGGATTTGCATTTCTGTTTTATTCAAACCATTCTTCGGTAATAACGCATGCTATTCTTTTAGGGGGGGAAACCCCTTCCACCTAGCGCAAAAAGACTTTTACCGTAACAGGAAACAGGTACTCTTCTGACGTAGCAAGTGGGAAATTCAAATTTTTCAAACATGTTCGAATGAAAGATGCTTTGGCATTTTTAATTTTATATCACATTGTAAACATATGTAATCTCGAGTAACAGAGTAAACTGTTGCCTCTTTTTTAACATTACATGATAAGTTTTAGTTTTTTATTGTTTTAAACTGAATCATTGGAGCACAGCTGGTGAGTTGGTCAAAACAATCCTTTATTATGATTGCTTTTACCAGTTCATTAATTGTGTTAGTTTGTGTTAGGTACATTTTAAAGTTTTCACCTTTGAGGAATATGCATAATATATCCAGTACAGTTACATTGCTCCTCGAGTAACGTTAACTTAGCCGATTCAATAACGCTGTAGGAATGTTGAGCTGTCTTTCCACAGTAGAAACCAATCGAGACAATAAAAATAAAAAAGGATTCTTCTCGAAGATAGTCATCCGGCATTGATAGGGTGAAAAATAAATATAAAACCTACTCTTTGTGGTTGAATCTTCTGTTTTGTGGTTTGATCGTGTTGTTTGTTTACACCGTTGTGATGATCACCATTCTCACCAAGTAACGTTACTTGATATTGCAAATGTGATGAGTGTCACTTAATCGGTGGTTTTATATAAAGGTGTCGCTAAAAATGTGTAACTAAAAGAAAAAATGCTGTTTTAATGCAGGTGTGTGTGTCCTCAGCATGCCTGTAGAAAGCACTTCTGAACTTCTCAAGCACTATGAGGTTTATGAAACCATCGGCTCAGGTAATGTCCATTGATTGTGCTTTTATGTAATGCTTTAGTGATCGTGCATATGAGAAACTTTCATCAAGAGCACATCTTGTTTTATTCTGTTCTAACCCATAGGTGGGTTTGCCAAAGTCAAACTTGGTATACACATACTGACAGGAGAGAAAGTGGCCATCAAAATAATGGAGAAGAAAGACCTAGGGGTAAGATCTTCTTCTTTAGGTTGGACTTGCCTTAAAACACATTTTACGATTGCACAAATTCTTTTGAGGATTAATGAAGAAGTATGGAGATATTGCTTAATTTATTCTACTTTTAGATGGAATACAGTTGTTAGCATGCTGAAAACGAGAAGAGTATGCATTTTGGAAAAGAAATGCTCTTTAAAGTGTGTGTTACCTGTTTTTAGGATGATCTGCCCAGAGTTAAGATTGAGATTGAGGCTATGAAGAACCTCAGTCATCAACACGTGTGTCGACTCTACCATGTCATTGAGACATCAAGCAAGATCTACATGGTGCTTGAGGTATGTTTTCTAGAAAGTGATTCTGATGCTTAATGAAAATAAATTAAGCTTCATATGTTTATATGCATATATCTTGTCACTGTTAGTACTGTCCTGGAGGAGAACTGTTTGATTACATCATTGCTAAAGACCGGTTATCAGAGGAAGAGACCCGAGTGTTTTTCCATCAGATCATCTCTGCGATGGCCTATGTTCATAGCCAAGGTTATGCCCACCGAGACCTCAAACCGGTGAGTTGGTTGAAAAGAGCATTTAATTTTTAAGTAGTTTAAACCTATACGGAGTTCTCCCAGTTAAAGGAACAGATCACCCAGAAATGAAAAATGTCTTAAATGAATAGTTCGAAAATTAGCTGAAAATGTACTCACCATCAGACCATCCAAGATGTAGATGAGTCTGTTTCTTCA